>JAHLKC010000029.1:0-337472 GCA_025449115.1 Chytridium lagenaria
TCACCGGGTGCAGCTAAGAGAACTCCCCATTGGCCCTTCCTGCCTGTGGCGGCTCCATCGACGTGTCGAGGTCGTGGTGGGGCCGTACCGTTAATGAGAACGCGGCGGATAGGGATGCCGTCAGTGGGGGATAGCCAGGTTTCTGCTACGGCGATGAGGTCAAGATCTAAAGAAAGGCAAGTGTCAGTAAGTAAATCGGCTTTTCCACTTAATCCTTGTGCATTCCAGAATCCCATCCTCAAAATATGCTGTTCGTTGTCTTCAGGCATTAACACGTGATTAATGTCTGAGTCACTTCTGTCTCCATTACATCATCATCTTCGTTTTCCAGGGTTTGAAAGCGGTTAGAGGAGGTTGGTGCGGCTGTTGGTGTATCGTCGGCGGCTCTTTTCTTCAGGATACTGCGAGGTACTGCAACTGGACGATGCTGGGCTGTAGTGGAGGTGGGTCCATCGAAGACTCTACTGGCATCCCTCTGAGCTCTTTCATCAGCAAAGATCTGCGCTTGTGCACGTATCTCATGTGCCATATCGTCATCAATACCATCAAGGCATGCGGCTTTAATCTGTTGACCCCCGCGAGCATAGAGGCCTCCAAGGCGTCTGATACAATTGCGGCGCCCTTCCATCTCTCGTTCTTCTTTAGATTTGTTGTTCGAACCACAAGCTCTGGGACCTCCAATGGATTGAAAGCTGGAAGGAAGACACCCTTATCGGTAAGTCGGCTTTGAATGAATGCGGCCTTGGAGGAGTCGCAGAGAAGATGAACGACGGATTTACCGATAAAGGACATATCCAGTATGCCAGAGCTGATGCCGAGGGTGAGGAGAGCGTTGCGGATGATGGTGTAGCGGAGGGGTCCAGGTTCGGCGAAGCCTCTCATATATAGTTGGTGATCCCAGGACTGTACTTCTTGGGTAGGTGCTTCGAAACACCATACGGGCGGCGTGTTCTGGGGTGGCGTCTCCTCTAGCTATTTGTCGGGCAGCGGCGGCAAAACTGATTGGCCAGGTGTTGGTCGAGGTTTGTTAACGTCAAAATGTTCTGAGAAGGTCTTGGGGAGTATACGGCGAGGAGCAGGTGATTGGAGGAAACTTGAGTAAGCCCCGCGTTTTCATAGCATTAGGAGTTCGTTAACGACGGTCTTGGTTAGGTCGGCTTTGAATGCGGCAAGTTTAGTAGCAGGAATGGATTCGAAGACCTCGCCATCTTCTTCCTCCATGTCGATCTCAGCATTAATAGGTTCGGCTGGGATGGATGGCTTGATGGGAGCAGCGGCTGGAATGGGCGAGGGATCAGTAAGACGGCGAATCTCGGCTTCTTTGGCATCTAAACGTTGTTGCAGGAGAGCATTGTCGTTACGGATCCTTTGATTTCATCCAGGAGGCTGTCAAGACGATTGCTCATGCGAGAAACTTGTTCGAGGAGGTGGGACTGGTCGATGTGGGAGGATGGAGTGGATGTGGACAAGGATGAGGAAGTTACGGTTTTCTTGGATGAGGAAGACATTGTTTGTAATGTGTCTAGGGTGCTTGGGGTTGTCAATCGGTCACGTGATCGGTTGTAAGAAAATTCCGAGAATCGATTCTGTAAGGGGGATGGTTGTGAGGTGAGAGATTGGGTGTCGGAGGTGAGCGAAGAGGGGAGGTTGGAGTGTTGGTGGAGTGTGCTGGGAAGAGTAGAGGGATCGGTGTAGAGGGAGTCAGGGTTGGAGGGGTGATCGGTGGGATTATGGGATGTTGGGATGGTTGTGGCAGGTGATGGTGAGAAGTGGGAGAGGATGGATGGGATGGTGTTGGATGAGAGAGGGGCTATGGTGCGTTTGGGTGTGTTGGAGGTTCGTGTTTTAGGTTGTCGTAAAGCGGCGGCTTCAGATCGGGTAAGCACTTCAAGCTGTTGGTGTGCAGAAGCGATCTGTTGGCCGATATCAAGATAGTCCGAGTCTTGCTGTTGTAGTAGGATGTTAACGAGTCGTCCAGAGTGGCCGCAAGGGGTTCCGGTAAGGCTACCGTCACAGCGGATGGAGAAGCGGCGGGTTCCTGTTGCAGATGGACTACCAGAAGGACCTTTATTGGTCCACTTTACTCCAGATTGATGACAGATAGGGCAGATCAGCCGATCCTTGTCCAAATGCTTCCAGCTTTCTCTCTCAAGAAGCTGGAGACGTTGGCAGCGTGTAAAGGAGGAGTGAGCGGTGTTTCAGGTGTCTGGGTGGGTGCGATGGGTGTTTGGGTCTTCAACGATGGTTTTGTTTTCAAGTCTTTAGGCACTTTGGATGTTTTTTGTGCGAAAAAGATTTTCCCTAACCCTAAGCGTAACAATAATATTTATTCCTGACCCGCATTCCCGCATTCAGAGACTCTCGTCTAAGGCTGGCGCTAAGGTGGACAACCGTGACTTACAAGATTTCGATGGGGGGGGTGAGATAGAAATATACGGTACATAAGCGGATGAGTAATGAGTAAAAAGAGAAAAGGAAAAGAAAATCGTAAAAGTGAAACATCCGTAAAGTAAGTATCATGAAAAAGGAAAGGTACAAGGAAGAAGAAAAGGAACGAGGGGAAAACAATTATGCCTAGGTGTCAGCCATGGCTAAGTCGGGAGCAGGAGTCGGTGGAATAGGTTTGGTGACAGAGGGATTAAAGATGGAGGCGATACGGAAGGTTGCGGCGAGTTGAGAGGCTTCAGTGATGACATCGGCGGGGAAAGAACGAGTAATGGCGTCAGTTTTGATGCTGCCGGATCGGGAGAGAAGGATAGCAAGGCGACGAATACAGTTGGTGCGAGCCAGGGCGATTTGAGAGGAGGATGGACGAGCGCCGCCATCGCCGTTGTACCTATGAGCAGGGACTGCGAGAGGATCAAAGTTTTCAAGAAGGAGACCATGGCGACGAAGAGTTGCTGTGATGGTGGGAAGTTCGGCGGGGTCGACGAGAATGTGAATGACGGATGAGCCAACGAAGCTCATATCGATGACGCCAGAGGAGATGCCGAGGGTACGAAGAGCTTCACGAACAATCACGAATCGTTGACGCTTGATGGTACCTTTAGGGCATGAGCCCTTAAAGTAAACGTTCTCAAGGCGTTCAATTTGACGAGTTGGGTAGGTATGGCGAAAAACAATGCGTGCGGCATCTTCAGGCGAGGCGTCGTGACGAGAGATGGATCGGGCTGCTTGAGCGTAGCTGCGGGGTGGTGGGGGGTCTGTGGAAGTGGAGGCGTTGGCAGGGAGTGGGAAGGTGCGGCGTGATGAAAAATCATTAACTGGGCGAGAGGAGAGGGCTGGAGAACCTTTCTCGAGGATGCCAGCCTCCCTCAAGGCAAGCATGACATCCTGGAGAAGAGATTTCCTGAAGGATTGAGGGTCAAACGAGGAAGGTGGAGAGGAAGAGGAGTCCAGAGTAGCGTGGGTGGGAGGAGTGGAGGTGGCGGCGGCAAGAGCAGCTTCAAGGTGAGCAATACGGGCATCTCGTTCTTCTAAGGCAATTCTCAGCGTAGAGGTTGTCGGCATCAGTAGAGGAGGTTGCGGCAGAAGGAGAGGGCTGTGCGGCGAGAGCAGCTTCCAGGCGGGCTTGAACGGCATCAGCTTCAGTGAGACGGGCAAGGAGAGAGTTTCGTTCAGCAATCATTGAGTGGGCTTTGTCGAGGGTGGAGGTCATTTTCTTCAGTTGTTGGTCATAGTCGGCGATGATGGCGCGTAATTCCTCTTCAGTACGAGCGGTGGATGAGGGTGGGTGGACCATATCTTCCCAGTGGTCAAGGATGGGTGATGGTGGAGGTGGTGTGGATGGGTGAGGTGCGGGGGAGACCCCGTAAACAAAAAGGAAAAATTCGGATTGTCAGATGGGGGTGTGAAAAAAAAGTTGGATCAGAAGTGCTTGGATCAAGAGATGGTGAGCTAGGGAGGGGAGTAGGATCAGAACGAGAAGGGAAGAAGGAGGAGATAGGGCGAGTTTGCTGGGTGTCAGAGGAAGAAGGGTTCAAGTCCTTTCTTGCCTTAGAACGAGAGATGGAGGTGGATGGAGGAGAGTCAGCGAGTTTTCGTTTGCTGGCCTGTGAGCGATCCAGGGTGGTGGGAGGTTGAGGTGATGGGTTGGGAGGTTGTTTAGGTTGCCGTAGGAGGAGGATTCGGAACGAGACAGGGTGGATAGCTGCTGATGGGCTGATGCAAGTTGTTGGCCAATATCCAAGAAATCCGAGTCTTTCTGCTTGTTCAGGATGGTGGTGAGTCTGCCAGAGTGGCCACAGGGCCTGCTAGGGGTGCCGTCGCAACGAATGGAGAGCCGACGAGTCCCTGTAGCAGAGTAGCTGCCTGTGGGCCCTTTGTTGGTCCAGTGAACTCCTTTTTGATGACAGATAGGGCAAATGAGGCGAGTTTTGTCGAGATTCTTCCAGGTTTCTTTCTCCAGGTGCTGGAAACGAGCAGCATCAACGAGGGTGGAGGAGGTGAGGTGATCAGGGGTGGGGATGAGGTCGGGGATGGTGAGATCTTGGGAGATGATGGTGTTTTGAGATCTTTTGGCACTGTTGATGATTTTTGGCAAAAGAGTTTTTTTTTCCCTAACCCTAAGTTGCTACAAAGTATCACAAAGTTCTGACCATTCATTCTCACTCAAAATCACCTCAACATTCCCGCATTTATGTATACCATCCCGATTCCTAAGTACTCTGGCACGCGGGGAGGTGGAACCTTAATAGAGTCACTTTGTACCACCCTACTCTAAGTGGCGCATATCGTTCCTGGTATTGATATCTATGCTTGTGCAAAGTATCAGCAAATTCTGACCATTTGTTTCCATGTTATACAGACTTAAAGTTTGAAATCTCCCGATTTTTTCGGCAAATCCGCCAATCATATAGTAAACATAAATTCCATGCTACCCATTTGAGTCATACAATATATATTGAACACTGTTTCTGGCATCTCTGCAAAATTTGAGCAAGATCTGACCATTAGATCTTGCCCCAGGACGGCGACAAGTCTACTAATTATTACTTATAAAAATTTGAAACTTCCGACGCTTGTACGTCGCTCAATTTTGACAATTTGATTGAGGGTTAAACCGGTTTCGAGATCGTCGCAACAAGGGCTACATTGCATATTATGTCAAGTCACACAAAAAAATCGATAACCCTGTGGGGACCCCCATGTACCCCTAAATCTGAGCATGATGATTTATCCGGCCGTTTTTTCGGAATTTACGTTCAAGTCACCGACTGATATAGGATTCACACTTCGGAAGGCCAATGTCATTGAAAACATAATTAATAAGGTGGTACAACAGATTATCGAAACGCTCAGAAATGCTGTTATCTATAGCTGTGCAACATTTGAACAGGATTTATCCGGCCGTTTTTGCGTTACATTGGATTAAAGTCGACTAATTATTAATTAATAAATTTTTTGAACTTTGAATGCTCATACGGCAGTCAATTTTGCAAATTTCGACCGGGTAAAAAGCATTCCAGCATCGTGACGGTATGTACGACGTTTCATACTAAGTCACCAAAAAAAAACCCCTCGGGGACCCCTATGTAGGCCTAACCCTAACCCTACATAACCCTATCCCTAACCCTAACCCTAACCCTTTGTCATTGCACCTTTATTTTTTATACATTGTTTTTTATCTTTTATACATTGTTTTTAACAGCGAGTGACTTTGGACGAGACAGGGCTGTCTCGTCAAAAGCTCGCTCACATTTTATTCTCTATTTCATGTTTGTAATATCATATTCATTATATTTCTTATGACTTATTAATATTCTTTTACAATGTGACATCTTTTATATATAATAAAATACTTTATAATTATTGTCTCTCTTTTTTCTTATCGCTGTCGACTCTTCCTATTTTGTAATTCAGTTGTTCGTAAAATTCATCGTATTTCTCATATATTCAGTCGTTTGATTGTTCATTACAATAAAATACATAACCTTCTAACCCACAGGCCCTTATAAACAAACAATTCAAGTGTTTCATCTTTTCATCAAACATCATTAATGGAAAGACAACCATTTTTCATTTAAGTTGCAGGTCCCATTTCCCTTTCAATTACATCGCTTTTCCTCACACTGCAACTACACAGCAAAACCCATAATGAATAACTCAAATCACTTTGAGTCCTCCTCTGTACACTTGTCTTTAACTGAAGGCTTTGAACGGACAGTGGTAAAGCCCTTCTTCAAGAATTGTATAAGTTATTTGTCATGATGAGTTTCCAAGACCCTGCCACCTCTGACTCAAATTCCTTGAAAAAGCTTTTTGAACCAACGCAAAGCATCCAAAATTGTTAAATCCCACTACGGCGCTAGTTCTGGGGAAGCTGATATTGTTCTATATTGCAAAAAGCCCACATAGCCATACCACCCAGTCATGACGACTACTTCACCACTCTAATTAGAGCAGGAAGAGGTTTAAGCCCTCTACTGTTCAGTTCCTGTCGTCTGCAGCATGACCACCTTCTCAATCCTGTTTGAGTTATTGCTTCAGTAGGCGTTCGAACCCCCTATGCGGCATTATACCTCTATTAAAAAGGTGTTGCAAGATGTTAGTGACCTCAATAAAAAGCATTTGTGGAGAAAGATAGTTTTAAAGATGAAGATGATATTATTTAGGGTTAAAATCATTGACTCTATAGATAAATGGCAAACCCTCCAACCATAATGGCCGTATAAATGTCCCAATTTTGACGGATAATCCGCCAAACATATAGTAAACAAAATTCCATGCTACCCATTTGAGTCATACAATATATATTTGACACTGTTTCTGACATCTCTGCAAAGTTTGAGCAAGATCTGACCATTAGATCTTGCCGCAGGACGGCGACAAGTCTACTAATTATTACTTATAAATATTTGAAACTTCCGACGCTTGTACGTCGCTCAATTCTGACAATTTGATTGTGGGTAAAACCGGTTTCGAGATTGTTGCAACAGGGCTACATTTCATATGAAGTCAAGTCACACAATAAAATCGATAACCCTGTGGGGAGCCCCATGTATTTTATGAAAGAAGGTGTTGACAAGATGTTACTGATCTCAATTAATGCATTTGTCGAGAAAGATAGTTTAATAAATGAAGATGGTATTATTTATATTAAAAAACTTAACTCTATAAACAAATGGCATAACCCTCCAACCATAATGCCTGTATAACCTGATTCCTGGAGCGACCGTTTCGTTGACGGGGCAAGGATTAGAGTTCTTTGTGTTGGCTTGGATCGTTGACCCGGTGAGGTTCCTGGAAATTGCCATTGTCTTCGCTTTCGGAGATTTTTTCAGTATCATTCAAAGAGAAAAAGAGATATTGATGACGGAACAATTAGAAATTGAATGATCAAAGCTCATAAGACAAAATTAAATGAGCTTTGATTACCTGTGTTCTGGCCATCAAACCACTGGTGTCCTAGACAGGTTAATGTTCTTTGATCTGTTTGAATCGGTTAGATAACAATACAAACAAGATCATGTTAACCATGGCTACCACACGCTACAAATACTGTGTCCTTGCAATGAAGACGTGTCAAACCATGAAAAAGACTATCAAATGAGTTACGTCCTAAGAGTCCCAGAGTACTGATATCAACTCAACAGAATTGTCACCTTGACGCAGACGTTTTGAAGTGGACGATCTTACCTTTCTGCGCCAACCGGACCATTTGTTGTCTGATTGCCCAGTCATCTGGTTCAGAAGAGGCTTATACCTCTACTGTTCAATTACCATCCTCTGCGGCATGACCACCCTTCTCAGTCCTGTTTGAGTTATTGCTTCAGTAGGGTTTCAAACCCTCTCTGCAGCATTGTATATACGTCTAGACATCAAAGAAGATGTTGATGAGATGTTACTGACCTCAATAAAAGCTTTGTTGAGAAAAGATAGTTTCATGAATGAAGATGATATTGTTTATGTTAAAATCAGTCTCTATAAACAGATAGCACCCTCCAACCATAATGCCCGTATAAAAGTAAAATACATGAGACTGTGGCTCTGTATTAATTACATTAGAACATTTAAAATATGACGATATTACGCCACATTATCTGGTGCCATTGCTTCTGCTTTTATATGTTGATGATAAATCAAACGCTCCATCTTTCTAAACCGTCTGGTAAACTTAATGTCTGGTAAACTATTTAAGATGACAGATTAAGCCTTTTCCTCATCAGATGCAGGAGCAAAATATAAATTCATTTACAATATTTTCTTCTCTTAACACTTCTTCTAACCGTTCTCTGATTGTATGTCAAGTTTTCATTCATATCCCCATCATTATCTACCGCTAAAATCACCACGATGAAGGACGTTGGCATTCTGCAGTGAGCCGGAGCTGCCTGGCCTTCGAAGAACTTCCAATGAGAGGTGAATAACTTGTACTGTTCTAAATGTTCCAAAAATGTTATCACATACTCAAATCACTTCTTAAAACTATGGAAGTCTTAACACATACCTGGACCACTGTTGAGATCTTCAAAAAATGATGTTGCTTATAAGTACATGGAATTTATCAAATGCAAGATCAATATGCTTACCTCATTTTCCAAAGCTAATCACCTCTTTGTTGGCCCTCCAGGGCTATTGTTTAATCGTTTAAGTTCATAAAATCTTTGCTGACTAAATTAATGCCATTCAATGCTAACGGGAAAGCAGCTTTGACCAGTTGATTTGTCATCTTCAATGCTTTCAATTTCAATTTTAACTAGCTCTAATGATATACGCTAGTTGAAGAATCAGCTTGTTGGCATTGATGAGTGAGTGACCCATGTGAGCGACTCAGCTCCGGAATCTTTGATATATGACAACAAGCCTTGAAGGAAACTTTGAGCACCCATCTGAAGAACTGTCTTCCGACCATAATGTTACCTGGCTATTCAAAATTTTTTCAGGCAGGCAATATGTTTTTGCACCTGATTTGGCTATTTTAAGCATCATCCTCTTTAAAAAAGAATTCCAATATTTACTTGCATCAAAAAAAATGCTGTTATGAACCTCCACAGTGTAAGGAATCCTATTGCTTTTCTGCAAAACTTGTACTGGTAGTTAATGTGCAGCTATGCGGGGCACTCTGGCCCGCAAGTGTAGTGCTTGTGCTTATGTCGTGATGGGACACCAAAGCAGTAAGGAATCGTATTGCTTTTCTGCAAACTTGTACTGGTAGTTAATGTGCAGCTAGCATCACTAAATGGCGTGACAAAGGTAACAGGATATAAGGACATATGCACTTGTGTCTCTGCTCAGATTCAACTCTTGGCTCAGGTCTATTGCTTTCTATAATTAACTGGCAAAAAGTCTTATTTCTACAATCAGTAACTGCGTTGGCAAGCTGAAGGAGCAAGGTGGTTTCTGCAACAGCTAATTTGTTCTCTTCCATAGAACCAAAGGCCACTCTTAGACTCCACATTGAGCTGCTAGTGTTTTCACTTCACCAAATCTCCTTCCCTCTTAGTTCTTCTCTGCGTTTGTCTCTGCTCTTCTTTTTGCTTCAATCTGTCCTTGGTCTCAAAGGATTCCTCTAGTTACTTGCTGTATTGAGATACGAAAGTTGAATATGCCTATGAGCTCATGCTTTTTTGTGAAAGTGATCCCCTCTTTGTAAATTGCTCTCTTGTTTCCGTGGATCGTCTCTTGCACACATTATTCTGGGGGTGGTCATTGCAGTGATTGCATGTGATTGAGAAGAGAGGTTGTGAGGGGGGTGTTGGTAAATCTACGACTGCTGGACATCAGTGTATCTAAATAGAGAACAAGTGATGCTACAACTTTGGTTTCCGTGGACAAAAAGGTTTTCCTGAGAGCCATGGCCATGCTGCAGACCATGCCGAGGTGTTGACAGAACTGACTTTAAAATGCAAAAAGAAAAGCAAATTTAATTTTCTTATATGGAGAGGAATAATATTGGATGTTGTAATATTGAAAGTAAAACAGCCTAAGTAATCATTACAAGGGCCAGCACCGTCAGTGATGCAGGCGCCTCAGGAGGAGGGAAGATAGCAAACAGGACAATATCAAAGAGTCACTTGATATTTGTTTAAATGAATTAGATTTCACAGCTAATAAGTGTTACAATCCTTCCTTGTTTTACAATATAGTCTAAGGATTTTTATTTATTATTTTATTTTTACTTAAACAGTTTTCAGACATGCTGCTTGTTACTTTTCAAGTTGCCACATAACCAGTATCCTCCCTCTGCACTCCCTCTCACAACCCATATTCTCCCTCTGCACTCTGAGTGGCCACACCACCAGTTTCCTCCCTCTGCACTCCCTCTATGTTCCCTCTTCCTTTTCCCCTTCCCCCTTCCCATTTTCCATCCCCCAAACTCTCAGCAATACCCATTTTTTCCCCACTCCCTATAATAAGCCACATGTAGCTCTCAAGGATACCAAATTTGAGTTTCAGTTCCTCTGCCAAAAATTTAATTAGGCAAATAAATTCCCAAACCAACGAAACTAAAATAAGTAAATCAATCAAATATGTAAAACAACACAACCAAGACTAATATAATAAAATAAATAAACACTAATACAATAAAACAAATTCAAGAAACTAAAATGCAATAAAACAAATAAAAGTCAAACAGATCACCCTCAACAAGATTCATCCTCTCACCCTTCCCTTTAACACGCAAAACACACCCAAACTATATGAAACACGAAACCACGTCAAGCCACAACCCCATACACAATCCCACCAGAAGGCCAACTCCGGAACCTTCAAAAAAACACCATCCAAATCATAAGATGCTTGTCCGAAACCACATTTCATTCACGTCAACATTCAAAAACATGAGCCTAACCCAGCACTCTGCCCAAACATCAGTGTGTAATCACTCATCCCATATGTACCCTCATCCCATATGTACCCTCACCCCATTCCTACCCGCTTACCAAAACTGCTTGGCCACTTTTTTTTGTCCTTAGGACTCCATCGACGCTTAAACAATAAGCTCTCACCATCACGTCGGAGAGAAGGTGATACTGAATGGTTTTCTCAACGTTATTTTAGTTATAAAAATATTGCTCAAATACCACAGATGAAACAACAACCAAACAACTGTTTCTTCAAGTTCTGGCATAAAATCACGCACCATCAAACATCACCCTACTTCATTTTTTTAACCATCCCAATGCCGGATTTTGAGTGATAAAAAAAAAAAAAAAGGGAAAAGGAGCGCATCCACTATTTATTAAAGAAACATATACCCAGCGCCTGTTTATTACCAAGGGTCAAGTATTTACCTAACCCCCCTTTAGCCCCTACCCAAAAGACTTTTCAGCTGTACACAGAAACCCTCAACCAAAAGAAATAATGCACACAAAATTATCTGGCGTTTTTAATCCATTCATTCAGTATACTAGTTCACCCTTAAAACAAACAAAACAACAACAACAAACGTTCTCAGTCTATAAAAAAGAAAGGACAAACATCCTTATCAAATAAAATCAGAAAAACTCAAAGAAGAATAAATTCAGGAAACTCAAAGAAGAAAAAAGGGGCACACTGACCCCAAAAACGTCAAAGAGATCCTAACAAAAAATATAAGACAAAAAAAAGGTAGGCAAAGAAAAACAAAAGAAAAGAAAAAAAATAATAAAGGCACACTGTCATAGCAGGTTCTTCCAAAACCAGCTAATAAAAAAATGAAAGGAAAGGAAGCACCACCAACATGAGATATCCATTGAGAATAACTTGGGCAAAGTTAATGTTGCCTACAGAGGTGGTGGCTTTGAAACTGCCATGGGTGTGAAAAGCCTTTGCGGCACCCTAGACAGCGCTTCTATAACCAGCAGGACCTTCTTTGAAAGAGACTAGGGAATAGTTGATCTTGAAGAATCAGGGTTGTTTCAAGGGATAAAGTCGTTGCCATGGTTGGAAGTGTTGAAATGTGAGTTTAGGTGTTGTAAAAAAGGAGAAAGATGCGGTGAAGCTGGTGGTTGCTGAGAGGAGGAAGAGTAGAGGTAAAAAAGGAAGAGACCAAGTTGGCTTTACGCTCCTTGAGAGCCTTTTGTAAAATCCGGACAAAAGGATGGGTGGTTGACGTTGGACGCGGGAGATAATGGAGAGATAGCTGATGCTGCTGTTGTTGTTGTTCTTGTTGTTATTATTGTTGTTGCTACTGCGAGATGGAGCAGATGTAGGCAAAAGGAGTATGTTTGAAAAGATGATAGATGATGATTTGTTGGAAGCACTCTTTGATGCATGGATAGATTCAGCAGTGTTGACTGTAGGAGGAGGAGAACCTGAGAGTTTGACGGTCATGATGGGTAAATGACGACGACAATGATGGTGGATGTTGTGATGATGATGTAGCATGAATTGTTAATTTAATTTATCCCCCGCTCCCAGGGGAGCAGGGTTCCACCCCCCCCCCCTTTTTTACGTATTCATTACGAAATTTGTTTCTTATCGGAGTAACACGTGCACTTAAGAGGGCAAACATTTTAATAAGCAGTTTTTTCAAACAGTTTCCGTTTATGGAAGTTCCAAAATTTTGTTTCGGGTGTTTCCGTAGTGATATATACTTGGTATCCATATGGTTTTATGGTTTGAAAAAGAATTTTTGAGATGTTTACTAGGGATTTACGTAGTGACTACGGTGGAGAATCTGAAGATGGGGGTACGGAAGTGTGTGATATCAATAGTTCGTGTTTAAGTGCGTGTGATCAAGTTGTCCCTGTGCATCAATGGTCGCAATCATATCTGGGAACGTTTGTGGTTTCTGTATTGCGTGCGGTTTTGCTTTCGCTGGAGTTGCCTGTTTCTCGAGTGTAATCTTTGATGGTGACGTCTCTTATGGTATACGCTGAGGATCATGTTGTTCTGGAATATCTCGGAACTCCTATGTTACGTTGGACTGAAACATTTCTTCAGAGATCTTCTGTAACAGCTCTTGGAGTTGTTTCTTGTTTCTTGGGTTGTTCTCAATTATTAAAATGTAAAACAAAAGAATAAAGAAATGCACAGTGAGCAAGTGCTCCTGGCCAGGGTAGTCCACCTACCCTATTGACTAGATTTGTTACTTTAAAGCTTAAACGAGTAAACTAGGAGAGTGAGTATATTTCAGAAAGCTTAAAATAATACATATAGTGAAACATCCGGCTTTTATAACCGTTCCAATATCCCCTCATGAATCACCCACCTCTTTCCATTCATGCACTCACCGCATGAACTGTTGGCCAACTTGACCAACCCCGTTCCTCCTCACCATGCGTCCCTCCTCCCCTAGCCGCCTTTACCCATCACATATACCCTGTTCTTATCAGAGGTGCATAATGTATAACCACAATGCATGAAACCGCCAGCGGTCTCATGCATGCCCGTTACAACATTGTGTAGCGAGTCTGACAAGGCGGGTGAGTACAAACAAATAACAAATGAAGACAAGTTGAACTTAACAAACATTTGAATATGAAAAGGTTCGTACTTCAACACTCCCCCTCACCGATGATAAGATGATAAAGCAAAAATAAAGAAATTGGGAAACCAGGGCACAAAGGGTTGGGCGAATTCCAAAAACGAAATAAAGAAACTTTAACAAACAGAGAAATTAAAAAAAAACTATGAGGTCTGAAAGTGATCCATGGCTCTTATGGTCTTCTCGAGTTAAGACCATAACCAGAGCGAAGGTCCTCTAAGCGAACGCGCTCGAGTCCTTTGGTGAGGGCATCCGCGAGGTTGTCGTGGGTGGGAACGTGGTCAAAAACAACAATGCGCAGGTAAGTTCTCTCTGACGAAGTGAAACTTGATATCAATATGCTTTGTTCTCTGGTGATGTTCAGGGTTCCGCGCAATAACCAGAGCCGAGAGAGGATCTTCGTTGGCGCTGCGGTCAGAGGCGATGTCTCCTAGGAGCTGATGGAGCCATACTGCCTCAGCCGTTGCGAAGTACAGCGCATGTACTCCGCTTCCATCGTCGACGTCGCAACCGTGGGTTGAAGCTTCGATTTCCACGAGATTGCCGTGCCGTTGATGTGAATAGGTACCCGGTAGTTTGACTTTCGGCTGTCCAGATCTCCAGCCCAGTCGCTATCCGTATATCCAAGCATCTCAAGCCTCTGCTTTTGTCGGAACCAAGTCCCATATCCATCGTCCCTTAAGGTAACGCACAACCCGCACGCCTGCCAACCAGTGTCCACGTTGAGGGTTCTCAAAATGCCGAGAGAGAATGGAGACCGTGGGGTAAAGGTCGGGTCTTGTACCATTAGAGATGTAGAGCAAGGAGCCAATTAAAGCCCGGTAGTCCAGGTGCTTTGCCAACGGCTCCCCCTGACCAAGGTGCGTCATGTCTTTCCTGAATGGGTTGACGAGAGTCAAGCGGCGTGGAGATGGGCTGCAGTCTGCATTCCAAAGCGGGTAAGTAATCCAGCGATGTGACCAGGCTGGCTGAGCTTGAGGCTGTCTTGAGTGCGGGTGATCTTGAGGCCAACAAATTGGTAGGGGCCCGAGGATGGTGATCTCGAACTTGTTGCGAATGAGGTCCATGATTTTCTTGCAGACAGAGGCGGCAGCGCAGAAAATGATGAAGTCGTCGACGTAAAGATGATGATGACGAGGTAGTTGTCGATGAAGAATAAACAATCATCTGCTGCGGATTTCTTGAACCAATTGACTTGAGGAAATCGAGAAAGGTATAGTACCACTCGCGTCCACTCTGCTTGAGGCCGTAAAGGGTTTTGAGCATCTGGCAGACCAAGTGTTCACGTCCAGGTGCTTCGAATCCAGGAGGTTGACGCATGTAGACCACTTCATCTTCTTTGAGGGTCGAGTTTAGGTAAGCGGCCTTGACGTCCCCAGCGGGAGCATTCCACTTGTACTGATTTGCAGTGGCGAGGATGACTCTAAGCGTTGTAGCCTTGGCGACGGGTGAGAAGGTCTCCGTGTAGTTGATTCCAGCCATTTGAGTGAAGCCTTGGGCCACAAGTCGTGCCTTGTAGCTGGTCGGTCGTCCATCAGCATCCCTTTTCAACTTCAAAACCCATTTGCATCCAATCTCCTTCCTTCCCTTTGGTAGCTTTTGCAAGTATCCAAGTCTTCCTGTCGCGTAGACTTCCCAACTCCTTTCTGATCGCCTCCATCCACCGCTCTCTTTCTGGTCCAGCTTTGGCTCCTCAAAGGTAGGTTCGTCTGGGTTGCCTGTCTTGACGCGGAGAGCTCGGTTGTTGTTCTGCGGCTTGCTGATGGTCGATCAAATTGCTTGTTCCCTTTCTCGTAAGAGAGGACGTGGCGGGAGCAGGCTGTCGTGATGAGCGACGAAGTTCTGAGATGAAGCTTGAAGGTGATGATGGGGAAGGTGAAGGCGGATTTCTAGGTGAAGGATGGTTCCTGAAGCCGTAGGTTTTGATGTGGGGTGAGCCGTATCCTCTGGGTGTGCCGTAAGCCGAAGATGATGGTGAGTCCACATCCGATGCCATGGGAGTGAACGAGTCCGGTTCCTCCCACGCATCATGGTTATCCTCCCCCCAACTCCCTTGGTGTCGGAGTTTGTCGTCCTTCTTCAGAGAGATCCGGTTCTGATGCATCTTCAACGTTATCAATGTCTTCGAGGTTGATGGTAGGCATTCTTGACGATTCTTCTTCGTTTGATTCTTGTGGTGGTTGAGGGTCGTCGTGATCATTGTTATCCGTTCTGGGTACTTTTTCTTCAGTTCCCCACTCTCCCAGTGGGTCACTGAGGAAGTCGGTGTTGCCGGTGTGTTGATCTTGCGGGTGTTGAGGTAAAATGGTGCCGTAATGAACTGAGTTTCGCGAAAAATGACTGATGTTAAGGTAAAAGGTCTTCCAGTTGGGTTGAGGTTTTTGTCCACTGGCAGGACGATGTAGTTCGAGGCTCTTCCTGCATATCCAAGTAGCAAAATGCGTGTAGAATGATGGCTGAACTTTTTTGTCTCTTGACAGTAGGTAAAGCAGCGAATCCGAGAGATCCCCAGACACGAAGGAAGTTGAGGCTTGGTACTGTCCCTGTCATCAGCTCATGAGGTATCCTGGGTCATCCTGCTGCTGGTGAACGATTTATGAGGAAAGCTGCTGTCTGGACGGCGTATCCCCAGTAGCGTGCAAGTGATGACGGTTGCCTCCGCAAGCATGGATTGTGCTCGTTGCATTATGGTCTGGATGGATCTTTCCGCGGTGCCATTGGTTTGTGGATTGTAAGGTGTCGTAAACTGCTGCTGGATCCCTTGGTTTCGGAAATACGTCTTCATGTCATTGGATGTGAACTCGCCGCAGTTGTCGGTAATGAGGTCTGAACTTTCTGCTTGACAGTCGTTCCAACATACTGAAACAGTCCTTGAGCGATCGAAAGCCTCGTTTTTCTTCTTGAGTAGGTAGACCACGTAGAGTCTTGTCGAGACATCAACAACTACTGAACAAAGCGTTCATTGTTGATGGTTGTCGGGTGGGTCCGGAAAGTCAGCATGGAGAACTTGAAGCGGTTGGAGGTTTGTTGGTGCGGCTTGCTTGGGAAAGGACGTGTCTTGGCGTTTGTAAGGTTACAGGTTTCACACTTGAGGTCCTCGTGTGCGTGAACAGGGCAGTTGACACCTGTAGCCATTTCTTGGGCGAGAAGTCGATTGATATTTCGAGCACCGAGATGTCCAAGACAACGATGGAGGGTTACGGCGTCCACGTTTCTTTATGGCTGGATGTCTTGAGTGCGTAAGGTAAGGCTTCGTCAGATGGCTTGAGAACGTCAACAGGTAGGTGATAGAGCTTCTTGACGACGGTTGCTTGCATGGTTCGTCCATCTCTGTCTAGAAGGGTTGCTTGATCAGAAGTCATCTTGATGGTCCATCCAGCCGCCGTAAGCTTACTTGCCGAGATCAGGTTGTCGGCCATGGATGGGACAAAGAGGCAGTTCTCGAGGAACACTTGGTGGCCAGACCTCGTCACCAAGCAGACTGTGCCGCGTCCCTTGATGCGAATGTTGGACTTGTCTGCCAGGGAAGCGGTTTTATCTTCTTGAACGAAGTCGATGAACGAAGTCTTCTTGGTGATGAAATGGTCGGTAGCTCCAGAGTCCAGGATCCACGATGGTTGTTCAGTGCCGTAGAACATAAGATTCTGATCGTTGACATATGTGTCCATGTTCAATGCGGCGGTCCAATGAGCGTTTAGGCAAATGACGTTGGCTTCTGAGTACCTGGCAACGTATCCGCGGGGTAACTCGTCTTCATTGTCGTCCCGTCGGTGATCCTGTCCTGGAAGCGTGCCTTGAAACCGTTGCCGTTACTGTTGCTGCCGTTTTTCTAGTGTCGGCCATTCTGACGATTCCCCTGTCCTTCCTTCCCACCTCCCTTGGCCCAACAGTCTCTCTTAAAGTGTCCAGGTCTGTTGCAGTTGAAGCATTTTGCCTTCGACTTGCGGTTGGTTTGAGGTCTCTTGCCGTTGTATCGGTTAATGTTCCCTGCATGAGGACGTTGTCGGTTATTGAAGGTGGCTTGGAGGGCAGCTGGTGCAGCGGCAGCTTGGTCGCTTGCCTCTGCTTGATCTTGATGGCTTGCTGGATAAGGCGTTGACGTACTCACTCAACATCAGCAACTCCAGTGGCCGTCGTCAGAGGGTCATTCTCGAGGTAAGTACGGAGGGAGGTCCAGTCTTGATCGTCCGTAGGCAAAGACTGAAGGAGGGCAACGACGTGTTCTTCATCCGAGATGTGGTTGGTGGTGATCTGGTTGTACTCGTGCACAATGCCGGCAATGGTTGAGACGTGATCCTCCATGCAGATCCAGGCTTGTAGGTGGTGGACAAGAGTTGACGGCGAAGGTGCATGGCTTGACCCATGGTCTTGACGCGATGGACAGAGGCGAGGGTATCCCAGATCTCCTTGGAGGTATCCTTGCCGTAGACCATCTGGATGTGTTTCTTGGCTAGGCGTCCGATGATCATGGCCTTGGCGATCTTGTCGTCCTGGAGGTGTTTGTCGCGCGCTTGGACTTGGCATCCGCGAGGTCTTGAGCATCATTTGGATCAGCGGCGTCGGTAGGGTCAATGGTGCCTTTGGTTACAACATCCAGGAGGTTTCAAGCATCGAGGGCAGCAGACATGCGTACAACGAAATAACTCCAGCTTTCAGTCCCTTCCCCAAAGGAAGGAACATCACGCATGAAATCAGTCTTGCTGCCGCCTCCAAGAGTTCTCCACCGGCGAGGGTGACGTGTATGATGGGTGCAATAGCAGGGTTGGGAGCAGGTGCGGCGGCCATGTTCTAAAGAGTGAAGGGTGGTTGAGAAAACGGGTGATGGAAAGAAGGGATGGGGAAGAAGTCTGGGGCTCATAACTATTAAAATGTAAAACAAAAGAATAAAGAAATGCACAGCGAGCAAGTGCTCCTGGCCAGGGTAGTCCACCTACCCTATTGACTAGATTTGTTACTTTAAAGCTTAAACGAGTAAACTAGGAGAGTGAGTATATTTCAGAAAGCTTAAAATAATACATATAGTGAAACATCCGGCTTTTATAACCGTTCCAATATCCCCTCATGAATCACCCACCTTTTCCATTCATGCACTCACCGCATGAACTGTTGGCCGGACTTGACCAACCCGTTCCTCCTCACCATGCGTCCCTCCTCCCCTAGCCCCCTTCCCATCAATGTACCCTGTTCTTATCAGAGGGCATAATGTATAAGCACATGCATGAAACCGCCAGCGGTCTCATGCAGCCCGTTACAACATTGTGTAGCGGGTCTGACAAGGCGGGTGAGTACAAACAAATGACAAATGAAAGACAAGTTGACTTAACAAACATTTGAATAAGAAAAAGGTTCGTACTTCAACATCAATCGACTACGAGAGTGTCTATATGTTCATTTTTGTTGGAATACGCGGAAATCGACGGTTATGTAGCGAAGACAAAGTGTCTGGAGATATTGTGAAATCTATTTTGATCGACCTATGATAAATTGGACTCGAAGATATCTTGAACGTTGCTCATTGGTATCTTTATTCCGTGCTGGATGTGTAAGGAGTTTCGGCGGTTGGACAAAATCTACATTGATTTCGGCGTTGTGATTATGCAGAACATTCCGTTATTGTGGATCTTTTGGGAATCCGAAATCCAGATGGACTGTATCTTCTTAATACTTGTGAATTGTGGTGTTAGGGAGAGTAATTGAATATTAAAATTGCCTTCTTTAACGACGAAGCCAGAATTGGTGAAGGCTTTATTAAAATATGCTGAATGTGATAGAGAATCCAAGTCCGAAAATTTATGTATTTCTTTTTTAAGAATGGTGTTTAAAAGTTTTAGAAGAAAAGGGTAAGAAATGTTGGGGCGACCATTTTTACGATGGTCACGGATCTTTTTACGTAGTCAAGTATTGTTTGTTTACGTGAAGTGTTAAGATTCAGTTATATCGTTTGGATCGAAAGAATGTTTAATTTCATCGTTGATGATGTACGCGGAGAATGCAGTTATTGTTAAACATTTCTTATTCCGATGAAAGAATGGTCGCATTTTGATAATCTGTGTGATACTCCATAGGCTAGTTAGATGTTATCTTGAAATGCCATGGCCACTGGCTCAACAAAAATAATATTATTGCGGGAACTGAGCAAAATTGGAGTCTGGCGGGCCAACTCTCCACCGGCTCCTCATCCTCTACACTGGGATGACAAGTCCAGATTTTAGAAATAATTAGAGGACATTTCTTTATGTGGTAGCACAAAGGACTTCGCCAATTTAACAGGACTCGCAAATAAACAAAAAATTCCAGGACCTGGGGGGAGCCTCAGCCATTCCCATTGCCCTTGTTAATCGTTTACCTCTAAAGATTTCCACTCAAATCATGGCTTCCCCAACCCTACTAAGTCCTACATCAACTCTCACCTCCCCACCTCACAACTGTCCAAGACTTCCCCTCAAGTTTTCCCAAAACCCCACAGATGCCGCACCATTCCAGCTCCAAACCCTCGCAGCCCTCACCGCACTTAGAGAAGACTTAGAGCGACATGCCGAACTCTTGAAGATGAGATGTCGTCGCTACATCGGAGAGTCTCGGGAATAAGAGTGGACATGGAGGCGGTTGAGACGAGGATCGGAGGATTGAACGGACGGTTTAACGCAACAGCAACATGGCGTGGTTGTGAGGGATCAAGGGGCACAGGGGTTGCAGACGAGGACAGATTCGGTTGACTGGGAGGATGGGGCAGCTGCAACTGCTGCTGCAACTGCTGCTGCAACTGCTGCTGCGACGGCAGCTGCGTCGACTGAGCGGCTAGGACTTTCACAGACTTTGACTGGACATTCACGACGCTGGTGGTTGAAGAACAGCGTTCTCATGCTAAACGACGAATTGAAAACGTGGACTTGTAACGACGGGTATGGATATGGCTATCACAGTTGCAAGGGCGAGCGTCGGGATGATATTGCCTGGGAGCTTGAGAAAGCTTGTAGAAATAGGTTCTTGCCATCACTATCTTACAACAATAATAGTGCAATGACAGTACTGATCCACTGGATGGAAACAGCATTGTCGGCGTCAGGCACGTCATCACCTCTTGAAGTTCGACGAATTGAAGATGGAGGAGGGTGAGTCAGTGTATGACGAAATGATGAAGATGAAGTGGAAGAGCTTAGACTTCAGTGCGACGAAATCTTCTCGAGTATCGCGCAGAACGGGGGAAATTAAATCTTCCTGATGGAGTTGTTCGACAGATTGTGTTGAAATGTGCGAATCAGTCTTATGCGACTGTGGCGGGTGAGCAAGGGCGGATTTTGTGGAAGTTGAGAGGGGTGTCGAAATGTTGGAGACGTGTGGTTGGAGGGGTTGTCATGGAACGGATGATCGAGCGATGAGCCCTTGAAGAGTTTAACACCGATCCGAAGGTTATTTGTCCGGATAAAGGCTGTTGGGAGTACCGAGAGGACGGGGTTGTCTGTGTTAAAGAATGATGCCGTTAGTGGGGCTTAAACTGGATGCGCCGACAAAGAGACTGTTTGATCCCAACGTGGAATTTCAGAGTCAAGTTCCCGCGATGCTGCCTTCAGGACGAAGGGTGGGGTCTATCTTGACTTTTGGGGTTGGAGCTGTGGCCGAAGAGGGACTTTGGAAGGGTTCTGGCCGCGCTAGTGTCAGATTTGCGGTCGATTTGTGGATGACGGACGGACCAAAGTTGAAGGGGAGATGGATGTTGACGTGCCTATAACGAATGAAGGGGTTGGCGGGGAGACGATGGTTGCGGAAGTGAGGTTCAGGGAGGGGGAAGCTTCGCGGCGTTAGATAGCGTATAGATTGAAGACGATGCGGGGCGACGTGAGGAGGCAAAGGGTAGGAAAGTCGAGAAATCCAAGGGAGGTTATCTTGGGTTTGCAAAGACGTTGCTTGGGGAAGACGATGAAGTGTTGTTAGTGAGAGGGAGGACCGTTGGATATGAAGACGCTTGTGTGGAGAAAGTTGCAGATTAAGGAAGTAGTTATTCCCAGCGTAGCGTTCTTTGTTGTCCTCTTATCAGTGAATGAGTTGCACTATTTCTAATGCAATGCTCACTCATGTTTATTAAACACTTTTCGAATATAGAAGAAAACAAATGAAGCTGTCCTTCCCCACTCTTAACTTCAAACGCAACGCCCTTGCCACCGTACGTTTTGACGAAATACACGGCACCTACTAAAAACCCAAACTGTTGTTAAACTGTCCCGTCATTAATTGTCTCCCCAGAGAGCATGCATGTTCTTTGTTTATTACATGTGTCCATGTTCATTAAAGCTTAGTCGTTCTCATTTGAATTTAAAGAAATGAGTAACGGAGGATGTGCGTGGAGATGCTCCCGTCCAAACAAGTTTTAATGAGGTGGTGAGGTTCTTGTTCCATTCCATGGCTTGCCTTTTACATTTTAATTGATGTTTTTGTTTTGACAAACGATGCAGGTAGACTCACTCCGACAAATCGAAATATATAATTGTCCGTTCCACTTGGGGGTACAGTCATTTCATCTCACCGATTTATTTACAGCCGCGTGATTTGGATGGAGTATAAAAAGCTTCACCTTCCTCTGTTCCCCCCACCATCAGTCTCCCTTGCAGAATACCTACAACCAGCGCTCAAGAATAAACAAAACCATAACCATACCATCAGTGCATCATGTCATCGCCCATCACCATCAGCACTTCCTCGTCATCTTCATCCATGAGTTCTTCCTTAACCTCATCACCCTCATCTTTGTCATTGGAACGCCCGCACTCTCTCCCCACTTTCAGCCCAATGACCTTGAGGTCACCCATGAAGAGCACCATGGGCGAACGCATCACCCGCGACCGAACAATGTCTCTAGTAAGTACATTACTTTGCTTTGTCTTAGATCTAGTATAGTAAAACCTACAATGTCAATGCTGACTCGTTTTGGTGCTTCACAGTACGACACTCATCCCATCAACGGGCCGACTTAACCTCGTTCTTTTGACCGACATTGTCGCCACCAAGCCATGTCAACAGCATCTCTTAAAATTCATATCCATGCAATAGCCTCTGCAGTCTGCTCATGGTTGTGTAGCCATTCGCCCTACTTATCCATTCTTTTTTTTGGATAAATCCTTCATTCTCTTAAACTCTGGCTTGTTCCCAAGCTTCTTTCTCTTTCTCCATTGGCTTTAAGTGATTGTATATATTATATATGTGTATTCTCGATCGTTCCTCCCTTGGAAAATCCCATTATGAATCTCCTTCCCCGGCCCAGTTTGATTTTATTTCCCTCAAAGAACTCGAGCCCATTTCTAGCGATGTTTGTGCTGTTGTTTATATTGTCTCTGTTTATTGTAAATACAGTTTTCTTGCAACTTCTGTTGTTTTCTGCAGAGTAACAAATCCACCAGATAATGCAAGCGTTGAAAGTCTTATTCTTGCACTGATTCATACATAAAAATGCGCGTAGAATATATTGAGAGGAAGAACCCCACTACGTCCCCATTTGCATCCATCATTGTGCTTTACGCGGCGTCCATCGTAAGTGTGATGAAACCCATTCCTACAATTACGTGGCTTTTTTACTCTGACAAGTCATCGGTTGACAAGGGAGAGCGGTAGAAGAGTTACAGAAACATGAATCGTGAAAGGCAATTGCATAAAGCATTGCGATTGAAGATAAATAAAAGGGGAAGAGATGAAGACCTTAAGAATGTTATGTCAGACAGCAACACCCACTACCTGGCGTCCCTCTCCTTTACAGGCTGCTCAAAAACAGACATCTGGGGTTCTCTTCCTCCACGTCAGAAACGAATAAAGAGCTTCGCATTCAATTAGATAGTCAATCTTCAAGAGCGCCGTTCGGATTTTCAGGAGCATCCCTATCTTCCGAATGGGCTTTTTAGTACTGCCGGAAATTAGGCTGGAATAGCTCATATACCGATGGTCTAATCCCGTCATCACCCGGCCAACAAACCCTTACCTCACTACCCTTTTTTCCCCCCGTTTGTACGTACAACTCATCATCTTCCCACATGATGGCTTCTCATCATTCCCATCGTTTACAAAGGCTCCTCCCCCCGATACCCCTCTCATCGACAACCCCAGCTTTCATATAATCCGCAGTCAGATTTCCTTAATGCTTCGTGGCCTCGTTTCGGCCTTGTCAATTTCGGCAACTGTCTCCTACTTCGTCTCTTCATGTCGTTTCTCGGCCAAGCAACGATGCAGAGTTTGGGAAATCCAATGAAAGAAACTGGTTACCACCTATGGATCCTGCGGTGATTGCAGGGATTGTGCGATCATTTGTATGGAGACTTGTAACGCTGTGCGACAGTGGTACGTTGGTAAGTTCATTATCAAATCCAGGCTGACTGAGCCAGCATGGAGTAGTGGGGATTGCTAAGCATTGCATATCGGCGGGTATCAACGTTTTGGGAATATGTGGTTGTGTTTATTTATGCAAGGTGAGGCGTGTAGTAATCAGCCATTTTTAAAAAAGCTAACCAAATCATAAACTAGAAATGACCCTGGGGCAATACGAATCTCATTTATAGTAAGTCAAATATTCATGTGGATTATAGGTAAGTTTACCTTAAAAAAAAACAGCGTTATGATTTAACCCTTCTTCCATTATTCTTTCATTCAATTAATTTAAACAGCGATCTTTATCTGCGTGCCATATTCGTTGGTATTGATCGTCAAAAAGTCATTAAGGTAAATGGCGTCGATACGCGTTCATGGTGTCTCCACATTCTGGCTCATTTCATCGAGGTACATCTACCATCCCGATATGCACTAACATCCCATTAGAGCATCATCTCCATGATCGCTATCTCCTTCTTCCCGATCGTCATAGCAGGCGGTTTCCAAATTTCCATGTTACATCGTCATAATTTCTTTATCGTGCTTCTCATATGCGGCACATTCCCGATCTCACAGGTTGTGGTTGGTTGGGCATTTCTACAGGTAAAATAGTCAATTGTTCTTAATATTAATTGCCGAACATCCTAGACGTTCAACGGAAGTGACTTTATTACAGAAGCTGGAACCGAATCGTACTTTTTATCACTGTACGTTTTCGTTTTTGCTACCCTCCAGGACCTTGTTATTATTGACAGCAACGGATTTCACCAGTAAGCAAATCATACTAGTTCAAGCTTCCGGCTTATGTTTAATTCAAAGCACCTCAAGTCGCCGTCTCCGTTTCTTCTCAAATCATCAGTAAACTAGTCCCTCGCATCATTGGTCTGTTTTACATTCATCTCAAAAATATAAAGAACGCCTCGAGCTTGAAGAAAAAATGTCGAAGAACGAGGCTCAACCGGCCGAGGACCTATCGAATCACTGGGAATCAACAAGTTGGAATTTAATGAGATCAAGGGATGGGAAGGTCGTTCCAGTCATGGACATGGAAGATAAAAGAAGTAATACACTGGAGGACTCATCAAGTTGCCAGGAGGTCAAAATCGATTGCGTACGTCATTCAGATACGGAAATTGACCCTCATCCTCGAGTTTTAATTTCGGTAACGGAGGGAGATACCTCCTTCATCTCCCACAATTTGAGTAAAAGCGATGACGCTCAATCCCGTCTCTTCACCCCAACTTCTCAACATTTCGTGCAAAGTAACAACTCGCGTCTCTCCCTCACCTCCAACCCATTCAGCACAACATCCACCCTTCAACGCCCCCAAATGCGTCCCGCAACCGTATCGTCATCCATGTATCGTCCACGGGCCTCCCAGTTCCATAGAGCTGTGGAAGCGACCGTGCATGTGTTGGTGAAAATGACAGACATGGAACGTGCGTACGAAAGTTCACGACGTGATCAGGCACTTGCAGAATACCTGGCGTTGAGTATCGGATTATCTGTTATTTTAGCGTTTCCTGGAGACGTAGGAGTGAAGCATGTTTGGAGAGCTGTTTTGGCCTGGGGGGTCATTTGGTAGTGGCTGTGGTGTTGGAGTTGGGGATTCTGATGGTAGAAGCGTATCATGGTGGGTTTTACATACATATTTTTAAATTTATAGTAACGACACTTAGGGCTTGAAACGTATAATTCCAATCAGTATCCTTGGGTGCATGCTATTGCGTTTTCATTTGCGTCGGCCATGCATGCGTTTTGGATTGTTTCAGCCAGCAAAAAGTTGTTCTCGTATGGCGCGTTTGGGCCTACGAAGCCGTGGCCGTGGCAGGATCTGTAATTTTGCTTATTAGTCTGTTTATAGGTCGATTTATATTCCTACATAACATGTGCTTTATGAGAGATTTTATATGTGATGACGCGATAATTAAAATAGTGAACATTCGCTCTAAATGAGCGGGATTATGTAACGTCGAATGTTTCGCTAGTTCCTTTTATTTTCCAAGAAACACACTTAAAACAAAGGAGAAGCTCCATATACTAAATGAAATACGCACAATGATAATAAACAAATCCCCCAAAAATATAAATTTAACGCTGAAGCCTATATGCCTTTCGTGTACGGCCAGCAGAACGTTCATCTTTCCAAACTCTTCCTACGTAGCAAAGAACCGCCAGAAACTCCAAAAGTGGCCTCCCACGAACCAGTGTCAGAACAACTTCATCACGAGGACCCACGTTCCACTCACGGTTCTTCAACTTGTCCATATCGACCAACCCAAACGCATCCAGAATCAACCCATGTTTGTGCGCTCGCGTTGATTCACAAAGCGTAAGGACTGAGATGGAAAACATAATGTTGGGGAGCGCGATGCCAAAAGAGGCTGTCTCCAAATTGCGTAGGTAAGGTGGCTGGTCAGCGTCCAACTTGCCACAAATTTATATTAGGTACTGTATCAGGAGTAGCCAAATCTCTGTTGACGTCGTCAGGTACATCCAACCTTTCGTAGGTCCCGATTACGACCGCCATGCCAAGCCCGGAGCTTGAGAAGGCATTGAGCGAGTACAAGAAGGTAGGCATGCGGTCTCCTCTTATCCATCGCTAACGCATTCCATCTCAGGACTCTCTTGCGTAAGTTTCACGGCCAATGCCAAGCATCTGATTTGCAAAGCTACTTCCCTCATGAGCATGAAGGATGGATTATTGGGAAGCTAGAGTCGAAGAAGGTCAGCGATGACTCGACGAATGTTGAGCTGGAGTTTACTCTGGAAACTGGCGAGGTAGATGCCTGTCTCCTCAATGTCTCCATGTTTCTAACCTATGCGATTAAGCCGGTCAAACTCACTTTCACAGCAGATAACTTAGTGAAGAATGCGTTTGCCGATCTGCCTCCCCTCAAGAACCCTGAGATCATGGTACTGTTAACCTTCTTCTTTTACTTCTAACGATGACAGGATCTTGCCGATGATCTGCCCAACTTTCCTACCTTCACGAGTAAGTCTCAAACACTACCCATGCAGCCTTCAAACCCTGTGCTTTTCTGGACGTTATTGACTCTAAACTTAGACCCGCTGTATTTTGGGGGGTGAAGACTCGGTTCGGGAATCGATATATCTATACTTACTCGGGTATCGTGTTGATCGCGATGAATCCGTTTGAGTACATTGATATGTATTCCGTCGAGGTCATGCGAGAGTATGCTGGAAAGCGGAGAGACGAACTGGAGCCCCACTTGGTACGTTAACGCACTACAGCTGCATCCATGCTTTTGCTCTTGTTGATGTGTGTTATTCTGACCCTCTTTCGTCCCATTTCTCCCAAAAAAAAGTTTGCTGTCGCAGAAGAAGCCTACAGAGCAATGCTTCAAGGAAAGAACCAGTCTATCATTGTTTCGGGTGAATCTGGAGCCGGAAAGACCCAGAGTACCAAATACATCATGAGGTATTTCGCGACGGTAGATTCTCTCAGCAAGATGGACGATGTCGCTTTGTTGATGAGACCTGAGTTGGCACGAGGAAGTGAGGCTGGTAACAAGAGCGAGATTGAACAGGCGGTGCTGGCCACCAACCCTATTCTTGAGGTGCGGTAAATTCCTTGTATTTAAGAAAGCATTGCGAAACGACTGATTCATTTTGTTAGGCGTTTGGAAATGCAAAAACTACTAGAAACGATAACTCCTCGCGTTTTGGAAAGTTTATTGAGTTGTTTTTTTCGTCTCCCGATTCCGGCAGTGTGAAGATTACGGGAGCGCAGATCAGGACTTACCTCCTCGAGAGATCTCGTCTGGTTTTTCAACCTGCTACGGGTATACAACCTACCATTAATGTCTGAGGTTCTTTACTGATTATTCTTTATTTTCATTGGCTTTATATAGAACGAAACTACCATGTTTTCTACCAACTTTGTGTGGCAGCTCCAGCGGCGGAAAAGGAAGAACTAGGGTTAACCACTTGGCAAGATTATACGTATTTAAACCAAGGCAAGGCAGGAGTAGTGAGAACGATTGACGATGTGGAGGAATTTGATGCACTTCAAAAGGCGCTTTCCACCGTCGGAGTCTCAGTTTCGATGCAATGGTTTGTTCTTGCTTCTCTGCTCATATGAGCGTGCATTCTTATAACTATTTCTAGGAGAATCTTCCGGATTTGCGCCGCACTGCTGCATCTTGGCAATGTCAAGATCACGCCTGCTGATAATGACTCCACGGAAATCTCGGACACTGACCCAGCATTGGCGCATGCGTGCAGATTGCTCGAAATTGATAAAGCTAAATTCAAGCTTTGGCTGACGAAACGACAGATGACTATGCGCGGAGAGACATTTGAGAAAGCGCTGAAGGCGGATCAATCTCTCGTTATCAGGGACTCTGTCGCAAAATACATGTATGTAGAGGAATGAACGTGTCTTCTTATGGTGCTTACGTGTTAATAGATATGTTCGACTTTTTGACTGGCTTGTTGACCTTGTCAACAAGAATTTAAAGAGGGATTCTGGTCAAAACCAGAACTTTACTGGTGTTTTAGATATTTACGGGTGAGGCCATTAAAACTTTTATTAGCTTTGATTATTAATGTTGAGTGAAGATTTGAGCATTTTGAGAGCAACTCGTTTGAGCAATTTTGTATCAACTACGCCAACGAGAAACTTCAACAAGAATTCAACTCGCACGTTTTCCGTCTCGAACAAGAGCTCTATATACGCGAGAAAATTGTGTGGAAGATGATTGGATTTAACGATAACCAACCCTGTATCGATCTTATTGAAGGAAAGCTTGGGATTTTGGATCTTCTTGACGAGGAATCCCGGCTCCCTACTGGCAGTGATGCCAGTCTTGTAACAAAACTTAACACGCGGTTTGCAGTGCCTGGACAAAAGTTCTATGCCAAGCCGCGCTTTGGGAATAATTCGTTTACGGTGAAGCATTACGCTGTGGATGTGACGTACACTGTTGACGGTTTCATTGAGAAGAACAAGGACACGGTGCCGCCTGAACATTTGGAAGTGTTAAATAAGAGTTCTTTTGCGTTTTTGATTGAGGTCTTGGCGACGGGGGGTGCGGATAGCCCTCCTGTGGAGACAAAAAAACCTGTTGCAAGTGATTCCTCACTCTCAAGACGATCAACGGTGTCTGCGAAGAAACCTACGCTTGGGTCGATGTTTAAAGGGTCGCTTGTTCAATTGATGGAAACTATTAGGGCAACAGAGTCTCACGTAAGGCTATTCTATTCTACTATCTCGTATTTTTCAAAACGTTTTTTCTGACTAAACGGTGGGATAGTACATTCGTTGCATTAAACCGAACATGGAAAAGTCGGCCTTTGGGTTCGATGGCCCTATGGTTCTTGCCCAACTGAGGGGTAAATATCTAGATTAAATATTGTTTGCTGACATTATGATTGCTAGCCTGTGGTGTGCTTGAGACTATCAAGATTAGCTGTGCTGGGTGAGTTCACTTCACAAATTGTATACAAAGATTTTTTTAACTCTCCTCAGCTACCCGAACAAAATGACTCATAAGCAATTTGCAAATCGCTACTACCTGCTCGTAAATTCAAAGTTTTGGGATATTAATGAACGCGAATTGAGCGAAATGATTGTAACGACTGTAATTTCGGATCTTGATAAGTATCAGTTTGGACTCACGCAGGTCTTTTTGAGGTCCGGTCAGGTTCGTCATATCGTCCTTTGTTAATTTGCTGAAACGTGACTAAGATTGCGGCGTTTGAAAACCGGAGGACGGAACGACAAACTTATTTGATGATTCTTGGACAAAAGAATATTAAGCGGTTTATCCAACGGAGGAGGTATCTTCGGATGCGGGGGGCTGCTATTAAGTGGCAAGCTAGTAAGTTTGATTTTATGTAACTCTGGTATTGATTTTACGCAGTTATCCGTGGTTTCCTGGCTCGCCGTTATTACAAATTCCTTCGCGAAACAGTTGCTGCTACAAAGATTCAGAAAATTTGGCGCGGGTACTCTGCAAGAAAGTTGTATAATAAGAAGCGCACTGCTGCTATCAAAATTCAGTCTGGTTGGTCTTTTTTCAATACTTATGTCCATTTATATGTGAGGTCATTAAAACTTTGTTCCAGTTTGGCGTGGATACAGGGCACGAAAATACTTCCGGAATATTGTCAAAGAACGAGCAGCCGTCAAAATTCAAGCTCAATGGCGAGGCTATATTGCCCGAAAAGATTATAAGCTTACGCTTAAGAAGCTCATCTATATTCAATCCTGCATTCGTCGAAAATACGCCCGCCGTCAACTTGCGGCGCTTAAAGCTGAGGCTAAGTCGTTCGGGAAACTTAGAGAACTTAATTACACACTCGAGTCCAAGGTTGTGGCTGTATCGCAGATGCTCCATGAACGCGGGGAGGAAAATAAGATGCTTGTGGAGAAGGTTGCTCATCTTGAGGATCAGATTCGCGGGTGGAAGGAGAGATTTTCGAGGGTTGCGGACGACAAGAAGTCGATTACCAGTGAATTGAACGCGAATACGGCGAACGCAAAGGAGATACAAACGCTTACGGAGCAGAAGGATACTATCACTAAAGAGAGGGATCGTTTGGCTGCTTTGCTTAAGAAACGAGACGAGGAGGTAGCTTTGCAGACAGAAGAATTAAGGCGGTTGCGGGATAGGGCAAGGATAGCGTCGCAGATGAAACGCCCATCAACTTCATCGGCCTTTTCTGTGGAAGAAAGTCATACAATGCATGCGTTGAGGGCGGAGAACGAGAGACTAAAGAGAATGCTGACGAGCCCAAACCCTAATGCTCATTTCCTATCATCGCACCCGCTTTCAGAGTCGCCTATGCCTGGGACTCCCGACACGTACGAAAGCGTCACGGCTTCACCCCGCCTCAGTGTGCAGCGGGACCTATCGCTTTCGTCTCAAAATCTTTCTATATTCGCCTCTGCCCCGACTCTCCGTCCTCGACCCACTGTCAGACGTGCTAATACGTTTATCGACGGTGATATATTCACAGATGCCGAGAGGGAAAGAGTAAAGTCTGGCCGGCCAATTAATGCGGCAAGTGCATCTGTTATTGGCCGTTCTCCGAGCCTTGTCAATGGCTGCCGATCTCCAAGTCTCGCCTATGGTTTCGTGTCATCGCCCCATTCTTCGCCGCCGAAGATGGATGGGATTCTTGTAAATGGTACAAGCCCATACCCTAAAGGCGTGTATGGCGGAATGGTGATCTCGGTGCCCACTCCGGCCGCAAACTACACTGAAGAGGTTGCATACCCTGAGGTAAATAGCTTTTTATTTTATCGACTAACCTTGCTGCAGGAGGTCCTTGACGCTCAAGCGACACTTCTCGAACTGCCCGTGCTAATTGACGAGATTAGAGAAGCACTTGTGCTCAAGCTCCCTATCACGGAGGACATTGCACCTACAAACGATCCGAATGAGAATCGGAGGGAGTACCTGTTCCCAGCGCACTTAATTGGGTACGTTATCAAAGCCATGTTGCATCATGGCATGTTGCTGCAAATTCAAAATTTGATGGGATCTGTTTTAAACGGTGGGTGTTGTATTGAATAGTTTATGTAGTGAAGTAATGCTGATTTATTGCATCGACAATTTTATTTATAGACATATACACGGCAGGATCGGTAAGTACCACATTCTTTTCATATATTATGAATTCTATGGTTTTTTACAAACAGTTGTGTTCTTTTTCTCTTTACAGCAACCGGATGATGACTTTAGGCCGCTGTTTTGGACCTCCAACGCGCATGAACTTGTCTGCGTTGTCTACACCCTCAATTCGATTGAATCCACCAAACCGAACAACAGAGCTCAACTCAACGTCCTTAAAAAGCTACAAGAAGATCTCGACAACCTTATCCACCACGTCTTATCCAACTACCTGGAAGAAGTAAAAAAACACGTTGCAAGTATGGCTGTTGCGTCTGTACTTGAAACTCAGGATTTGCCTGGACTTAAGAGTGAGAGTACGGGATTCTGGGGGTTATTTGGAGGGGGTGGGGAGGGGAATGATGAGGGAAGAGATAATATGGTCACCCTCAAGTCTTTCCTCAGTGGTTTGAAGAGAATTATGGCATGTTATTGCCTTCCTTTAGAGTATCAGCAAAAAGTCTTAAGCGAGCTTGTCAGGGTTATTGCTGTGACTGGCTTCAACGCGCTTCTCAAACGAAGAAACTTTGCAAACTTCCGCCGAGGTTTGTTGACTTATCCTTCTTCATGCCCATTGAAGTTCGCCAACACCTCAATACGATTTCTCTTAGTTTCTGACCTCTTTTGTCACCTTTCAGGATGCCAAATTCAATACAATGTGACTCAAATGGAGGAGTGGTGCCATCAAAATGGGATCAAGACAGGTATTTGTTGTGAATACTTTCGGTGCTGATCCATACTACTAGGACCCTCGGATCTTCTACCTTTACAACAAGCGGCAAAGGTCCTTACCATGAACAAGACTGATGGCCAGGATGCAGCTGCAATTTGTGAAGTTGCGTCACTTTTGAAACGGTCACAAATGAAGAAGCTTTTATCAAACTACCCGCCATCAGACCCGGATTCTCCGGTAATTTTCCGGTCTCCTCATCCACTATCTAAAACTTTTTTTTTTCGCACAGATGACGCAGGCATTCTTCCATAACATATCCTTGCAAGCTGAGTCGGAACGGGACTCGCAGATTTTCCTTTCACTTGAACCTGAGCCAACATACCCCAAAGCCTCACCTCCGAAAGGTTGACAACATCGAGACTTATATCCCTAAGGAGCTTGTTGCAGTCTTGTCGACCTTGCGGAAAGTTATATTATAAGGTCATCTACCTTATCTATTGACTGAAGCTTTATTTTTAACCTTTATCGTTACTTTGGCAATGGGTTTCTGCCCACAGTCATTTTTGCATAAACAAACAAATTCTTTTCTCCTGTTATTATACTATCTTTTGTTAATAAGCAATTGATATGCAATTTTTTCAAATCTTCCGCCCTGCTATGCACATGCAGTGTATCAAAAGCGCGCGTCACGCCTTTTGTTACAGAGCATTGGCATTAATTAGGTGTTGTGCTTGTGGTTGAACAGCAGCCAGATCCGCTTGAGCCTTGGAGCTAGCTGACCATCTAAGACCTTCGTAGGTACACGAAGCCTTGCACACCGAGATGAAAAAAAAAAAAAAATGCGGCAAAGGCCGGAGAGTAAGAAAGGTGTCAAATATATATTTTCACCAGTATGTTAAAGCTATCGATTCCTTCAAAAGAGACCTTCAAGTGCATATACATCGTCACGGTAAAAGAAATCTTCGATGAAGCATTCTGCAGCAGGTGAAATTAGCATTATACACAAACCGGAGAGTATCCAACGAATCTGACTGCGGGGCTCGCACAGCAGACTCAGCACAAGAACGGATCAATATATTAATTGGTCTTTACGTAATAAACACCCTTGGCCTGACTCCTGCAGGGCCTAGGCTAGCTGAAAAAAAACACGAATAAAACAAAAAACTATAAAAAATATTATAGAAGTCTACTGAGCCAACTACGCGTTATTGCGAATAACTAAATAATACATACATATATACCAAAGTATTACTCATATTCTTGTCTCTATTTCTTTCTGTGTGCCTTTTACTAGTGTATTCCTATAATATCCGCTGTAATTTTCCACAAATAAGACCAGCGGGAATCCCAATCACTTAAGTCTCAGCGGTTGGAAGGTGTTTGGCCTAGTTCTGCAAACATTTGAAGGAACAATGCAGGAGAAATTTGATTCGTAGTGATGTTATCAATGGGCTCGACGGAGTGTTCCATATCACAACCTTTTACATCATGTTGTGAACTGTAAGCGCATCCATCTGCAGAGCCTTTTGCACTTTAAACGTAAAGGCAAGTAACGGGAGAAAAATAGCGATCACTGATGCTCGCTTTAGATGATAGAGAAGAAGGTGCTGGGGAGCTACCATGTTGGGAAGACAATTGGTCAAGGTGCGTTTTCAAAGGTGAAGCTTGGGGTGCATAAGGAGACTGGACAGAAGGTATGGTGACATGCTGTTGAGATTCGAACTGATGTGACTTATTAGGTGGCGATCAAGATTATTGATAAGAAACAGATGGCTGCGAAGGCTGCAAAGGCAAAGAAGGCAAACGAGGAGAGGGAGAGACGAAAACGCACAGAGAGAGAGCAGAAGGAGCCTAGTCATAAGGAACAAAAGGAGGAAGTGAAACACGCGACTACTGCTGAAAGCAAAAAGACGGATGATACCGCGCCTTCTTCTACAGCAAAGATGGAGGATGAAGTTTCGACACCTGCCTTTATATCAGCGTTACAATTGGAGGTTCAGTTGCTCATGAGACTGGATCACCGAATGTTATCACGCTATATCAAGTCATGGAAACTGAGGATGAGTGTTACGTCGTGATGTGAGAGCTTTTTCTCGTCTATGTCACCATTGTTTTCCATCGGAAAAGCCCAACCAACGTGAATTATAGGGAATTCGCATCAGGAGGCGAGCTTATTGAATATATTGCGGCTCGCAACCACTTGCATGAAAAGGAAGCAAGACGGTTCTTTAGACAGCTCATTTCGGCAATGGACCATTGTCATCTTGCAAATGTGGTGCATCGTGATTTAAAGCTCGAAAACCTACTTCTCACGGACAATAAGACGCTCATCATCTCAGATTTCGGGCTTGGTAGGACGTTTCAAAATGATACGGATGAATTGATGAAGGTTAGTTCTTATTTATCCCTTTGTGTTGCATATGTTCGGTCTCAACTCCACTCGATGGTTCTATATACTAACTTAGCGACGTAGACGTTTTGTGGGACACCTAATTATGCTGCTGTTGAGCTAATTTCTGGGATTCCGTACATCGGTGTCAAATCAGATATATGGGCTATGGGGGTTGTTCTTTACGTGATGATGACAGGGAAGCCGCCATTTACGGGTGAGAACATATCGGCACTCTACAGTAAGATTAAGGCCGTGGATTACACATGTCCAGATTATTTCTCTCCAGGTACTGGCATTTTATTCATTTTCCTTGATCTTCGTGATCATAGCTTGGTATCAATTTTTTATAATTCGGGTTATCGATTATCGCTAAAACCATTTCCCCGTACCGTTTCTTCCATTTCCTACCGACTAGAGCTCAAGTCACTCTTTTCAAAGATCCTTAAAAAAGACCCCAAAACCCGTATTGACATGGACGGTTTGCGACTTGATCCATGGGTAAACTTGGATGAATCCGAACCCCCCACCCGCGTTTATCCCAAAGTTATGGGCCCACCCACAACTGCACAAGTCGGACAATTCATCGCCTCAATTACACGTGACAGCGAATGTATCATTTACACTATTCGCTCCCACATGCGGGATGGAAAGAGCATTAGCGGGGCACCTGACAAAAATAAACAGGGACTTCCTGCACGTCGCAAAACACTATCAGCAGGTCCTGGGACTTCTCAACGACGTCGTAGCTCTTCGTTTGCGCCAGCTCCAACAAACGCACAGGACCTGAGACCTCAACCCTCTGCATCACGGTCCATTTCACCGAATGCGAGGACAGCGAGTATAAAGGAAGATGCTGGAGAGGATGATGTCGGCGAGCTCCCACCCAGAATATTGAACAATTCGGGGAGTCTGCCAAGACCCAGTCGTTCGGGTGGAGGGCCTCGAAGGTTATCGCTTTTAGAGACAGGCTCTGGAAAGGGGTCACCCCTTGCTGCAGAGTTAAGACCGCCCGCTCATCTTTCGCTTCCAAGGGGAACGACACCGTCTGCAACCATGCCGACGCCATCCATGGCACCGGATCATATAAGCACGACTGATATGGGGAAAAAGGATCTACCGCCTCCTCAGCGAAAGAGGAGAAACACTATTACACAGCTATTTGGAGGGAACGGGGATGGATCCTCTACATTGTTTGGATTCGGAGGAAGTTCGCACGGGAGGTCAAGTACCGAAGAACCTCGAAGCCTAACCGGATCCTTTTCGAATTCTGTCGAAAACTCTTCACATGCTATTAGTAACGCTGGTCGATCCTCTGTTGGAGCCGTCGGAAGCCCGACCTCCGCGTCAACAGCGTCACCTGATGGTGTAAGCCCTTCATCTTCAACATTGGAGAGACGAGGCCGTGGTCGTCGTGCTACTCTAACATCACCGAGTGCCGACGATCGCACCCTCAACCTAATGCGCCGTATGTCTATGGTGACTCCTGCAGCGATCGCATCACCATCAATATCGCCGACTCAAACCTCTCCGACGCAGACCCTATCTAACGGTGATGCGGCAACAACCATGTCTTCCCATCTGATTCATGACCCGACAAATGTCAGCAACGGATCAACGGCGGTAATTGTCACTTCGCCGGCACATCTTGACGCGGTCGTTCCATCAAAGCAGGAGATTGAGGACTGGCATTTAATGCACCGCCCTGCACGCGAAATTCGAGCTGTGAGGTACAACTTCAGTACCAAAAAACATCCACGTTGAATCCTGCGGCAATTTTCCAGGAGGTCCATCGAGTGCTGCTGGTTATTCAGAGACTATACGATGGGAGGATTGCGTTTGATAGGACGGATGACCTTTACATGTTACATTGCAAACTTTCTGAGCCTAATTCAGAAAATGATGTGGAGTTTGAGGTTGAAGTGTGTAAAATCTGGTTGCTGAAAATTCATGGAGTGAGAATCAAGAGGTTGACGGGGAGCGCGTTTGTGTTTAAAGATATTTATGCGAGCATTGTGGACGAGTTGTCTCTGTGACGGTGTGATTGTGGACGTTCGTGGCGCGATATGTGTTCAAAACTTCAACTTCAACAATGGAGAAATAGCTTGTACGTTCAGGTCAATAAGATAAAATATAATTTAATTCGACCCGTTTTTGTTTTTTTTTTTTTGTGAGAAAGGAAAACAGGCAATGAAAATTGGGGGGGGGTGGACCGTATATATTCATGCAACGATGCAAAAACCAACTTTATGGAAGTAGCACATGCGCATCTTAAATCTAGCCAATATGGACCTTTTTCCAAAAAATAAGACCCTGATCATTTTATCCATTCTCCATCAAAATTCTTTCCGCATCAGCTTTCAAAAATGGTTTTGGCGCCAATGCCGTGAACCCAAACTCCCTCTTCAACGTATCCTCCTCCACGAAGCTCGCCGTCACAGCAATAATGGGCATTACTGCATTCTCCTCGTCTTCACGATCAACCTCTATCGCCCTGATCCTTCTCGTCGCCTCGGTCCCATCCATTACCGGCATCTGAAGGTCCATGAATATACCCGTGTATCCTCTCGGTCTCGCTGCAATACGATCAACGGCTTCTTGACCGTTTGTACATTCTTCAATATTTCGTGTCACGCGCGCGGCGCGACGGAGAAGACGGAACAGGATCTTGCGGTTAATGGAGGAGTCATCAGCAATGAGTATAGAACGGTTATCAGGCGTCATAACATCTGTATCCCTAGAGCCTGAAGTATTCGGGTTCGATGATGATAACGTGGCGTTGCCAGAAACCCTTTTCAGCGACGATAATGATGAACTTCGGTTACGGCAAACAACACCCATAATATTTCCGCCTTCATCAGAATCTTCTGCGCCAGAAGCGATGGCCTCAGGCGTTGAAAGGGTTGCCGCTGCATCTTTTATGGCGCTCATGGTGGAAGTTAAGGATACAGCTCTTCCCCGACCGGTATTCGTCGATGGATGTAGCGGCGGCATAGAAGCTTCATCCGAAAGTGGAAACCGATTTAATTGGCAAGTTCTACCAAACAGAAGGGCATATTTTCAACAGAAACGTGGCAATAATTCCGTTCTCCACCCAGTACGGGCTTATCTCTACTGCAGCACACTGGCTGCGTGCATGACGAAGGATGTTTTATCTTGACAACGACGTGACGATCCTGAGGAGGTTCTTCAGACATATCTGCACAGCAGGCTTGCGGTTCTAACGATAAAGACTTGTTATGCGAGCTCGGAGAAGCCAGTATGGGTTCGAGGTTGGCAGAGGGTTTGAGCGATGGCGATCGAAATCCGAAATGTGTACTGATTTCAAGTGCGTTTTTAAGGAGATCTTTCTCCGTTGGATGATGCATTGAACAACGGATCGGTTGAGGCGATGACGGCGGATAGATACCCATCTCGATATCATTCTGGTCGATGGTGTTCACAAAGTCCGCGTTAATTTCATCGTTACGAGCCACACTACTGGATTCACCAGGATTACCATATCCACATTCATCTGGCACCTCACCGTCTTCAGACGCTCCAGGCGTGCACATCACCAAAGGAATCGTGACCAAAAATGTCGAACCCACTCCACCATCCTTAGGTCTCACTTCAATAGTCCCCTTCATCAGATCTACAATCTGCTTGCAAATAGCCAGTCCGAGCCAGTACGCTGTACTCTTGCGCTGTTTCCAAACAGCCCATCTCAAATGGTTTGAAAATAATGCCAGCAACGTCAGGCGGCATTCCAGGCCCAGAATCGGTCACTTGGATACAAAGCGTGCATTCATCTTTAGATAGACACTTAAAAGGTGTTGCCGAAAGTCGCCCCGTTATTGTTGGCCACGATGAAGCCCTTGGCGTCTTACACCAAACTTCACAATCGATAGAACCTCCTTCCGGCGTGACCTTGATGGCATGCGCAAACAGATTATTCAAAAGCTGCTTCAGCCTCATCTGATCCACCATAAACAGCGATCCTCTCCAACATTGAGCCATCTTAACGTGAATTCCAAACTCCACCCCTCGAGTCTTCAAATCCTCACGAGTCTGAAGTGAAACATTTCGGATAATGCTGACCACATCAACAGGTTGACGTAAAAGGCTAATGTTGCCAACCTCGAATCTTGATGTATCCAAAACGTCGCTAATAATTTGCGACATATACGTCCCAGCGATTGACATGGCTTCGCACATTTGGCGCTGTTCTTGCGTCAATGGCGTCTCTTTCAAAAAGATGTTGACATTCAAAATGGCGTGGAGGGGGTTGCGAAGCTCATGGCAAAGAAATGCCATAAAGGCTGACTTCTGGTTCGTGGCTCTGATGGCGTCCGTAAGTGCGTTCTGCCGTGACCTGTCTATGACCATTAAGGACAGACTGCTAATCATGACGACCATGATAAATAGCTGGAACCGGAGGAGCAGAACGCCGATCATGACATCATTCTCACGACTTGTGAAAACGATTCCAAAAACCCCAGACATTGCCATAAGTAACGTACTCGTAGTGAAGCCGACAGTTCCAATCAACATGCCACAGAGGAGAACCAAAGGGAAGGAGATAATGTGTGTCAGGTAGGGTACTATATTCGGTGCGGAGAGAAAGATACCATCTTTAGGAAGCAAGGGTGCTGTGAGCTGAGCAAAAGAATAACAAGCAGACATCCAATGGCCATGAAGGCCTTTCCTTTTTTTTCACGATGCCGAAAATTCGCCATTCACCCAAACTAAGCATAAAGGGAATGATAGCGGTGGCCTAGGCAAACTGTCATAAACCGTTTAAATACTTCGAAAGTACTTCGAAAAATCGGAATTATTAAAAGAAATAACGATTGCACTCCTCCCAAAGCCCAACAATAGCGACCCGGTAACGGCGGAAATCACAATGACGATAGCGGTTCTTGGGTTTGAAAGCTCCTTGAACATAGGGGCAAATCGTCTGATCATCGCATAGATGATAGCGCATTCAGCCGCGTTGAGCATCAAAAGAGAGTTGAAACGACGACGGTGATCTTGTGATGCCAATGGAGAAGTTCGCGGCCATAGCGAGAGGGATGAAAATGAGGGCTTGAAGGAGGTTCAGTTGGAGTAATGTCCAACAACAAATCCGTTGGCTGGCCAGAAAGAGGCGTAGTCTTTGATGATAGTGAGCTGAGTGACCTTAGCTATCAAGCATAAATAAGGGTGGCAGAGTAGCGATGGCGAAGGACGACGGTAAGTGACAACACTTAGCATCTAATACTAAAACGCGGCGCTTTAAGCGATCCATGCGGGCCGTAAGTACTTGAAAATGGATGCATGTGAGTTTTCAACTTCTACGGCACTCGGATCCACCATGCTGGAGGCCTTTGCTAGGAAGCTGTCTTCAGACTTACGAGTTTGATGATAAAACGTTTCTGACACACGTATGTTATTATGTAAAATAAGACGTTGCTCATTAAAGCCACCTTGTAAACAACGACCGAAGCTTCAAACTCTTACGAGTGAAGGTCAGATTTTCTAGAAACATTTAGAGCTAGAGGATGGGTATATAAGTAACGGGGTTATAACAAAGTGGATCGGCGAAACCAACCAAATAAGGAATAGATCGATAAAACGTATTGTTTCCGGCGTTAGTTAAGATAACTCATGCTGTCTCCCAATTACTAACTTCTTGTCCAGATCACGCAGAAAGTGGTCCAGAGTTAATCGGGGTAAACCGTGTAACGTTATGGCGCTGATATGCAAAGTGAGTCGAACAGACGAAGCACTGAACGACCTGGCACAATGCAAGTTTCATGGTCGCTCATTATCAGCGCGGCCGTGTTCCTCCTCATCCCTGTGCCTGAATTACACAAACGTGAGTCAAATTGTGAAGAGAACAGAGATACAATTTAATACACAAAAAATCGATACGCTAATCGCTTGAACCTTTTAATCAAGATAAACCAGTTCCATTTAAACACAGAATTATACCCAATGAGGCATGTAATAAAACGAGAATCGTTTAAAAGTAAGGAAAAGAACCGTCGGCTATTGTCTGGCCTTCAGGATAAAATTACAATAGAACATGCATGTCAATAATTCCTGGTCGTTAAGATGACAGAAATGAGGAAGAACACTCTGAAGTGATAAAATTAAAAGAAAAAGACGAGTCGAGACGACCAATTACTGAAATACGAAGAACCGATATGAGTGGTTGATATGAAAGGAGAGCGAAAGGATGTTAACTTGCGAATCCATACAAAGACATCCGACTTCTCCCACCACATATAAATGACGTATCCGCCTTACACGGAATATTACAAGTCGATTCGATGGCCTCAACACGTTTCGAAATATCCGACCCACACCAACATTCACCGCTAAAGAAAACCGCATTAACTTACACGAGAAAAAAAAAAAAAAGTCGTATTGCTTACCCATACTCCACTCCCGCAAACGTCCACCCCTTTCCTGCAGCCAAACATCCAGCTTGACATGTGGAGGGTGTGCGTCCAGTTCCAATCATGTTACCAGGGAAAAAGACGTGGAACAGCGACTCCGTTCAAGGTTCCACCGTCTACGGTGCAACCGATATACCGCCATCCAGATGTGGGTGTAGATGTGGTTGAGGAGGTTGTGGATGTGGTAAGAGTCGTACTCATCACAGTAGTTGAAGGGAGTGTGGTTAAGGTAGAAGAAGAGACGGTAGAGCTTAGGATATCCGTGGTAGACAAATCGGTGGTGGCAGTGACGATAACAGTAGTAGAAACACAGTATCAATTACAGAGGTTATCGTGGGCGTGATAACAACACCAGTGGTGGCGGTTGGATCGACCGTAGTAGTAGCCACAGTGCTACTTGTGGTGATGGTGGGGTCGACTATAGCAGTAGATACAGAGCTACCATCGTAGAGCTCCCGACAGAACTCGAAGTCGCAAGCGCGGTTGTCGTCAAAACCGCCGGATTCATGTACACATTCAAAGCTCCCGCACCTCCACAAAGCGCCGTCTTATTCCCTCTACACGCTAAATTACATTTTGAGCTTCCAGCCCCCGTAACAGGTAGCGCGGCTCCACACCAACATTCCCCAGCATACTCTAAACCAGCAACAGGGTACTTTCTAGCACTATTCCAACAATTCTGTATGCAAAGTTGCGGGGTCATGACACTACTCTGACCGTTCGTCATGCCGTTAGGAAGAATACGGGTGCCGCTATATTGATAACAATCAACATACTTCCACGTATCAAAGGGGGGAGGAAGTGGGTTGAATGAGACGGTTCCGGTGAAGGTAAAGATTTGGAGGCCGGCAACAGGATCATCAGAGTTGATAGGAAATTCGGCAGTGACAGAATAAGTTGATGCGCCGAGAACAGAGGGTAATTTTGAGGGATGTGTGAACGTAATAGGGACGAGAACAGATGAGTTGGGTAGAATGTGCATGCCTTCGCCAATATCTAAGACGTTGCCTTGAATTGCACCGGATTGGGGGAGTTTGACTTTGGTGAGGGTGAGTTGGGATGGGCCGTCATTGGAGACGCGAATGTTGATGGTCTTGGTTTGGGATGGGTAAAGAGAGCCGAACTGGACGTCTGCGAGGTTTAATAGAGGCGGGCGGGCGGAGTTATGGAAGAAATAGATTTTAGAGATGAACGAAATTTTAAACAAAGTATAATTAATATTCACCAATGTTTTTTGTTCCATGACCCATCAGGCTGTTGCGTTTCAAGCCTAATGAGAGAGGACCAGCCGCAGTACCAGAAAGAACAATAAACTGTAAGAAAATTTTAAGACGAAAAAACGGTTAGTCATATATGTTTTTTCTAAAAAAAACCCCTGAGCCAAACAAAAAAGGAAAACAAGAAAACAAGAAGCATAAGTATAACTAAAGTGACTGCTTTCGTCATTAACAAGAAATATAAAAACTTACGTTATTGCCTCCATTGGTCTGAACCTTAAAAAAATCACTAAACTGTCCATCCATTGTTGGCGAAAACATAACCGACACCGTCAAACTCGCCCCACTTTCCACAATGGTCCCAACAGCCGGCGGATTCATCACTCTAAACGGTTGACTCGGCAACTCCACCCCAGCAATAACAAGCGGCTCCACACCCTGATTCGAAATCAACGCCGTGGACGTCACGCTCCCAGTCCCCGTGATGACACCATTGTAGACCAAGGCAGGTGGGGAAAGTTGGAGTTGCGGGGATTGAGATTTACCTTGACCACGGAGGGATGCAAAGGAGAGGGAACGAACGGCATTGGCGGTTTGGAGGGTGAGTTGAGCGGTGAAGAAACCTGGGGTGGTGGGGTGGAGGGTGACGGGGATGACAAGGTTTTGACCTTTTGTTAATGTGATGGGGAAGGTTGGAGCGTTGGAGGCGACAACAAAGTTGGGGTCGGAAATGGTGAGTGAGAGTATTTCAACCGTGTCGACCTGGACGGTAAAGTTGACGGCGAGGGTTTTGGGGTTCCCCAATGATGACGGTTCCGAAATTTGCTTCGCGGGCGGTTAAAGGAAAGTTTGTGGGTGACCCGTAAGCAAAGACGCGGCCGTCAGAGGTGACGGTATAAACGCGGCCGTTACCGAATCCGGGACGAAGAAACTTGTTGTAAGGGTAGAGACCCGACGGATTGTCGGCATAGAGTTGGACCAAGGCTCCTCCGGACGGGACGGCACGGTATGCTGTGAGCGTTCCTGAGAAATCAACGTACCAAAGAATCCCCGTGTCATCACGACCCTCAATGGAAGTGACGATAGGTCCACCAGAGAATTGGCGCGTGTTTTGTGTTGGATTGACCGGCAAAGTAGAAACTCGGGTTACCGTTTTGGTCCACGGCGTACTTGTATACTTGAATAGGGTACCCTGATGGCACGAGGTACATGTAACCACCATTTCCAGGAAACACGCAAGGTTGGCCGAAAGCCGTGTTTGGGGCTTGAATTTTTTGAAGATATTTATCACCTCCTTGAGGTCCCATAGCGAAACCCCAAGGTTATCAACATCAAACACAAAAAGATCCCCAGCCTTCCCAACCGACGCACCCATACGTTTCACCTGATCCGTCTGAAAGACTCCCGGAACATCAACAGGGAAAAGAGTGAGCCCACTCGAACCAAAATCACGATCAGCTCCATTCATCGCTTGATAATTGAACGGCATGAAAAAGTCAGTAGGGGTGAGTTTTCGTGTGAATCTGTTGATGGTGAGTTCGACCACTGCGTGACCAAGGACGAGTGGGGGTTGGTTTCCGGGTGTTGGGGTTTTGGTCGGTGAGGTTTGGCCGTTACCAGTGATGATGTAGAGTTTATTGTCGATGGCTGCGATACCGTTACCGGATTGCCATATCCCAGCACCTCCACGATTGGTCACGTCCGAGTCTGTTACCCATGTTGCTACGATTCTTGCGGATGGAGCGTCAACGCCAAAAACCCATCCGGTAAAGTTGAACTGATCGCTTTAGAAAAATAAAACATAGCAATGTTTTTAGAAAAAAAATGCTGCGAGTCTTTTGGGGGGGAAATATAAATGGAAATTAAGTAGAGTACCAGTGAGCTCCAAATGCCGCATACACCGTATTTTCGTAAAAATGAAGACCAGGCCGTTGAAGATGAGTACCACCCTGGAAAAACTTGCGGTTATCATTATCAGCCGCAGTACCCTCAAAATCTTTAGGGTAATTGGGCCTCTCTTGAAGCGTCAATACGTCAACGGCGTGCATACGGTAACGGCCGTTAAGATACCCGGAGGTGGTACCCGCAGCATAGGACTAAACCAACGTTAGGAGGTGGGTAACGTTGAAAAAGCACCTTTGACATAAAGTACGCGGTCCCGGTCGCTGGGTCGATGACGGGGGTGCCAGTAACACCAACATTGGAATTGATGTCACCGCAGGTAGGAATATCCTGAAAGATATTAATGTCAAGATTTACAAGATAAGTCAGACAAAATATAAAAAAGGCATGACTCACCCTCTTCATTTCAAAAGGCGGATTGATATTCCTAGCATTAAGCAACGCCCCGTAACTCCATCCACCGAATAAACTATCCAATATTTGTTTTAAACAAAAAACACTCAACGATCCACCACTCACTATTATTATTCTGAGTCGCCACAAATACCACTGTCTGCCCATTCACCGTATACACTAAAGGCGACGCGTAATTCTAAACCTCATGAATATATAAAAAAAAGAAGGGATGAAAGAGTAAACCTCTCACAAAAAGAAAAAGGGTAGAAAAGAGTGAACCTCTCATACACATAATGAAAAAAAAGACATAAAAGAGTGAACCTTTCTCTAACAAAAAAAAGGTACGAAACAGTGACCCTCTCCCAAATAAAAAACGTTCGAAACAGTGGCAAAATACGAAAAGAGTGACCCTCTCCCAGAAAAAAAAAAAAAGCAATGAAACATTGAAACTTACAGTTCCAGGTGGAACACCATTGACGGTAGGAAGCCGTGTAAAACCTCCAGGGAAGACACGTCCAAAACTACTACTCCCAACAACAGCGGGGTCGAGGTTGGCTGTGGGGCTAAGAAAGAGTATATGTAAGGTCAAACGTAAAATCAAACAAACTATATAAAATATAAAAAAAAAGAATAAAAAAAAAAGAGTAGGTGCAAGTCGTCATTCCTTAATGAACATCAAAACACTATGTTGAAGCAGTGTTCTTTCTCCGGTAATTTCCACACAATGCCATTAAACAACCCAATCTCACTCTTAAAACAAACCAAAAACAAAACCAAAAAAACAAAAAACCAAAAAAAGAAATACCAAAAACCAAACCCTCTTCAACATCACAAACAAAGAAAGAACCAAACGCATGCGCAACAAAAACCAGCCTTAAACCCCCCCCCGCCCCACCGTCCTCCAAAACACACTCCCACAAAAGTAAGAAACTCACATATGCCCATGCCTCAACGCACTCCCCGTAATAGTCACATAATCCGTCTCCTGTGCTAAAACGGTGCAAGCGATCCCCAATAAAACCGTCAACACCTTCATGACAGAGATCATGCAAACAACTTGGAGCTATCGATGAATGACGGGGGCTTGACAAAAATCGCTTGACTAACCATATTTTTCTCCCTGCGGTTGTTTTCTCTTCTGACCAGTTTTTGATTAAAAGTGCTTATCAGCAGGCAGGAACACAAATTTCATCTCCCAGTCAAAGACACGCGAAAAATGGCAGTGCTCTTTTTTCGTACTTTTTCACGGAAGTTTTTTTGCACGTCCCATTCTTTTTCGCACAAAAAAAAAAAAAACAAAAACATAAAACAATCCCATAAACAGACAATATTTATATTCCGATCCAAAAAAGAATTGCATAAACGTTCCAGACTTTAACAAGAAACCGAGATAAAAACAAAACTCCCAGAAAAAAAGAGTCAACGAAAAAAACATGAAAACAACTTGAACTTTGATTGACAAACAAAAAAAACAAAAAGAAAGAAAGAAACAACCGAGAAATAACGGTTCAACGAAAACCATGAACCGAAAACTTGAACCGCGATCGAAAAGATAAAACAAACGCACGTACGTTCCCACCCAAACCAAAAAAAGAGGCGGCACTTCAAAGCACTAACAAAAAAAACGAGAAAACCCTCGCCAAAAAAACCTCTGTACTAAACACCCACATCACACGACTAACGACATATACCAAAAACAACAAAAAAAAAAAAAAAAGTTCACTCAACCATTAAACCCAAACAAACTCATCCTCAACCTCCCCCACAAATCACCGTCCTGTTCGCAGTACAAGGCATATTACACTCTGTCTCTACCGCAGCCACCCGTTTCGCAATACTGATACCACACCGACATTCACCCCTAAACACAAAAAAAGAAGAGATATTAGCACAAAAAACCTTCTTTCCAAAAACCTCAAAAAAAATAACAATTCCTCCAAAGTCTCGACCAACAATAACAAAAAAAAAGGAAAGCGAAGTCTCCCTTCACAAAGAAAAAAAAAGGGGGACTAGATACCACCACCACCACCACCCCACAAAGAGCGCAACAAAAAAGAGTACAGAAAACAAAAACAAACAACCACTCACCCATACTCCAACCCAGCAAACAAGAACCCCTTCCCAGCCGCCAAACAAACCCCCTGACACCCCTCCACAGTCCGATTAGTCCCAAACAACCCCCATTCACTCCTCCAAAAAGTCGAACCCCTTCAACGCTGCTCATCGTGCAACCCACGTAGCTCCATTTCGGGGGAACAGGCGCATCAAGACCAGGAGGGACGATAGACGAAATCGGGGACGGCGTCGGGGTGGGGACCGCGGGCGGCGTCTCAGTGGGCACCGCGGGCGGCGTCTCAGTGGGTACCGGGGATGGCGTCTCAGTAGGCACCGCGGGCGGCGTCTCGGTGGGTACCGCGGGCGGTATTTCGGAACTGACAATGCTAGAAGTCGCCGTTGCGGTGCTCGCCTTCACAAAAGCATAAAGCGACAATCTGTTCCCAGATCCACAAATCTTGGTACCATCCAATTCACACTTCATGTTACACTCTGTCTCTGGAGCAGGGATCCTAGCCTCAATGGATTTACCGCACCAACATTCACCACTAAAAAGAAAAAGGGGGTAAGCAAAGAATGAACAAAAACACGCTCAACAAAAAAAAACCCCGCATAACTCCAACCCCAATGACGACACACAAAATCACAGAATGAACAAACCAGTCCAAAAAAAAAAAAGGGGGGGGGCAACTTACCCATACTCCACTCCAGCAAACTTCCACCCCCTCCAAATCCCCCAAACAAGCCATCTGACACGTCTCAGGGGTAAACCGTCCATCCACCCTCCCATCTCCAAACATCTTGGCAACCTCCACCCCGCCCACACTCCCTCCATGCACAGAACACCCAACATAGATCCACGGCGACTCCGGTGCCTCAGTCGAGGTTGGGATGACCGTCGTCGAGGTGGCGGGATCTAACGACACCACAGGGGTGGTGATGACAGGGGGTGGGGTGGTGATGGGATCAGGTGAGACGGTGGTGATGACAGGGGGTGGGGTGGTGATGGGATCAGGGGAGGTGGTGACGATGGGCGTGTACCCGTAAACGGCCATACGGTTATTCCCACCACAGAGTTGCGTGGAATCAGCGGTACACGTTGCCTTACACTCGGTCTCGGGTCTAGCAATACGTCCAGAAACAGTGACGCCGCACCAACATTCACCGCTACCAAACGAAAATACGAAAAAGGTGTTAGTTTAACGACATCCTCCCGAAAACCACAAAAAGACAAAAGGTGATGGAAAAACAACCACCAAAAAAAAAAAAGGGATGTAAAACCAACACACAATAAAAAAGGTGATGGAAAAACCAACACACAACAAAAAAGGTGCTGGAAAAACCAACACACAACAAAAAAACATAATGTAAAAACCAACAAAAAAAATGCTGAAAAACCAACCAAAAAAAAAACACAGAAACCCCCGCCCAAAAAAAAAAAAAAAAAAAAAAAATTGACGCAAAAAAACAACAAAAAAACAACCACAAACAAAAAAAAAAGAAAGAAAGCACTCACCCATACTCCAACCCCGCAAAAGTATACTTCTTCCCCACAACCCCCAAACACCCCTCCTGACAACTCCCCGGCAAATACCCCGCCCCAATCCTCGCCCCAAAAAACCGTTCAAGGCTCACCCCCTCAAACGTCCCCCCATTCACCGTACACCCAAATACGTCCAAGGCGACACAGGCGTCGTCGTAGGCGTGGGAGAAACAGTGGCTGTGATGGTGGGAACGTCAGGGAGGTTGAGACCGTAGAGGCTTAGACGGTTGGGTCCACCACAGAGGAGGGTGGGGTCGGCGTCACAGGGGATGTTGCAGTCGGTGGGGGTGGCGGGGATACGGGCGGCGATGGAGGTGCCGCACCAACATTCACCGCTACAAAAAGAAAAGGGGTGTTAATACGAACAAGCTTTAAAAGGTTTACGCGGAAAAAAAGCCCCAAAAAAGGAGAATAAAAAAAAAAAAAGGAGCTTGGTGAAGAACGATGGGAAGGAGAAACCAACAAAAACAACAAAAAAAAAAACAGAAGCTCAGTGAAGAAACGATGGGAAAGAGAAACCCACAAAAATAAAAGAAAGAAAAAAAAGCTTAATGAAAAACGATATAAAGAACGGCGGGCAAGAACCCCAAAAAAAAAAGGGACATCAACTCACCCATACTCCAACCCCGCAAACCTATACCCCTTCCCCTCCGCCACACAAGCAACCTGACAACTCCTCGGCGTAAACAACCCCGCCCCAACCTGTCCCCCGCAAACATCTTCCCCACCTCCACCCCCCCACAACCCCCATGAACCGTACACCCCACCTCCCTCCACTCCCCCCCCCCAAAGTCGGCGTCGCCCCAACACTCGTCCAAGTCCCACTCGGCACCTCCCCAACAACCTCCCGATTCACATACACATTCTGCGCAGCCGCACCCCCACACAACACCCCGCATCCCCTTTACACGCAAGCACACACCCCGCACTCCCCGCCCCCAAAACAGGAACAGTCCTCCCACACCAACATTCCTGTCCATACTCCAACCCTGCAACAGGGTACTTTTCAGCCCAACAATTCCTCATACACATCACAGGCGTCATCACCGTCGTCATCCCTCCATTCCGAGCAACACTCACCTCCCGCTTCCCCCCATGATAAAAACACCCCACATGTTCCCACTTTTCAAAAGGCGTCGGAATGGCAGGGAACCCCACAACCCCACTAAAATAAAGGTGAACAAGCCCCGTGGTAGAATCAGAGTTGATCGGAAGTTCCGCAGTGGCAGTGTATGGTCTTTCTCCGAGCACCGTGGGCGGTTTAGAAAAGGGGTGCGTGAACGTGATGGGGATCAAGATGGATTCAGAGGGGGGATCTTTTGGACTCGGCGACGGAATCCGTGGAGCCGAGAATGAGTCCGGATTGGGGGACTTTGACTTTGGTGACGGTGAGGGTGGAGGCGCCAGCGTTGGTGGCGCGGAGTTGGATGGTTTTCTTGCCTCCTGGGAGGAGGGTGCCGAAAGCAACGTCTATGGAAAAGTAGAGGCGTTAAGGGATGGAGGCGTTGGACGTGACAAAATGGTTTTGTGAAGAGTGGAGAAAGGTGTTGCTTACCGGTCTGCGATATCCAGGTGCCGTCATCTTGTTGCACGTCTACACGAAGAACAGGTGGTCCCGCCGCAGCTCCCGACAACAGCACACGCTAAAAACAAGAATAAAAAAGGGCACATCAACACACACATTCTCAAAAGAAATTTACATTGAAAGAAAGAAAGAAAAAAAAGGAAAGAAAAAAAAGAGGCAAGAACGAAAATAAAAAAGAGAAAAAAGCCGGAAAGAAAGTACCAAAAAAAAAAGTACCCAAAAAAAAAGGAAGGAAAAAAAGCACCAAAAAGCACCAAAAAGCACCAAAAAGCACCAAAAAGCACCAAAAAGAACCCCAAAAAGGGCCAAAAAAAAAAAAAAAAAAAAAAAAAAAAAAAAAAAAAAAAAAAAAAAAAAAAAAAAAGAGAGAAACACAGAAACTCCACTCACCACATTCCCCCCATTCGTCTGCACCACAAAATAATCCTCAAACACCCCATCCACCTTCGGTTCAAACACCACACTCACCGTCACACTCTCCACCACACTCCCCACAGCCGGCGGATTCAACACCCTAAACGGCCCCCCCCCCACCGGCAACCCCACTCCAGTCACCACCATCTCCTCCACGCCCTCATTCCTGACCACCAAAATATTCGTCACACTCCCCATCCCCGTGACAACCCCATTAAACACCAAAGCAGGCGGCGACACCACCACAAACGGCGTCCTCGTCTTGGCCACAGCCCGCACAGACGCAAACGACAACGACCGATCATTGTTCGCCATCTGGAGCGTGAGTTGCGTAATGTACGTGCCGGGAGACAGCGGCGTGATGGTGATGGGGAGGAGAAGGGTGGCGCCTTTCGTGAGCGTGATGGGAAAGGGGGGAGGGTTGGGACCCAGGGTAAAGTTGGCGTTGGGGAGACGAACAGAGACGATTTGGACGGTATCCACTTGCACCGTGAAATTAACAAACCGGGTTTGAGGCACCCCACAAAGATGGTTCCGAAATTGGTTTCAGGGGCTGTGAGAGCAAAAGTGGTGGGTGACCCATAGGCAATGAGGCGACCATCCGAGGTAGCCGTGTAGACGCGTCCATTGGCGAAAGCGGGACGAAAGAATTTGTTGTAAGGGTAGATCCCAGTGATGGAGTGAACGTAGATTTGTTCGAGAATGCCGTCATTGTTTGGGACGGCGCGGTAGGCGCGGAGAGAGGAACCATAGTTGATGTACCAGACGATACCCGAGTCGTCTGCGCCGTCGAGGGAGGTGACAATGGGGGAGCCAGAGAATTGTGAGGATTCAAAGGTGTTGTTTCCGGCAAGGGTGAAAGCGGGGTTCCCATCTTGATCAATGTTCCACTTGTAAGCTTTCATGACGCGACCTGCAGGGGTGATGTAGAGGTAGCCACCGTTTCCGGGAAAGACGGCGGGTTGACCATAGACCGTGTTGTCGCATTTGATTTTTTGGAGATAACGGTCACCCCCTTGATCGCCTTGTTTGAAACCACCGAGGTTGTCCACGTCGAAGATAAAGAGTTCACCGGCCTTTCCGGCTGCGGCGCCAATGCGTTTAGCCTTGGGGCAGGTGAAGATGCCCGGTTTATCGTTGGGAAAGATGGCGAGTCCACCAGAGCCGAAATCGTCGTCCGCGCCATTAAGGGCTTGGTAATTGAATGGCATGAAAAAGTCGGTGGCGGTGAGTTTTCGGGTGGTGGGGTTGATGGTGAGTTCGACAACGGCCATGCCAAGGATGTTGGGGACTTGGGAACCTGGAGTGGGGTCCTTTGTTGGGGAGGTGTTGCCGTTGCCGGTGATGATGTAGAGTTTACCGTCAATCTCAGAGATGCCGTTGCCGGATTGCCAGATGCCTGCACCGGGTTGCTTGGAGGTGGGTTTGGAGGCAGAGGACCAGGCAGCAAGGAGGTTGGATGTGGGAGCGTCGAAACCCATGACCCATCCAGTGTAGTTGTAGTAGTCACTTTTTTTTAAAATAGTAAAAGGAAAAATAAGGAAACGCAAAAGTGAGCATAGTGAAAAGAAAAGAAGAGAAAAATACAAGAAAAGAAAAAAGAAAGTATAATAAAATTATAGTGAAAAAGGGAGAGAAAAAAAAGAAAGAATGTTACCAGTGAGATCCAAAGGCCACCCAAACCGTATTCTGGTAAAAATGAAGACCAGGCCGTTGCAACGCCTTCCCCCCTTCAAAATACTGGTTGGGATCATTATCCGCGATCGTGTTTTCCAGATCCTTGGGGTAATTAGGCCTCTCCTCCAGGGTGACAACATCGACCGCATGAAGACGGTACCGACCGTTCAAGTAACCAATGGTAGTGCCTTCAGCGTAACTCTTTGAGGTAAAATAGGCGGTGCCGGTTTCCGGGTCAATGACGGGACTTCCTGTGATACCGACGTTGGAGTTGATGTCACCGCATTGAGGGAAATCACGCTGCATCTGAAAGGGAGGGTTGATGTTGCGTTGTGCAATGATGGCGCCAGTCACGCCGTTGACAGAGTAGACTATCAAATTAAAAAAAGAAAGAAAAGAGGATGAGTAAAGACCGTGTTGCAAGTATATTGGGGGCAATCATTAAAAAAAGAATTGATAGATGGATGGATGAATGAGTAAACTCACGGTTATTGTTTTGAGTAGCAACAAGGACGACAGTGACACCTCCGGCAGTGGTGTAGACCAAAGGTGAGGCATAGATCTTTTTTTAATAAATAGATCATTGTTGTTAATAGATATTACTAAATCATATAGAATTATAAAATAAATTATAGAAAAAAACAACTTACAGGACCAGGAGCAATGTCAATAGACGGGGTGACTCTAATTAAATAAATAAAAATACATTAAAGATTAAACAAATAAAATAAATAGAAAATTGAGTTGGGAAAGTAATTCAAAGAGTTGATACATAGTAAATAATGATACCAAAAGATATAGAATATGTACATAATAAAAAAGAATATAAATAATAATAAAAATAATAAAGATAAAGATGACTCACCCTCTGACGGGCAAGGGAGGGAGCCGAGTGAATCCATTCGGAAAGATGGGCCCAAAGGCAGCACTGTTGACGATAGAAGGGTCTAGATTGGCAGTAGGACTTTATATAAATAGTTTTTTAAAGGAGTGGATGAAATGGATATTTAGTACATGGTTTGAATGAGATTGAAATGAAATAGAATAAAGACTTACATGTGCCCATGACGAAGAGAGGTGCCAGATGTGGTGAGATAGTCTGTAGGAGCACCAGCAGCATGGACTGTAGCAATGGAGTAGGAGGAGAGGAGAAGGAATACTGCAGTGATGATGGCCTTTATGAGGTATGATGATGATGATGATGATGGTGATGACGAGGATGATGATGATAGTGATGCGATCATTGTCATAGTCATAGTACTAATAGTAATAGTAATAGTAGTAGTAATAGTAAAGAAGGATGAATGAATCTAATCAAATCCTATACTATCTTATACTATCCTAATGATACTCCTATGACTATATAGTAATAATACTATATAATCCTATTTATCCCCCTAATGATGATAATATATCTTTTCACTCTATGAATGAATGTATCCTAGTATGTACTATCTATCTATCTATCTATTAGTATAATTGTATGTAAGAGATGGGATATTATTAATGTGATGTGTATGTACTAATAATATCAATTGTACTTGCCTCTATCAAAATGTATGATATGTATGTTGTATATATGGTATGTGATATATAAATTTATATAACGTGGTTGGAATATATATAAAATTAACCAAAATAAATAAATATCAAAATGAATCGGAATCGCTCTCTCATTCATCAGGATAAGAAACAAGTTAACACTAATATAATAAATAAATATAATTAATAATGAATTAATTAATAATTAAAATATAATATGTAAAACAAAAACAAAGCAAATTTGTTGATTATATTTTGTATGACCTTCTCTTTTCATATCAGTTAAATAATACATTAACTGCGTCATTGTGATACACAAATCATTTATTCATGAAAATGATGATGACTAATATTTAAATAAAATCATATATTAAATGATAAATCATGTCACACATAACATATCAATTATCAATTTATCATGAAACAAAAAACAAAAAAGAAAACTCTCTTGAAACATCCATGTATTCATATCCATTTAATAAATAAATATGATTCTTTATCATCCATTTATCCGCCCTTTTTATTATATGCTTTGGCTTTAATAAGTAAGGTGGTGTTTATTTATTAAAAAGCTCTATATACAGACTTTACATTTTTATACACACATGAACTAAATACATTAAAGCTACAAGTAGATCCAGCCTTCCGTCCTCTTGAGCCCATTGAATTATGATCGCGTAAGTATTCCCCTCTCTCCACATTCTCTAAATCACGTCTGCACATCATAGCATGACGCTCGCATCCATCACCTTCCATTTCATCCTTACACGTCCATCTCTTCTAAAGCTCTTGAGAACACAAATCACCCCATACATCACATCACACTTCCATAAGTATCCGCTCTACAGTACTGCACATTCGATCAGGAATAATGAATCATTGCACGCAAAATGCTGGACGCGAGAGAACGCTACTACAAAAATAATAAATACGCTAATGAGGGTGTACGCGTTCTGCCCCCGTCATTCCCAACCAGGCCCGCCTCTCCCCAACAACTGCTACAGACTCTTCATGTGCTTCACACATCGAGTACCCTCACTTTGGTTTTGCGCGCGTGACGCAATAAGACTGAATCTCAATATTACCGCCCCACACATTCCCCATAAATCCCTCTACTTAATCCATTTCCATCATCACATCCTCCCATCATCACAACGACACACACCAATCCAAGAAAAAATACATATTTATTCACATAACAACAACAGCAACAACAGCAACAACAAAATAAACTCTACAGACTCTTCATGTGGTTCACACATTGAGTACCCTCACTTTGGTTTTCAACACGTGACGCTATGAGACTGAATCTACAATATTACCGCCCCACACATTCCCCATAACTCCCTCTACTTAATCCATTTCCATCATCACATCCTCCCATCATCACAACGACACACACCAATCCAAGAAAAAACACATATTTATTCACACAGCAACAACAGCAACAGCAAAATAAACTCTACAGACTCTCATCGACTACCCTCACTTTGGTTTTCGACGCGTGACGCTATGAGACTGAATCTCAATATTACCGCCCCACACATTCCCCATCAATCCCTCTACTTTCATTTCCATCATCACATCCTCCCATCATCACAACGACACACACCAATCCAAGAAAAAACACATATTTATTCACACAGCAACAACAACAACAACAAAATAAGCTCTACAGACTCTCATCGACTACCCTCACTTTGGTTTTCAACGCGTGACGCTATGAGACTGAATCTACAATAGTACCGCCCCACACATTCCCCATAACTCCCTCTACTTTCATTTCCATCATCACATCCTCCCATCATCACAACGACCCACACCAATCCAAAAAAAAAAACAAAAACATATATTTATTCACATAGTAGCAACAGCAACAACAAAACACAAAATTCCACAAACCATACAAAAAAAAAACACAATGGATAAGGGGGATTGTTGGGGAGCAGGGGGGCAAACTGACCCCCCATTAAAAAAAGAAAAAACCGAGCAAAAGAACCTCCAGAATGAAATGGAACGAAAAAAGAAAAAAAGAAATTGGGCTTTTCAATTCCATCAACTGTCCCTGGTCATTCAACAAAAAAAACAAGCGTTCACAGATACTGGTTATCCGGAAGCACCGTAATGTTTTGGTGAGGCACACCAAGGATATCCACTTTTAAAAAAGAAAAAAGAAGCAGGTTAGACGACTCACAAAACAAAGTAGTAGCAAAGAAAAAGAAAAAGAAAAGAAAATAAAACACTCACCCAACGTCTCATACACAAACCCTTCAAAAGCCCTCGGCCCACACACCACAACCCTACTCAACGCCAACTCCTCCTCCATCCTAAACCCCTCCAAAAAGCCCACTCACCCCCGGCCATCCAACCCCCACAAGCCCCCTCCTCAACACCTCCACATCAACCCTCCCACTCCCAACCTCCCCAACCCCCCTCCCAACATCCCCCCATCCCCCCTCCCCCCATCCCCCCTCGTCACCCGACTCCACACCCGAACCTGATCAGGGTACGCCAACAAAGCCCCTCCAAGCATCGACCCCCCAAACGCATCATGCGTCGTCTTGATCGAATGAATAATCCCAAGTTGCGCCTGTGGGCCACATCGAGGGTACGTGACAGGGAGTGGGAAAATACCTTCCTGTTGCGTCCGGAGGTTGACACCTTCCGCCCATCCGTCAAGGAGGTGTGTGCGCGCAATCACCCAGTCGCCTGCGTAGATGCTAATCTCGTCGGGCTCGTGGCTTCGTAACTTTGGTAGGCCTGTGGATCAATGGGATTAAAAAGGTTAGAAACGTAATAAATCGAAAAAGGAAAGGAACCCCATCCGCGTTCACAAGGGCGCAAAGTAGTCACAGATGTAAAAAGATACTGTGCAAAAACTCAAAAAGATTAAAAAAGGATTAAGGAAAAAAGCAACCGCCACAACCCCTCAAAGACATTACAAGCAGAATAAAAAGAGGAGCACGACAAACAAAGCGAACCAAGAAAAGAAAAGACAGAAGGTAAGAAAAACAGAAAAAACAGAAGGAAAAAACAACCGAAAAAAGGTACAAAAAGCAAAAAAATACGGGTAAAAAAAAAAAAAAGGTTCAAAAAAGAACAAAACGAGGTATTTAAAAAAAAAGACCAAAAAAAGACCAAAAAAAAAAGCATTTGTCAAAAAAACAACTCACAAAAAGCGGCACAAAAGTCGGCAAATACATAAACCTCAACATCTGCAACGCCGGCGCAAGTCCACTCCCAGCCGTCACAAACAACACTTTCCTCAAAGCCCACTCCCCGCTCCTCAAATCAAAAGGCCGTTCAGGGTTCACCGTCGCCCCTCCAAACGGTCCACGCACTTAATCTGTCTATCCCCAGGTTTCTGTCTAACAAGGAACGGCGTCAAAGCACCCTGAGGTTCCAACTTGATCATCACCTCAAAAGAACTCGGGTTCCCCGAAATAGGCGTGAAATACCGCGAGACGTATTTGTTGGAAACGCGAGCTTGGATTTCAACGCATTGACCGGGGAGGAAGACTTTTGGTTCATTGAGCCGCGCATCGTGTGGGTAGAGGGTGCAGAATTTGATTTTATAGACAGCGGTTTGAGTTCCCGGCCCAGATTCAAGGGTCGATTCAATGATAGCGTAACGGCGGTATTCGAGGGGTGAGAAGACGGCACCAGACCCTTCGACAAACATGGGGACGTTGCCATCACCAACGAGTTCACCAACGAGAAGGGTGGAGAGTTTCTCAATGGCTAGACGGGTGTGCACGTGGGGACGACGGGCTTTGACCACGTGGCGCCATTCGTATTCGCTTATAGGGGGGAAGGTGGGGATATGGGAGTAAGTGCCGGAGGGTTGGGAAGCGTAGGACGGGGGTGTAGGAGCGGATTCGCCGGGGGCGAGGACAAAGTTGGAGCCGTTGAGACGGACGGGGAGACTGCGACGACGACGTTCGGCTACGGCGGTGGGGACAAAGGCTTCAGCGTCAAAGCCGGCCTAGTGAAAAATTGAGAAATTGTTTTTTAGTATAAAAGCGTTTTTAGTGGGGATAAAAAATAAAAAAAAAAAGGATCAGGGTGGCCCTTTTGCGCTTTTCTTTCCCTGATTTATCTTTGGTATTTCCAATAGGTAATAAATGAGTAAATCCAGCTTACCTCGTGAAAGTAGTCATTTGTGATATCGGTACCAGCGACAGAGTAAAGAATGATTTGACCTCCAGGATGAGACCAGATCCAATCCTGAATATCATAAACATACTTTCCATTCGCAACAACATACAGTCGTCTATTGTTGAAAAGAACAAAACGAAAAAAAATATAATATAATCAGTACACATAAATACGATAATATGGATAGAGAAAAACGACGTTATGGAGAGGAGGGGGAGAAAAAAAATGAAAAATGACGCTTACCCATTCTGCAACTCTCTATCAATATCCTCCCACGTAAAAGTCTTGATCGACGGCACTACCCTCCCAGCCTCCATCAACGGATTCTTCTCGGGCGCATTCACCCTATACGCCGCCGTCATCAACGCCTTCCCAGGATCCACCCCCTTAGCATTCACCTTCCCACTCCTCCCACTCTTACTCGCCACAAGTCCTCGATCCCTCTGATGAACTTTCGCCATCCAATACACCTCCGTCACAAAAAACGCCACCATCCACCCCCCCGTGATGCAGAAATACGCCAACCACAGAGCAAACCCCCGACCCGTGTAATTGGGGAGACAGTCGGGCCATGGGTAGAGAGTGTTGATGCCGAGAGCGACTTGGGAGATGGAGAGGATGACGAGAAGACGACCAAACCAGTCGTGGAGACCGCGGTAGAGAGGGGAGAATTTGGAGAGACGTTCAAATTGGAGGCCGAGGCGGTTGAGGACGCCAAAGATGACTTGGAGACCCATGCCACCGAGAAGGGTAAAGCCGATGATGGGGTGTGGGCGTTGACTTAAGTTGAGCTATGAGATGGTTCAGAAAAAAATGAGCGAGAATTTATAGAATGCTGAGTTCATGTAGATGGAGTAGAAGGATAATCTTACATAAATGGATGGACCAAGGTTACCAGGTCCCAAGGACTGACAAATATAGCTGCGAAACAAAGAAATCGATTAGCTCACGGCGAGATGCAAATAAAGAGAAAAAAAAAGAGAACAAGATATGGAGACGGTACGAGAGATTATTATAAAGAAATAGGGGAATGGAAGAAAATATTATAGGAAATACTCACATTGCCAAGCCGGAAGCTGCAACAGCACCAACAGACTGAATGACAATATGCACCCACATCCACTGCCTATTAATAGCCGCAATAGATCTCGCATACCTCGCCCAATAAATACCAAACGGGAACAAAATCTGCCAAACAATAAACATGCCGATACCATGAATTCGTTTCGCGCCGACATCCGCCTCTGATCGTATGTCTGCATCTCCATCCCCAAACCGAATAATGTAAGCTCCCCTGTTAAGCCCGTGGTAGGTTGCCCAGGTTGTTGCAGGAGTTGAGTCGGGGTTGATGTTGTAGGCCCAGATGACCTCAGTGTGCTGACGGGGTCAATGAGGGCATGGGCAATGTCGTTGGGGTTTGGGGTGGTGAAACGACGGAATTCGACGAGGGCGACGCCGTTGCGGTTGAAGGAGACGTGGGGGCTGGCGTCGCGGGGCGCGTCGGTGAGGATACGGGGTCCAGGGTTTGTAATCTTTTTATATATATGAAAGGAACGAAGATTATTAGGTAAATGGTGCTGTGTTGTGCTGTGGTAAAATCTTTTACCGGTGTCTGATAGTTGCCTGTTGGAGACAGGTTGAACAGAGTCATAAACCCTGTAGTGTTGATGTACACGAGCAAGAAATCCGCGGTCAACATACTCCTCCCAAACCCAAGAGCAAACCAAGAGTTGAGCAAAGTAGGGGTGTTGGTTCTTGGAATCAACGGTGCGTTTTGCTTCCCATTGACGACGGCAGCAGTCCCGTTGAACATTAAAGCAGCATGTATCATTTCATTTCTGCTGCCCTCATTCTCGAGGGACCAAAAGAGAGTGAGTGCACCTGCGGTGCGGTCAAAACCGTTCTCGACAAAATCGAAAGCGCTAAAGTTGAACGAGACACCAGGGACGACGGGTAAGTTGTCCTTGTCAAGAAAGTCGGCTGTGGTGGTTGACGGGAAGATGGCAAGAAGGAGGGTGAAGATGTAGACTAGAGGGAGGACGATGGCAGTAGTAGTGGTAGTCATGGTTGTGTTTCTGTATTTGGCAGTTGCAGTTGTAGTGGTATTATTGGATGGATGATAATGCCCAGTAGCAGGGTTAGAAGTGATATCAGCGTGTTGCTGAAGACGTTGATGATGATGACGTATCATCAGCCTGTAGCTGCTGTCGTTATCGTTTGTCCAGAAGGATATTCCAGAGTCAAAACCGAATACACGAAAAAACCACCGATGAATAAATAAATAAAATAAAAATAATTATTACATATGTATTCAAAAAGAAAGAAATCTTGTTGTTGGACCCCCAATCATCATTTGAACAATAGATAATTAAAATAATTAAATAATTATTAAAAATAATTAATTATAAAAAGTCTTGGTCCTTGGACTAAAAACTCAATAGGTAATAATTAACAAACGGTCAATTACCGCATGTGTGTAACAGCCTCAACTTAATTAAGTTTATGTATATAAATAATAGTTTTAATTTACAAATTAAATTGTTCTGTGCCTTCTGGAAACAATTTATTTAAAAAAACATTAAGAAATATAACTGGCCTTGAAATAAATTAAAAATGTCACTAATAACTTTTCTACACTCGATGCAGTATTTAATATAAAGTACAAAAACCATCCCCATTAAAAAGGGTAAAATTAATTAAAGAAAATATAAAAAAACTCAAGTAAAAAAAAGCAGCAGTCGTGTTAACAGATAACAAAAAGTGTGCATGACATGTAGATTAATGCAGTGTTAAAAATAACGAGGAAAAAAAAAGGATAATCAAACTAATGCCCCCAATCTAACTCTTCCTCATCCCCAAATTCATCTTCAAAATTCACTTCCTCTATTCTGTTCCCATCAGGTATCCGTCCCTCGTTATCTTCAAACAGTCGGTTATAGCATTGAGATCGCTTATCATTGTAATGCGCGTAAGGGTTGGACGCTTTAAGCGTATCTCCACATAGCTAGAAAATAAATTGGTAAAGATACCATCATCAATCGAGAAGGAAAAAAAAAAAATCGAAATGTAATAGGTGGAAAGGAATACTCACGTAGCAGAAATGTGTCTCGCAAACTCGGCACTGTTAAAAATTAAATTAGTATATTTACACTAACAACTTAGGAAAATGAAGTAAAAAAACCGAAAGAGAAGATACAAGGATCTCACCGTAATATGCGAACATCCATAAGATCGCTGCACCGACACGCAACAAGACTAAAGAAAAAAAAGCAAAACAACACAATCAATAACCCTAACAAACCACAAAAAAGGTAAGCGAGTAAGAAGGATAACCTACGGGACAACTCTGCGTATTCGACTTTAACCACTCTGCATTCAACGCCTCATCATTCAAATCTCGAAGCGCCTTTTCAAGCACCTTCCTTCCATACCGAATCTCCAGCGTCCTCTTCACTGCATCCGACGCATCCCGATATTCTTTTGCCACTTCCAAAATCTTTGAGATCTTACAAAACTGCGCATACCCCTAAAACCATCATTAAGTATGAAACAACGAAAATGCAAATCCAAACAAAATGGAACAAAAATGGAACAAAACCACTCACATGCCACGTTCTCCCACAAAAAAAACAAAACGCAAACCGACACGACGGGCATATACACAACTTCTCATCCCCAGTCTCCTTAATCACTGGACTCTGACACAGAGGTCTCGGACAATACGTCACATCCATCCTCCCCTCCAACGCCTGCTTCATCTTCAGCTCCGTATACCTCGCAAACAACTCCTCCCCCACAATCGCAAGAACCTCCGAATCATCCACCGTGATCAACGGGATCGCCTTGACCACAGCAGACCCTGGAAGCGGCGCCGCATCAATCGCAGCTCTCGCTTGTTTCTTTTTACACGATTCATCGGGACATGCGACTTGTTTGATTTCACCTTTGAACCACTATCAGCAAAAAATGTATACCCCCCCCGAAACAACGCACCTTCTTGAATCATCAACGAGAAATAATCCTTCAAACATTCCCTACAATACGAATGTCGACAAGCGTTGAAACAGAGACACAGAGCTCCCTTCATATCATCAAAACAAATCCCACACGTCACAAGCGATTGATCAAACAATTTTGCGACTGGCGCTTATCATGCTCTAATATCGCGTCCGTGATATCCGCGAGCTTGTTATTCCACATGGTCGAGATAACATGATGCGACGTTTCCGTGTTCAATCTTCATGAAGAACCAGCACAGATGCCTTCAACTCCGGGTCTTATAAAGAGTCAGTCACGATATAAAAAAAAAGGTTAAAATCACTCACCCATCTCCACCAATTTTAAAAACCCCGTCATCTCCTCTTTCACGAAATCACACATCCCATACATCACCACCTCCCCTTCCTCCTTCCTCCACATCCCCAACAACCGTTTTCGAAGTCTCGCCAACCGTCGTGGAGACATCCATCCACATTCCAGTGAAATCGACGGGCCGCACGTTAACGGGTATCCTGGTGGTAATCGAAACCGTATCATTACAGGTGGGACATGTTGAACGGGGAGGAGAACAGGGGGAGGCGCCGGTGTATCTGTGGGTGGGGTGGGAGATGTCGCAGGTGTGGGGATAGGTGGTGGCAATGTTGTCTCTGTTGTCGGTGGGATAGGAGACGTCGTAGATGTTGCAGGAGGAAGATCTCCACCGACTCTTAAGAAGATCTCATCAGGCAATGACACTGCAACCGAAAGCCATCCAAGTACTCTATAAAGTCATTAATCACCTGAACCGGACGGTCTCACCATGTCAAAACTCCTTCAAACAAACTCACCCTCCATCCCCGATATGTTCAAACGAAAAGTCTTCCTCGAATATAGCTTTCAACGCTACCAATTCATCTTCAAGTTCAGGAGCCGTGGTGACGGTGGGCGTCATGGTTTGTAACGATCGTACTTCTGTGAGCCTTTGCCAAATTTACAGATGGTGGACTTTTTTTCGACATGCATGGTTTTAAATTTGACGTGGGTCATGATCCAAAAAACCATGGATCTTTATATTTCACCGCATATACTGCGGTAGGATATCATTACCATGCAGCAACTCCGCCTCTTCCACCCTCCTCTCTGCCTCTTCCCAAACATATTCCTCAACACATCCACCGCCACAAGAATGACCTTTCTCGCATTCGGGTGGTCAATCCCCAACTCCATCAATTGTAAGAAGAATAAATCAACCATGCAAAGACGTACCTCTTAATATGTTGACAGTTTTGCGGTGGTGGTGTAGAAATGGGGCGGGACACACGAATGGCGAGGGAAATGTGATGATACGGGAGTCGCGACGGGGTGGAGAGGAGGTGGTGTTGTACGTTGAGGTGGTGAAGGAGTTTCAGCGTGGATTTGGTTGTAATGTTGCATGTGAGGAGAGTGGGGTTGAGAAAGCTGTAGGTTGACTGGTGATGATGGAGTTTCAGCGTATATAAGGTTGCATGTGAGGAGAGTGGGGTTGAGAAAGCTGTAGATTGACTGGTGATGGTGGAGTTTCAGCGTGGATTTGGTGGTTGTAAGGTTGCATGTGAGGAGAGTGGGGTTGAGAAGCTGTAGGTTGACTGGAATGAGTTGGGAGACGCGGGGGATGACGAGGAGCTGGGATGATGGCTTGTTGTGTTGTTTGTTGTTGTGTGAATGCATATAGCCTTTATTGTGGATGGGATCGTTTGAGCTTTGTTAGAGGACGAGTGATGGTTCATTCTTGTGATTACTATGAATTTTAGTGGATTGCTTTGACGTAATAAATTCAGTTTGCGCCAAATCCATCCTTCTTTACTGTAATATTGAATATTTGAAAGTCGCAATCGGTGTTTTTATTTTCTTGCGCTTCATCACACTTACAGTCCGCAGCAATTCATCAAATAGTTTGGGGCCTGAGTACTCTCTATGCCATGAATTTGGGGGGGTGAAGACAGCTGTTGGGGAATTGTCGTTGAGGAAATTGTCAGTTGCAGTGTAGGTTCACGTAATAAATAACACTGGATGACAAAACAATAATAAAAAAAAATGGTCACATTATTAGTCTTATCGTGCATGTTAGGCTTAAAGGGTAATTGCTTATATTTCACGAGACATTAAGATCTCGATGACAGCTTTTTAGCGTCCCGGTCAACCAAAACAAAAAACCACGATAAAATAATTAAAGTTGAGCAATATATTACGATTTCTTTACATTCTCTATACGAAACGGGCGGGGTGTGAACAAAACAATAATAAAGGAAAACCCAAGAGGTAAAAGAATGTTTTCTCGCACAAAATAAAAAAGAGTATCCAAAAAAAAGCCCAACGATCATTTGAAACCAAAGGACCAACGATCATTTGAAACCAAAGAAGAAATGGGGGGAAAGCACCAACACAAGATCTAAAAGATGGGACAAGACGTAAGATAGAAAAGGGCGTGGACAATTAGATGTATAGTAATATCAACGATGGAGGGGAAAACATTAAGGTAATCAACAAGGGGTTTAAAAAGTAGATATAGGAAGGTGAAAAGGGGGGGGGGGTCATGCTATTTATATAAAAAACTTAGTATAACATGCAATGAAGGGGTAAAGGAATCTTGGGGTGGGCTTGAAACGGATCCCTTTTCCTCCATGCGTAACAAATAGGGTCTACGCATCCAGGATCTAGAACATGGCAAGCATAGCCGACACGGAGGCAACAGCGATGGCCATGGCAATGCTGAAGACCGAGACGGAGCGCGAAGAAGCGTTGGGCTTGACCGTAATGGGGTTGGTGGGGATAACGCCGCCGGTAGGGCTAGGGCTGGGGCTAGGGTTGGCGTTGGGGTCGCCGGGGTTCTCCACGGTTGGGAGCTCACTTGCGGGAAGGGTGGAGGCGGCTTCAATCTTGGTGAGAAGGGTTGACATGACATTGGTGAAGGTGGTGGCAAGGTCATTGAAGTTGAAGTTGTTCTCAACGTATTTGAGACCGTTTGCCAAGGTGATCAACATCTTGCTTGAACTTTGACGACGGACAAGAGCGGCGGTGGGTGCGTCATCAACAAATTGACCAGTTGCGATGATAGCACCTGCGGCGTCCTTGAAGCTGATGAGGAGGGAGTGGTGTCAATGTCAATGTTGAAGGACGCTCCGTTCACGGTGGCTGGAACATTGAAGACTGGGGGGGTAGCACCGTTGGATCCAACAGGGATCGTGAAGGGAAGGGTGGTCACTGGCTTCAGAGCGGCAATAGCGTTGGCTGTAAGGAAACCAAGAGCAGCAGCAGCAGCACCTGCACCAGATCCCGTTCCAACCACCGGGCTGGGTGAGGGACCAGGAGCGACGACTGTAGTTCCATTAGCAACGTAGTAGTGGTTCTAACGGAGGGGACACCAGTGGCAGCGGTGGCAGCGGTGACAGCAGTGACAGCAGTGACAGCAGTGGTAGCAGCAGAGCCAGATCCCCCAGATCCCCCAGAGCCACCAGAGCCACCAGCTGCGCGGGAGGACGATGCAGCGGCAGAGGGGTTGATTGCTGAGGCAGCGACTCCAGTTGAGCTACGGCTGGGCACAGGAGATGGACGGCTGGTGGGGACTCCGGGGCGAGCGGAAGAGGTGGAGGGGGGTGGGCCAACAATGCGCGACGATGTCGAAGTAGCACGCGACGTCGAAGTAGCGCGCGACGATGTCGAAGTAGCACGCGACGTCGAAGTAGCACGCGACGACGCCGACGAGATGCGTGAAGAGGTGGTTGTTGGACGCGACGAGGTGGTAGCTGGGCGCGAAGTTGAAGGAGCAGGGCGACTGGAACTACGTGACGAGCTGGAACTTGGGGGAGGAGGGTGGTCCCTTGAAGAGCTGTGAGGGGGTGGGTTTGACGAGGTCGGCGCGGGAGGGGCGGATGACGTACTAGAGGTCGGCGCAGGAGGAGCGGATGACGAACTAGAGGTCGAAGCGGGAGGGGCGCTTGACGAGCTGGAGGTAGGCTCGGGAGGGGCGCTTGACGAACTGGAGGTCGACGAAGTAGTCGTCACGGGGGCTCCCGTTGATGTTTGCTGGGCAGAATGCGACGACGTGGTGGAGGTCTCAGTAGCCACCATGGAAGAAGAAGTTCCCGTCACAGCGTTCCTCTCGTAGATATGCACAAGGGCGTGGCCCTCAATCTCCCCCTATTTCGATTAGGAATAATAAGGTTAGCAACATTCTCATCTGAGGTCGGATTGTCAAAGATTGCCAAAATAATTATAGGGCTGACAGGTGGTATGCCTAAACAAAGTAGAAAGAGACAGGCGACGGCCTTCATGAAAACAGCAGCTACGTACACATTTGATTCCACAAGCAGTCTCAACACGAGCAATACAGCGGCTAGACCATTCGTTCTCACAGCCAGATTCCTTGGAGATAACCTCGGCAGCGCAACGGTCACAGGTAGCGTCCAAACCAGAACCGATCTCGCAAACACTGTGGTGACAGTTTCGGCTGTAGGGAAAGAAGTCCTTCTATAGAGGGGTAAAAACCATATCAGTCAGTGATGGACTCCATGCTCATCAAACACGAATAAAGAAGAGGACAATATCACTTACACATTCGCCGCCGTTCTGCTGGTATCTTCCAACGCACAACTCGTCCCACATGTAGAGGTCGCAGTAGGGGTCGTTGACTCTCTTGGCGTCGGAACAGGTCAAGGCTGCACCGACTGTGCAAGGGCTGTGAGCGCAGTCATCGGCAACAACACTGGCGGCCGTTGCCGCCACGATTAGGGCAATGGACTGAAGCAAAAAAAACTGAGCTGCATTCTCGTCGCTTGTTTGGAGTAACTTGGGTAAAGTAGGGTGAGTTTACAGGGGTTAGGAGAGGCGAGGCACTGGGATCAAGGCGTCGCCGAGGGCGTTCAGGGAGGGCAGAGGCTGCAGGGGAACGTGAGTTCTTGGTCAAGAAAAAAAAATAGAAGAAGGGGGCGGAGAGAAAAGAATATGTTCTTGTTGTCAACAAAGCTGCTTTCAGGAGGAAGAGAAAAAGTTATTGAGTGTAGCATAAAAGTGGGTCGGAAGAACGGGATTTACCTCTTCCCCACGGATTGCCGTGAGCGATCTTTGCCCATTGCCTTCAGCACAATGCAAACAACCATGATTGCCACCAATAGAGCGAAAGAGCTGGCGCTGAGGAAGCGTTAACAGGGGAGTTTAGGTCAACATACTCCTTCCATTTTCGGGGATCACCGCTTTTGTTTGTTTTCAATCACGTTGTTTATTACAAAACAATGCGACGGACTACATAAATACACACATATTAATATTACAGTTATTGGTGGAGAGTAACCGAAAGGCTTTTGAAGCAAGCCGCAAGACGCACGCCGCAACGATTCCCCCAGCTCCCACCCACTGTTTTTTTATACTTCCATCAGCATGGATATTCACGATAAGCTCAGGTCCCTTTAGGTATATGAATGGCGTCCCTAACATGATCTCAAGATTCGGATGTTTGGGACCCGAAGGCGCCAACACTGCTGAGACTAGGCCATAACGCTACTGTATTAATAAAAACCATTTGAAAAAAAAAAAAAAGTGTTTTATTATTATTATTAGTGTTGAAAAAAGCTACTGGAAAAAAAAGGAATGCAACTTTGGACATTCTTCATCGCCGTCGCCCACTCTCCTTTCAATATTTGCTTTTGTTCTGGTGCCCGTCTCAGCCATGGCAGAAACTCCTCCTCCGTTTGCCGCTCATGTCCTCCTACCATAATCCTCATCCGTCATGGCGAGAAGCTTCTGTGGCCTCATGGTGCCCATCCAGAGAAGGGCGCTAAGGCTCTGTATGTGGACAATCACTTACTAAGCGGGAAGGGTCAGGAGCGATCGCATGCACTTGTTGGCTACTTTCTCCATCGTAGGGAGATGCAAAGCATTCTATCCAATCACCTCTCGCTGCCATTTTTGCACAAGGGGTGGATAAGGACGGGAATGGCAAGTCGCTTCGTCCGAGACAGACAGTGGAACCTCTTGCATGGATTCTAGCAGCGGCTCCAGGATTCGTTGGAGGAAAGTCAACCACACGGGCCGCCTCGCAAACCTGGAAGTGCCAACTTCATCCAATAAGTCGCCCTCACTGGTTACTGATGGCTCTGAAGGCGACCTCTCTGGAATCCTCATCGAGTTTAAGAAGAATGATGCTATGAAAATGGTAGAGATGTTAACGAGATCTGGAGATTTTTCTGGGCACACCGTTATCGTTTCATGGTCCCATCAGCAGCTACCCGCATTGGCTGCGGCCTTGGGTGTTCCTAAGCATCAAGTTCCACCCAAGTGGGGAAAACGATACGATGTGACCTGGGTTTTGGAGCCAGTTGGCTTTACAAAGGCATCCTCAACCACCTCTTCAAGACCACACATGAAGTTAACGCAATTGCACAACGGCTTGTTTATGGCGATCAGGACACAGTCTTTGATGTCAAGGACGGATTTCAACACAATCCTGAAGACATTCTCTCAGCTGATGATGAGGACGAGGATTGAACGTTGAATTCTGAAGGATGGCCTTTTCGCCACTTTTTTTATTTTCTTTACTGGTGCAAGCGCAATTAGATACCCAAAAAATAAAGTGCGGCATCCTCATATTGCCAGTGAAGGTACGGCTGGTCTACCCTGTGTTCTTGGTCCATTTTCTATATAGGCTCAATTAATTCTTACACTATGAACAACACACGAACACAAACATTTTCCATGGCCAGACAAGTCTGTGCTCGTGTTGACGCGAGCACAAAGTTGGTGCTCAAAAACACAACATAAAAGGCCAAAAGATCACATCAACACTCCCCAAATTTCTTACTTCTTCTCTTTGATAGTGAAGAAGTGAGAGCATCAAAGATGAGTTTTTTCAAGCGCAAGATGTTGGGCAAAGACAACTCGAGGCGATCGTCAATTTCTTCAACCACTTCTTCTATCGATTTGGTCACATCCCCGTCAATGTCAGAGGCATCCTTAGCTCCCACACAAAGGATGGAACCGGCGCCGAGGTTAATTAGCGTGAAGCTTCGCCTCGGTGGCCAGGAGAAGATCGCATATTTACCCATCCAAGCCACGCTCAGAAGACTCGTCATGCTTGCGGAAGATGAGTTTAGAATGCCTGACTGTTTTGAAATGAAAATTAAGATCTCGGATCAAACCGAGACATTAGCGACGAAGCCACTATGTCGCAAATTGTATTGGCCCCAAATGAAGAAATTCAGTTGTTCGAGCGGAACCTGAAACCGATTCCGACGTCCTCGCATGCTCCACTTAACGATCAACGACCCTCTACAGTTCACTCAAAAGCTGATCAGGAGTCTATTTATGAAGAGGATGGGGACGAGACAATCAAGAAAAAGCACGTATTCATATCGTATACTTGGGCGAATTCTGCGGCGGCCATAAAGACTCAACGCGATTACTCCAAAACCGCCTTAAGAAATGCGGGTGTATTTGATCCCAGGGAATTGGCCATTCACTTGAAGGTATAGCCGTGTATGCACTTATTCCGGCCTCCTGACTTTCTTTTATAGAATCATTGCACGCTTCCTGTGTGGATAGATTATGAAAATATATCGGCCGGAGGTGGGGTTGTCTTCCTAGATATTTAACTCATACGCTTCAGGACGGGATCCGCTTTTCAAGGAAATCACCAATGCTTTAAATCAAGGTAAACTTTTTGTCCTTTTTGAACTAATGCTGCTTTTGTTCAGCTTACTTTGCTGTTTTATGCGTTTCTACTCAATACGACGCTTCCGAAAATTGTAATAAGGAATTACACTATATTTTGAAGAACAAAATTCCTTTTGTTGTTTTGGTAAGAGATGGTAGTTTCGTTTAAATCTACAGTGTCTACAAACTCACCTCTTCCCAGTCTGTTGGTCGAAAAGGAAATCGCAAGCACTGCAACCAGATCTGTAGGTTTCCACTTTTCTCTCAAGAAATCTACGAAGATTGCGAGGACGAAATTGCGAGCTATAAAGTACAGGCAATCGCCAACGCTATCGACAAGCGGCTTCGAGTTGTTTATCCGAAATCAATTTTCTCGGAAAGACGGTACAACCGACTGCAATCACGCCGTCACCCGAAGTGAAAGCGACTAAAGTTATTGATACCGATCCCCTTTCTAAAGTTACGAAGGGTGATAGGCTCGAGGCTTTGTTTCAAATATCCAACGAGTACGCTGATCGCGAGCGTTTTTTTTCCTCTGGTTACCATTGGGAAATGGTTGAAGTCATTGAGGTGAATTCAAACACTAAAGCGTTTTTACTAAAGTGGTTAGAACATGGGAAAAGTCGAAGTCAGTTTTCCTCAGATATTGGATAGAGATGACATTGAGGACCGCTCAATTCACGTAGAACAGAAAGCAAAATTAGTATATAAGTTCCTCGTCAAGCGCTTCGCGTTTTACGCACCAAAAATGTCTGGTCTTCTAACCCTGTTGATATGGTCACCAATACGGCCGACAACTGGCTTTTACAAGCCGAAGCAACCGCCGAAGTCATCTCCCTAGACTGCCGATTTCCGCAGATATCGGTTTCGTTCGATGATTACGACCTACGCCCACACGATTCCGTGGAGGTGAAGGTTTATTCCTACAATAGTGGAACTTACTGGTGGATGCCTGGAACAGCTTCTGTTCCTTTTGCTATGAGCGGCAGTAGTGTTGCTGTGAGGTACGGCTATGCCTCCCTACCAACGTTACGGACCAAAACTACGCAAGGCACCTTCTTTTCGACAAGGATCGTCAAGAGTATATTCCAGGTGCTGATCCTCCTCCGCGGCCTGTTTCTCGAATTCAGGTCAGGCATTTGCCGCACGGCTGCTTGAGGCTATTTGAGAGACTTCGAGGCGATTTTTCTGATGACGACATACTCTCTCCTGCGTTGGCGCGGCTTACTTAAGGTCGTTGCAATTTACAAAGGAAGAATTGAGCTGTCCAATCTACATTAGCGTCCCGGAAACGAAGACGTATCTGTATTTGATCAAACAATTAAACTCTCTCGGTTTCACGATTTTAAACAGAGTGGTGAGCCTCATTCTTCTTACTGTAATTTCTTAACAGATCAAATGCGCAATATTGTTTAGAATGGGTATTCGTCATCAACTGGTTATCAAATGATGCTTGGAAGTAAGTTTTTAATTCTGTCTTTTTTTTCTGTTTCGCTTGCTCATATAGCTTTTAGGTTGCCTTGCGATATTGTGTTTTAAGAACGACTACAAGGATGATCCGCTCTGCATGAGTTTTTTCAAGCTTCTTTACAACCTCCGAATCCCCATTATTCCTATGCGAATGAAGGCTGAGGACCAGTGGGATCCATCTGCCGTGGCGTGTTTTGGAATGGCTCCACAGCTCAATTACATCGATCTCCCAAAGGTTACCATACTTTTTATCCGTAGCTAAGCATAATTTAGTTTGGTCGTTGGCCTTTCAATATCTTCGTCCTGCTTCACCACATTAAGAAGATTCTCTCCGGCGTTAACTTCAATAAAGGCCCTATGCCTGGATCCCGCCCACCACCCCCAGAACTCGGCGACATGAGTCTTGTGGTGACAAGTCGCGTCCCTCCAACCACTGACATCCGTGTGGCCGAGCCTGGCAGCGTTGTAGAAGTATGTATGCCCGTTAAAGTGGGAAATCGATGGGAACCGTCGTTTCCTCTCCGCCTTCTCGATAAAGCAAGCTCTGTGTTTATTTCGTACGCTTGGAAAACGAGTAAACTCGCACAAAGAGACATAGCGAAGAGCTCCGATATACATTCGAATTTAGATGAATCGGCCTGCGGGCGTGTCGATCCGAGGGAAATTCATAAATGGATGAAGCAGACGGAGAAAATTGGGGCCTTCATGGTAGAGTTGATTAACTTAGTAATCCTTTTTTTACTCACTTTTTTTTTTTGTTTGGCGCGAATTAGGATTATGACATCTTTAAAGGCGGTAACGATGCTGCATCTGTAGCTGATAACGAAGAATTCTGTAAACGCACGATCGCGGGTTCTCGTCTCTTTGTGTGTTGTCTTTCTGCCAGGTATTTTCCGACCCTTTCTTTTTTCTGAATTTGCAACAGTTACCTTGAATCCACCGCTTGCATGAAGGAGCTTCAAGTTGCTATTGAACAAAAAGTTACCATCATTTTCCTATTGGTCGGCGTAAGCAATCACGCGAATGGCCAACTGGCCGATCTCGAGAAGAAAATCGCAAAGGAGCAATGGCCTCAACATGAAGTCGTTGATGCTAGGAAGTACGGATTGGAGGATACCAAGAATAATTTAAAGGCCGTTTTGACAAGGTTGTCTTTGGTGAACCTTCGAAGCGTTACCATGTCGGAGACGGAGAGTGTTACGAGTTCTCACAGTAAGTTCCCGCCCTTTTTGCACAAAACTGACATAACTTAGAAACATACAACACTTCAATTGGAGCCCCGGAATTCCGAGAAAAGGATAAACCCCCAAAGGATCCATTCGCTGAATCCGAAGCTTCAAAAAAGCATATAACGTTTTGGGCATGGATCCCTGTCGTTCTCAGTCAACGAAGTGCTGATGGTAATCATTGTAAGGTCATTGGGATGGGTACAAAAGATCCGAATTTAAGCTCATGGTCGGTTGAGACGGTAGCGGATATGAATGGAGATGTTTGGGTAAGACAGAGTGCCTTAAGACCGTTTCAGGAACCGTTTCCGGACTTGTCGAGTTTGAAAGTCGGGGATCGAGTTGAAGTTCGCGTCTGTGAGTATTTATTGATAATGATAATAATTTTTTAATGCTCTGTTATTAATGATAAGACCGAGATGAAATCTACCTTTGGATGGAGGCTAGAGTTACTGCAATCGATATGTCAAAGTAAGTAACATCATCACCTTCGGACACTAAAAATATGCAGAAAACTTCAACGCTACTCTGTGGAGTTTGACCGGGATTGACAAACCGCTAAAGTCGACCTCATCAAACACACACGTGTCTCTGGTCGGCAAATCCGTCTTCTGGCTCCCGTCGAACGCGAGACTAGTCTCTCGCAACGCCTTAGCAGGTGTTTTGATGATTAAAGAATTCAAAGTTGGCGGAGAACTTTTCAATTGGAGGATCAAGAACCCGAGAACCGAGGTGGCGAATTTCCCGCGCATCGCTGAGATCTCGGAGGTCGCAAAGGCTGATCAAGCGGGGAACGTGTATGATGCCTGGAAGTTTGTAAAGGATGAGGTTTGGGGTGGTGTAGAGCTTTTGGAGGATGGGATGATGGTGAAGTTTGAGGGACCGGATGACGGTTCGGCTACAGTTGTGCAGTCAAAGTTGCCTTTGTGGTTCACGGTAGGTCTTTGTTGCTTACTTCCACTTAATGAATTTTGTTTTGCATAGGGGAACACCAGCGACTTGAAATTTAAAATTGAAGTTGTCAAACTCCCCAAAGGTTCGCGTATTGCCATTGGAATGGCTCCAAAACCTTATCCGCCTTTTGTGATGGTCGGTCAGAGAGATACAGTTTTGCTTACAGCAGCGATCATCATGTATACTGGGAAAGCCCTGCCAAGAAGATGTGAGCCCGTTTGCGCTTTGCACGAGATTCCCAACACCCCTCGACGATGAGTATGGAGAATGCAACGATGATAAAAGCGCAAATGAATTTACAGAGTTGAATGGGAGGAAGGAGATATCGTGGGATGTTCTTATAGTCCGTCAATGGTAAAATTCGTTGAACTAGTTAATTCTGATTTCGTTTAGAGGACCGTCACTTTTACGCATAAGAAGAGAACGGAGACGGTTGAAAGAAAGGCGTTAGATGATATCATGAACAGGAGCTTCCATATTTCAATTAGTTGCATTGGATCAGGATGTGTTCGACTTCTTCAGTCGGACTAGACTCGAATTGGACTCGAATGTCGACTTTCAAATATTCTTTTGCGGGAACTTTTTGGTTTTTGCTGAGTTCGCGTTTGCGACATTTTTTTTATTGTTTCTGAGTTTGCCTCCGTCTTTTGTCGGCTGTGCGTCTTTCAGGCATTTTTAGGCTTTCTAGCATTGCCTTCTTTTCGTCCGTTCAATCTCATTTCTTCTGTCGCTTTAGGCTTCTTCGACACTTTCTTTAAAAACTCTTTGCGACGGTTTGGCTTTTCCTGCTTTTTTGACCTATAATTAGAGACGCTTACAGTTTTTAAAAGCATTTGGGCAGAAACAATTTAATTTGTTCTTTCATGTTCACAACTTTTTTCTGTATCCTGTTTGGCCGATTCTACTTTTGTCCCCCCCTCCGTCATTAAGCGTTCCTTTTCTACTAAGCGTGAATGAACGAAAATCAATAATAGAATACTGTTTCTTTTTGTGCTGTATTGTGGTCATCAACGGGTATAAAGATGGCTTTCATTCCAAAAAGTTCGTTTTTATTTCCCCGCTCAATTTGCATTGTGTTTTCACCATGTTCCGTTTCAAAGAGGTGTTTTTATTATTTTGTAATTGTAAAACCTATGAAGTCATTGTTTTATCTCGTCTCTCCATAGCACCAAGTAGTATCGCAGGTGATGTATCCGTAATATCCATTTCTAAACTCGTTTCATCGAGAACGCAAGTCCAGGTACTCCCAACCTCATTTTTGGCTTTTTATCTACATCATCCCTCGTCGCAACGCGTGGTGATGAAGGTGGCGGTGTGGGCGATTCAATATGCTCGGGTGTAAGGGAAAGTGTGACCTTTTTTTTTGGTTTAGAGGTGGATGTGGTTCGGGTTGGGGTATGGCGAGTTGGTGTTGAGGCGCGAGGTGTTGGTGTTGAGGCACGGGCGAGGTATGCGGAAGCGTAGGCTTGTTGGTATTGTTGGTGTAGGAGAAATTGTTGGTGCTGTAGACCAAAAATATATAGGAAGAACGAAGGTTCAATTATTAACAGTGAAAACAAAACGGATTTAAGATGGAGAAGGGTACGTACAGCCAATTGCCTTTTCATTTCCATGTCTATCCATATTTTTTGCATGTGAAGATGATGCTCTTGTTCAAATTTGAAGCGATTATGGTTGGAAAGTTGGAGAGGATCAGTGGGTATGTGTTGTGGGAGGGAGGTTATCACGTTATGGATGGAAGTTGACCATGCTGCCATTTCTTCTTGAGAGGGAAGGGAGAGGCTAATAGAAAATATTAGTGAAAATATAAATGGGATCCGATAAAAATATTGCGAAAACTTACGTCCACGACGTGACATGGTCACCGACCATAAACTCAACAGTAGAGAAAGCAACAACACTCATAGTAGGCAGCAAATCCAATGTCAAAGACGGCATTGGCATAGACGCGGCGAGAGTGGTCGAAGGGGGAAAGAGATGAAGAGACGATGGAGTCAGAATGCATAAATGAAGATAGGGTGTGTTGTCAGATGTTTCCAGACGTGTGATATGGCCATGTAAAAGAGCTGATATCATAATATAAACATTTAAATGGACAACACATGCCATAAAAAAGGAACAGAAAAAGAGAAGCGGTTAGTACCTTGCTCCAAAAGCGCTTGTTGCGTATCCACGAGTGTAGTCGATGGCGATGAAGAACGCGGAGTTGACGGATGTGTAATGTTTTCATTTACGGAAGATGAATGACTAAGAGTTTTGGCAATTGGAGTAGGCTGAGTTTGACGATGAGGATACGAAGGAGAAGAGGAGCGTTGAGCCATCGCCTCATCCAATCTCCTGATAAGAGACTCCATAGCGAGCACCCTCGAGGACGGAGGTGGCGATGAAGATGAGCTTTCAGGCATGTCTAGCCTTCAGTGTGAAAATAGCAAGAAGTTCAAAGGTGACGAAAAAATACATGCTCTTCAACATGCATCTCATCACCGCATCATATTCTAATTCATCCCTTTCTCCTTATCATTCCACAATAAGCTTTTCTTTCCCAATTATGTGACATCAGTCTTTAAATGGAAGGAAAAAGTCACAAAGTGTATCAAGCCCTTGTGCTGCCAACGTGCAATTGAGACACCCCCTCCCCCCCCAGTCCCCACAGTCGCACGTCACCCTATTATGGGCTTCACGCCAACGCGCCGTGACCACTAAGGAGGAAGCCAACTTGCCACAAAACTGCCATTTGAAGAACGTCATTCACTTTTCCATTCACACTACTGCATCGTTTTGGTACAATGATCAATCTGGCAGACTAAACTCTACTACTTACTGCATGCCTCTCTATAGTCATAGCCTAGACAATGCATGCAACCTTTCCCCTAAAAGAAAGATGGGAGACTCTCTACTTTTCGCTTTATTAGAGTCCTTTACATTACATCACAACCCACACCAAAGCTTGGCATATCAAAGCAGAAAGGTAGGTAGATCCCACCCTAACCCACTTTTAATTTACCCCCAGGATACTACCCCAGCCTTTGCAAAGCCTTCATTCTTCCCATCGTATTAACCCAAAGTCGATCCCAGAAACTTAACTTTAGAATTCAGATACAGTCTGGCATATTTTCATTAGCCATTTGTAAGCATCTTGCTTTCCTCAACATTTTCAACGCTCAGCCCATCATTTCTATTTATTACACTCTATAATATTCCAATACCCGAGTCTGATACGACTCCAAAAAAAGAAAGAGGGAGAAAGAAAAATACCGGTATGAGACACCGAAAAAAAATATAAAAGAAAAAGTATCAGGCGAAAAGAACATAACCAGGAAACGAGAAATAAAGCGGTCGAATACAAGCAAAAGAAAAAAAAAGGAACAGGAAGATATACATAAAATATATCATTTTCACACTGTAAACCCATCTTCGTCATCCGAAGAAGCCGGACTAAACGACTGCGGTCTTCTCACACCCCCCATCATCCCCTCTCCGTCCTCTCTCTCCCTCCTCTCCACCTCATCGGCAACCTCCACAACCTTCTCAAAACTTTCCCCTCGCCACCACCCAAAACCTTTTTCAGCGGTCTCCAAAGACTCTCAAGCACCCCCTTAACACCCCCTCCTCAACCACAGCAGGTTCTGCCACTGGCGGTCCAGGTGGTCCCGGCAAAGGCGGCAACGGCGTCGTAGGTGCAGGCATAGAAGGGCCGGCAAATCCGGATGTGCGGCTAACGTAGCGGGGACCCTAAAGTCGGGGACGCCGCGACAGGCATCAACGCTACAACGGGCGGTGAAACGGCGCCCGAGTCGAGTGGTTTGTTGAGACGCGAGAAAAAGACAAAGGGGGATGTTAGGGGCGTGTATGGCGGGGTTGTTGCCGTTGGGTTGTGGTTGGGGCGGGGCAGGGGGTGTAAATGTGGTTTGAACGGTGAGGGAGAGACGAGCTGGACGATCGGTATCTGGGATGGGTAAGGAGTTTTGGGAAGGATCAGGGTTTGAAGCGAGAGCGGGAGCAGGAGCAATAGGGCTGGGTGTAGGTTTCGCTATGTCGTCTTCGACCACGCTTTCGACTTTCCGTCTCACACTACGACTTCTCGCGTTCCGGTAGTTCGTCGTGCCTCCCTTCTCTCGCTTCGAGCCTCACGATCCACGACGATCGGTTTCGAAGCATCCTTAATAGCGACCATTGGAACAGATGGCCGCCTCGTCAAATTTTCGGTACTCGCTGAAGGACGGTCGGCTTTCGTCATTGGCGCTGATGGACGTCTCATCATTCGTTCCTCGCTCTCTGTAACGGAAGGACCAGATGGCCGTCTTGTCGTCTCGTCGGTGGGTCGTGATACAGCATTAGGAACAGACGGCCTTCGGTCGTCAATTCTTGAAGTAGCGATTGGTGTTGGGGGGCGCTTCTCATCAACGGTTTTTATCACAGGTGCAGAAGGACGTCTCATGATATCTCTTCTTTCATCCTCATTTCTCGGTACGATGTTAGGAGCAGATGGACGTCTCGCCATATCTTCAGTGCCTCTTGCCCCCGTCGCAGTAGGCGTAAATGGGCGTCTCGTCATATCATCTGTACTTCTTGAGGTGGCGGTGGGCGTTGAAGGCCGTCTCTTTGCGTCTTCAGTGGCTCTTGAAGAAGCTGCAGTAGGAGTTGAAGGCCGTCTCCTTGCATCTTCGGTAGCTCTTGACGAAGCGGTAGGCGTGGAAGGCCGCCTCACACTTTCATCACCATTTTTCGCTATATTCGGTGCAGAAGGGCGTCTATCATCACCCCTATATCCGCCAACAACCGGCCGTCTCACATCATCAGTGCTCCGTGACGCAATGTTAGGCACAGAAGGCCTCCTCGTCGATGGCCTTCTTACCACCTCCACAACTTCCTCTTCATCTCCTCCAAAGTCCCAAACCCCAGCCTCCTCCATCAATTTATCCAACTTCGTCAACACCCCACCTTCTTCCTCTTTCCCACCCTCACGCTTCTTCCCAGGCGGTACACTACGTCCCCGGTCCCCATCTCTTCGGCTCTTGACTGCATCTGCGGGCGTCCAAGTCTTCCATCCCTCGCCTGTGGGTTTTCCATACCCGACGGTGAAATCGTCTCGAGATTCGCGTTTTCCGACGCGACGTCGAGGAGATTGGAGGGTAGAATGCGTGGATGAGGGTTTCAGGATGGAGGGGGTTGAAGGGGTAGGCCGGGCGGACATGGGTGGGAGAGGGCGAGGACCTACGATAGGAGGCGTTGGGCGGATGGTTGAGATGGGGGTTGGGGTGATGTTGGTGGCATTGGTAGTAGGTGCAGCGCGTTGGGTGTTGCGTAATGAAAGGGAACGAGATGGTGGTGGTGGTTGAGGTTTCTAAGTAAGAAAAGGAAAGAAAAAAAGATCATTATTATAAGCTTACCAAACAGCCAAATATCAAAAACAGCAAGTATAAGCACTGTACTAACCACATCACTTTCCACAGAGTTCGTTAGCGACGCCATACTTCCACCTAGACTTCTCAAATTTTCTTTACCGGACTCAACCTGAAACTCACGTTCCGTCATATCCTCAGATGGTGGTGCCGCCATCAAAGACTCTACACTGACAGGCACATCCTCCACAAATCTTCCACCTTCCTCCTCATCGATCGACTCCTCGGCATATCCCTTTGTACAGCCCCAGTTTCCCTTCCGCGCTCCACGCCGCTTTCCACAGCCACAGAGTTCCCCGTTCTCCTTACGCTGGACTTTCGCATCGGGAGTGGTCCCAAATCTCCATCCGGCGCAGACCGCGATCTCATCATAGGTGTGGGGGGTAGCGGTCCCATAGGCGGTGGTACTCTGTGGCGGGTTGGCGAGTTTAAACGGGGTATCGGAGGATGAGGATGAGATGGTAGAGTCGGTGGGTCCACGCGGGAGGGGTTGTCTCGGATCCGTACGGATTCGAGGACAAGGAGGATGCCGGAGGTGGAGGAGGTTGTGGAGCCTGTTGAGGCGTCGCGAGTCATTTGTGGCGGGCGATTGTAAGGGGGTTGGTTAGGGGTTTGGCGGGGAGAAGGTTGAGGGATTGATGAGGAGTCTGACGAGGGGAATTTTGAGGGGATGGAGGATTGTGATGAGGTTGAGTTGAGGTTGAGGAGAGGGATGACCGCATCGAAGGTGTACGGGAGGTTTCATCAGTGCGGAGAGCAGGTGAAGCACGAGATTGAACGGGTGTCATTGGTTTTTGACGGTGTAGGGAGCATGGAGGTTGGGAAACGCTGTGGGGTACGGGGCATATCATCTTGGGGGCGTCGAGTTTTGATTAGAATGTCACCGTAGGTGGGGCGACGCTCTCGGGAAGGAAGGTTATCGGACCAGTGTGTGTCTTGAGGAGGGAGCCGAGTGGGCTCTTGACGCGGGGTTGGGGGGGGGGAGAGGGGACCCATAGCCATACTTCTTGACATGGCTTGAGGTGGTGGGCCGGAGTGCTGGAAGGAAGAGGCGGAGAGTGAGGGTCTATCGAGGTCGGGGTAATTGTTCAAAGGAGCAGATGAAAGCATGTGTAAGTCGGGACGGTTGGAGTTTGCAGGGAATCCGGACATTGGCGTGGGTGGAAGTAAATCGGGACGATGCGAATTGGCAGGAAATGCAGACATGGGGGCCGATGGATGGAAGTCAAGACGATTAGAAGCAGCTGAGATTGCTGACATGGGGGCTGATCGCTGCTGATGCTGTTGATTTGACGAGATGGAGAGCATAGGACGGGATCGTTGAGGGTTTGAATGAGGATGCTGCATCATTGAGTTTGGGGGAGGATAGTAGCCGTGGTGAGTAGGGAAAGGCTGATATTGAGGAGCCGGAGGGCGTGGTCCAGGCATGGGATATCCAGATTGCGGGGATGGCGCCGACCGTGATGAGGGAGCACCTCGAGCAAGATTTGGAGGATTATAGTTTCCAGGTGACGGACCTGCATTCCACCCTGGAGGAGGCATGTTCCCACCAGCTCCACCTGATCCTTGTACCGATGAGTACCTTTGTGAAGATTCAAAGTTAGGCCATGTCGATGATCGCAAAGTACAGAGTAAAGTGAGAAGTGTGGTGTGTGCAGTTTTATACATACATCGGTGGATCAGATCAGATTAAAGTGGTGCCTACAGTCTGCCTGTCCTCTGGATGGGTAATTGAATAAATGGATGGATGACTGAATGAATGAAAGACTGAATGAATGGATTGAATGCCAAATGACGGCGTCGGTGAGGCCGTCAACGAGGGGTCGTGCTTCCTGTCCTGCCCTTTTGAAAGCCTCAAAAACTTTTTGATAATTAGGTGCGAGAGGGTCCTTGTGTTGCCTAAAAGACTTCATCAATTCACAAGCTCAAAACTCTTGTATCTCCATCGGTCAATCTCCCTTCCGTTGACTAAAAAACATAATTAAAATTTAAATTAAAAACAGACGAAAATCTTTTTTTTATTTAATTTCCGAGCGATAAATATTGCTGTCTTTTTTAATTGTTAAATCATTTAATTACATATTGAATTTAATCTATTTTCTAAAACGCGTAATGATTTTTAAGGAGTTTACATACGTAAATACCTACACAGGGTAGTCTTTTAAATAATTAATCCTTATCCTATCTATCTTCATTCTACTAAACAAAAAGCAGAAAACAAAACAACTAAGTAAAACAGTAACATAGGTAAATGACATTGTCCGTCTAAGCAGAGAAAATGTGATCAAATTGCAGGAGACGTATCACTCAAAGGCACTTGTACCTATTCTCGAGCACCATATTTCATGGAAAATAAACAAGAACGGGAACGAGACAGGACAATTATTGAGTATTACGAGGATAGGAATAAGCCTAATAATATACATGTTAGGATTTGAAAAATCTGCATAGTTATTTCTCACCCCAAATTTATCCCAGAAGCCTGACCCCTCCCCCTCACACCGTCCCCTTTCACGTTCCGTCTCCCAGCCTCCCTCTTCTCTTCCATGATTCTATCCAAGTCCGCATGATACTGCATCGCCTTATCCCGGTCCATCGGTTCCGTCTTTAAAAAGAAAAGCACCAAGTCAATACCCCCACAGGAAATGGCCATACCTTTCGGCTAATATCCGTTGACCTGTGTCTCGGATCTTTCTTGACAGTGTTACCCCAATCCCATGGGTAATTAGTCGCAAACTAGGTAATAAGCTGAGTGAGGCGAAAAGCGTGTATTCTTCTACCTGTTTCCCTTGCTCAAGATCCCGCATTTGCGTCACAACATTCTCTTCGCGACGACGTTTCAAGTCCTCTTCTAAAATAATTGTAAGATTGGAATGGCAAGACGTCTACCTTGAAGCCTGTGCAGCCTTTTCGCTTGTTCGTCGAGTTTAACACGATCTGAAGTATCGTCCATGTCAAGAACTCTGCGGCGGCCAAAAAAATTCGTTCCCGGATCAGAGATCTGTGCTGGTTTAGGTCGAATAAATGTACAAAGTATACCTTTTCGGGAGCCCGGTATTCGGTGTTAAAACGATTGAACATGTCGGGTTCAGGGGGTGGCTTAAATTATGTTAATATGGCTACAAACAACTAAATTCACCCTTTGAATAGGTTGATCGGGGACTTAGGTTTCGATTAGAGCCATGATTTGTATCGATTTTACCTTTTATGCCAAGAGGGTAGACAGATTCACGTTCATCGTCAATTTGGAACTTTCGACGTCGAGCTTCGATTGGCTTAGAAGGGTTTGGCGCGTGGCTTATAGGGTTGAAGGTTGCAGGAACAGGATTCTGTACATGTGTTATACGAGATGAATGTCGAATTAGCTGGCTTACATATTCGGAACGGGTAGGTTGAGAGTAGGTTTGTTGATGTTGGATCGGAGGTGGAGTTGGAGATGGAGCGTTTTGGTGGTGATGATGGGGTTTTCTTGCATGATCGCCCGTAACTAACGAGATATTTAATTTTTTTACAGTTAAAGCTGACCTTACCCAAATCATTCGAGTACTCTTCGATTTTGTGCATAGCGAAGCGCTCACGATTCTAATAAAATTAGTAAGTATAGAGCAATATTGGTAGTAAAAGTTTATACCTCGGACACTGGTAACGATATTGTTTTATGAGAATTTTGAAATGGCCAAGACAGCGTCTTGGCGCTCTATCCAAATACTATCAGTACAGTTTCCAAATCCGTTAACTAAAACCTCAATCTCATTCCTCCTCTCTGCCTCCTTCTTCGCTACCCTCTCCCGAAGTTGAATTCTCTCGTACTCCGCTTGCAGACATCAGCAACCAAAACAGATGAGATCGCCTACCCAGCTCTTGCTGCAACGCTCTTTTCCGCTCCATATTCTCCGCACTATCGCTATACAACGAAGACTGCAATCCCGGTCCATACCTCACAGGTCCCCTTAAATCCCTCGTATGTCCACCCGTGAAAATCGTCTCTCCCATATCTACAAAATGTCAACGGCAATTGAGCCTCCAACACACACCTTGCACATGAGCCCCCATCCGTGGAGCTGGACGGTCAGAAACGCTTCCATCGAAGTTTAACGTTCCAAGGGTTCCGTGGTAGTTTTTGTTGCGGAGGGTCGAGCGCGTGTCTGTAGAGGCATAGTGGGAAAGGGGGAGGGTGGGTTCGCGGTATTTCACGCGGGGGTAGCGGGTTTCGGGAGCTGCTGGGAGGGAGTGCTTTGGATAGGGATCGGAGGAGGCCATGTCGTGGGTGAGCATGATGTTGTTTTCGACTCGACACCTTTTTGTCTTTGTAATTGTGTAGAATAACAATGTTGACGTGATTGAGAGTCTTTTTTTTGCTACATAAGACGATGAAGTCGAAGTTTTAGGATGGGGTGTCGAGGCATCACGTACGGAGATATAGCGTGGTGATCCATGTTTAGATGAATAGATAATGTGCTGTTACAATACTGTATTTATTAATACAAAGTCGACTTTACAAATGGTTAAAGGTGGCTGCCATTCTTTATGGTGGATATAACACTATGAACAGGATGAGTATGATACTGTAGTTATGGAATTCGAGCGTCGATGTGTAATCAACACAGTTACACGTGTCTTAAGAGTGAGTTGGCTTAAGGTCACGATTGTGTGCTCTTAAGGTTGAAAAGGAAGTTGTTAAAAAAAAACACACCCAATTCATTCGTTCCCAAATCTGATGCGCAAAACAAGCGTATAAGAAAGGTCTAGCAACTCAAATCGTAACTCCGGATGAAGATAAGGAACTCACCTCTGTTAAGCACCCCAAAAACAACAACAAAAAGCATCACGGACATAAGTTCACATGTACATTCATTTTCGGTAACGTCGATTCTTAAATACCAGTAAATATGAAGATTACACTTGCTCGGTCTTTTTCTTTGAAGGAATTATACCTGTCCATTTTGTCCCGCAGGGATAGTTTGGGTGGAGATCAATCAATGTCAATCCTGGGACGTCCATCGCAATATTCACGTTTCCATTTTCCTCTGCGTTGACGACGACTTTGAGAGTGTAGAACGTAAGCCGTCCTTCGTTTGCATCGGGCGTCCTTTGGTCAACACTCATTCCTGGTTCGAGTGATCAAGCGGCGGGGAGTCAAAACGGCCGTTCAAAGTTTATCTCAACAAACCAAACGACATAGCATTGCTGAAAAGGCAATCTTCACCTGAGAAGGGTGGGCTCATTTAACTCGAAAGTTTGAGGATGTGGAAAGATGACATCGGGAGACTCATCATCTGGTTATGAGGATCTCGATAACAATCCTGTTTTTTCGCAAAGAGATCCTTAGACCATCCTCAAGCTTACCTCCACTCATCAAAGACAAGGTCCCTCCAACAGCAGAGTGGCAACCTTGACGAAACAAGCCAAGATGGATTCCACCCCTGAGATCAAATTCCTTGATCCAAGATCCTCAGAAGACGAACGCAATCTCTCCAGCATCTCGGTTCCTACAACATCGTCTCCCTTAGCGATGCCCCCAGAATAGAAGCAACAGAAGGCCGTCGTCGTTCCAGCGCCTTCACTATATTCACCCGTCTGCGGACCAACTTTTCACAAACCAAAAGCGTGACAAGCCAAGAAGCCACTGAGGCCAAGAACCGAAGTTTTGGCCGAAAGATCATGTTTCGGACCTGGAAAAATGAGTGAAGGAAGTTACAACTATGAAGCTTACAACAATCGCCGGTCGAATGCTGTATTTGAGGGAAAACTGCGGACTTTTCTCCTTCCTATTATATACGCGTATAGTGGGATGATGCTGACATTACGCGAACTTGTTTTCGGCAGCCGCAGAGGTCAATTTATAGACAACACGGTCAGAACAGCGCGTTACACTCTGTTTGACTTCCTACCGAAGCAAATTATCATTCAATTCTCGAAATTCGCAAACATCTACTTTTTGTTCATATCCATGTTACAAATTGTTCCAGGGTGGAGCCGACGGGACAGTTTACAACAATATTCCCGTTAACTGTGTTTGTGACGTTGGCGATGGTGAAGGAGGCTTGGGAAGACTATCAGAGATACAAACATGATTTGGCGGAGAATGGGTTGATATCGAGACGACTTTGGTTACATCATCGTGGTTTGCATGAGTCAGCGGAGGAGATAATGGATTCTAAGCATGAGCTTTGAACATGGTGCGGAGCTTGTTACGAATTGGCAAGAGTTGTTGTGGAAGGATTTGAAGGTTTGTTGGAATTAATGCATTGAGTGTTCTTAAATCTTTTTTTTAAAAAAAAAAGGTTGGAGATATAATTCTGGTGCAAGAGCACGACATCGTACCTGCTGATATAGTTGTCCTGTTTTCGAGTCATCAAAATGGGTCATGTTATATTGAGACGTCAAATCTGGATGGGGAGAGCAATTTAAAGCAAAAGCTAGCTCTTCCAGCGACACAGACGGTAATTGCGGGGCAAGATTCGTTTGCACGATTTCTCATGTAAGTGGTTCCAAATTTTGCCTTGTATGCTTTATTTCTTAGGTTTTGCTTTATTATGGCCTGTACTTGTTTTCTCCGAATTCAGATACGCGGATATTAAATCCCTTGTTGCTGCCAATAGATGATATCGAGGCAGAATCACCCTCAGGGAACTTAAACCAGTTTGAAGGTTACATTGACTTGAAAGGCACCGCTCGCGGAAAACACACCTTAACAATCAACAACCTCCTATTACGTGGAACTTCACTCGTAAACACTAGCTTTGTGTTTGGGGTGGTAGATACACTGGAGAAGAAACCAAAATCCGTCAGAACGCTACGAAAGGACTGAAGAACAAATCACCAAGTCTCGAAAAAATCACCAATCGAATCGTCATCCTCATGTTCATTTTTGTGTTGTTCCTAACAACCGTCAACACAATTCTCTCAGTAACGTGGGAGAACCGTCGAAATGCTGAGAAAAAGGACCATTGGTACCTTAGTTTTGGGTCAGACACTGCGGCAACCTTCTTCTCGTACATGATTCTCTACAATAACATGATCCCTATATCGTTGTACGTTTCAATGGAATTTGTGAAATTGATGGAGGTCTTCTACATCAACAGTGATCTGCAGATGTATGATAGCGCGAGCGATACAGCCGCGCAAGCTAGGACAAGTAACCTCCATGAAGATCTTGGACAAGTTCAATACGTGTTTACAGACAAGACGGGGACGTTGACTCAAAATATCATGTTGTTTAAGAAGATGAGTGTGTCGGGGTGGAGTTATCGACATGGGCAGGCGGATGAGTTGTTGAAATCCGCAGCGGCTCAGTCAACACATAGAGTGATGAAAAGTGCACGGCATGGGGGTGTTCCGGAAGTTTCGTCAGAGACGTTGGTCAAGGATCTTATTTCGAGGTCTTCGATGGTCAGTTTGAGCGACTTTGATCCGGCAGGAAAGATCGCGTTTGATTTTCTTCTCGCTATATCATTGTGTCATACGGTTGAACCGAACAGGAAATCATCCGTGGCTGGGAAGGATAAAGGGTTTTCACTAGTGTTGGGAAACCGTAACGGTAGTGTTATGGCTGGGGGGACGATTTCCGCGGAAGATATGGCGATAGAATATCAATCCTCTTCCCCTGATGAAGTGGCGTTAGTGAATGCGGCACGGGAAATGAGTTTCATTCTTCGCGGACGTACCATGACGACGTTGACTCTTAACACACTATTTTCTGCAAAAGATGTCACGTTTGACATATTGCACACTGTCGAGTTTAGTAGCAAGCGAAAGCGGATGTCATCTATCTATCGATACCCCGACGGACGTATCGTTCTGATCTGCAAAGGTGCAGATTCCGTTATTCTCGAAAGGCTGAGGAGAACGGAGGAGATGTCAGATAAGGAGAAAGAAGTTCTTGAAAAGACACTTCAACATCTCGCTGATTTTGCGACGGAAGGTTTGAGAACGTTACTGTATGCTTCAAAGGAACTCAGCCCAAAGGAATATGAGGATTGGTCAAAAGAGTATGAGGAGGCTTCCCTTGCTATCAAAAACAGGACGGATTTGATGGAATCCGTTGCAGAGAGGATTGAGAGTAATTTGACGTTGTTGGGAGCGACGGCGATAGAGGATAAATTGCAGGTTGGGGTGCCGGACACCATTGATAAACTTCGTAGAGCTGGTATAAAGGTGTGGATGTTGACGGGGGATAAGAGGGAGACTGCGATCAACATTGGATATACATGCCAAATAGCGAAAGAGAATAGCGATATTCTTATCGTAGATGGAAACGACATTTCCTCGATTGGCGCGAACCTTGATAAAACTCTTGAAAAAGTCCTTAAAGATATTCATGACCAAGATGGAGGGTCAAATCGGTCTTCATTTGTGGGGCGAGGTTCTCAGCCGCATAAGGAAAAGTCGAGGAACACAGCAGAAGAAAAGAAGGGACACGTTCACAACATCGTAGTAATCGATGGAGACTGTCTTTCAAAACTAGAGGAGGAAGAAATGGAATTGGCGCTAACGTATGCCGATAACAAATTGCCTAAGTCCAAACGATTTCAGGGAAGCCTTTTGAACCGATTCCTTGACCTTGCAACAATCTGTGACGGTGTCATTTGCTGCAGATTCTCACCGTCACAGAAAGCCCTTATCGTCTCAAAAGTCAGGGAACGGATATCGGTTTTTGGATTTTCGCAAAAGGCAAAAATCCAAAACGGAACTGATTCTACCCATGCCATAAACAAAACCCTTACATGGGGTTCTTTCCAAAGACTGTTTCGTCGACAATCCGCTGGCGTGACACTTGCAATAGGAGATGGCGCCAACGATATTCCTATGCTGCAAAGTGCTCATGTTGGCATCGGGATAACAGGTCGAGAAGGACTTGCTGCATCACGTGCATCAGATTACTCGATTGCACAGTTTCGGTTTTTACAACCGCTTCTATTTGTGCATGGACGGTGGTCGTATATACGTGTCTGCTTGTTTACGTTGGGGACATTTTACAAATGTTTCACTTTCTACCTCACCCAGGCGCTTTTTCAAAGCGTGACAGGATGGTCTGCTACATCGTTCTATGAGCAATGGACACTGACGCTGTACAATATCCTATTCTCATCGCTTCCCGTCATCATTGTCGGAATATTTGAAAAGGACTTGAACAGAAGTACCCTCCTCGCAGTCCCAGAGCTCTACTCATATGGTCAATACAACAATGGCCTAAATTTCCCAAACTTTTTGTTGTGGATGTGCCAAGCTGGTTGGCATTCCGTCGTCTCCGTCTTCATTCCGTTGTTCATGTACGGGGGTCTGTACGTAACAAACGAGTCGCGTTGTCTAAGTGGAAGTATATCAGAATGCTTCTGTTCAGACATGACGACAGAACTGCAAGAAAGCTCTCTCTACGCTATTGGAAACCTCACTTACACTATCGTCATTCTTCTTGTCAACGTTAAAGTTTGTTACATGGATTCCCACAATTGGACCATATTCACGCACATAAGCTTTGGAGCAACGCTTATAGTGTGGTGGGCGTTCACCATCATCTACTCAAACCTTTCTTCCATCAAGGTGGCAGGATTCAGTTTTATCGGTCTTGAAACCGCCAGTCAATTCCAAAGCACGCAGCAAGGCACGTCAAATCAACTGAAATATTGGCTGGCACAGTTCCTTGCTGTCATAGTTTCATTCGCGTTTTTTGACGCAACCACAAAAATCGGGCAATGGAAGTACGACGACGTTACCAATGCGCTCATGTCCCAACAGCGCAAAAGTCTCGCAAAAGTCCATACAACAATTGACGAAAAAGCTGACCCCGTGAATCTTTCCAAGAAAAACTCCATTCAACGTCGTCCAACCAACGCAGAGAGGGAAGCTTCCTTAAATGGCACGTTGCAGAAAAACAAAATCGCCAGGAAGAAGACGTCGGCAAACGTTGCTGCCTTTGTGGGATCTGGTGCTGCTGCAGAACGTTTTGCAAAAGCTGTGTTTCTGGCGGGTGGTGAGAGTGCTGGGGATACGAGAGGACATAACGTGGACTGGGGCGCGTCTGTACCGCTCTGGCAATTGTGGGAAAAGCAATACAACATTAAGTCGGATCAAGAGGCCGGGAAAGATATCCTACACATAATTAATGTAAATAACTGATGAGTGATTGTATTTAGTTACTCGCATTTAATCGAAGACAATTCTTCATGTGCTTTGTTTATAAAACATAAATTGTTTTAACGGTCACGGCATTTATTTTGAGCTTGCCTTAAATGTTTACCATCTTCATACCTTGCTCTGGGTATCGATCGCCAGCAACAGGAATCGAATTAATGATCGCTCTAATGGCAGCATTGTCCTCATCTGTGATGGTAATCTTGGTCGACGCCCAATTCTCTTCCAAGCGCGTCACCTTCTTGGTTCCAGGAATAGCAATAATAAGAGGATCTTGGGCAGCAACCCAGGCGAGAGTAAGCTGAGTGACAGTAACCCCTTTAGCCTTAGCAATGTTCTCAAGAGCATCCACAAGAGCAAGGTTCTTCTTAAAGTTTTCACCGACAAAGCGAGGGTTGTACTTGCGATAGTCGTCCGCGGCAAAGTCATCGGGGGATTTGTACTGACCCGTTAAGAAGCCTCGTCCGAGAGGGGAATCTGTGGATGTTTAATGCAGGGCTTAGAGTGCCAGGTCAAAACTGGAATTTACGAAGCACTTACATGCTACGATGGCAATACCGAGCTCACGACAAGTGTCCAAGATTCCGTTGGTCTCAATATCAATCGTCCAGGGAGAGTACTCGACTTGCACAGCAGAAATGGGGTGAACTGCGTGAGCTCTGCGGATGGTTTGCGCACTAGCTTCCGAAAGGCCAATGTATTTGACTTTAAGTTAATTAGTAAAAGCAATAACTTACAGCAACAGCTTTAATATCATGCAAACACACGAACCTTTACCCTCCTTCACCAAATCAGCCATCGCCTTGACAGTCTCCTCAATAGGAGTGTTCACATCAACACGGTGCTGATAGTAAAGATCAATACAGTCGATGCCAAGTCTCTCAAGAGACCTCTGGCACGCCTTCTTGACGTACTCTGGTGATCCACCGACTCCAGTAAACTTGCCAGTCTCATCACGAACAACACCAAACTTCGTGCAAAGGAAAACCTCCGATCGGCGAGTCTTCAAGATCTTGGCGAGAAGTTTCTCATTCTCTCCGTTACCGTACATATCTGCTGTGTCGATGAATGTACAGCCAAGGTCGATGGAACGGTTTAAGGTCTTGATGCTTTCTTCTTCGTCAGCAGGGCCATAAAACTCGCTAATTATTAGTGGTTAATGTGTGATCGAATGCCGCGAGGTAGTCTTACCTCATGCCCATGGCACCGAGGCCAAGGGATGCAACAAGTGGTCCTCCACGTCCAAGTTCCCGCTTTGCCATAACTGATGATGAAGGTTGGGAGGAAAGAATTGATGGCCTTTTCAAAGAATTTCCTTCAGGTCCGGTGGACATGCTTGCCCGCCGCGGATTAATTGTAAGCCCGCGCGTGGTCAAGCATTTTCGCTCTGCGGACTAATCCGGAAGACGCCGGAATCCCTTAAATCACAGGCCCTTCTTGAGTGCATAATCAAGAATAACGCCTTCGTTAATGATTATTATCCGCGGAAGCCATCTTATTGTGATCGAATGCATTGCCAATGTTGCGGCCAGTGTCCACCCCATCAACCTCCTCGTATATCTATCTGCAGCTTGACTTGCGCCTAACGCGGCAATAAAATCTTAGCAGCTCATCCGACTTACGCTACTCTGTTAGCTTTACAGTCAACTTCTAGGGTGTTGCAAACCATATTTTTCTTTCCAATGGCTCTATCTTTTTTTACCAAAAGAATATATATATATCATCTCCCGTCTTTTTTTTTTTATTAAGTAACACCTTTAATCTAAAACTGCTTAACTACGAATATTGGGGGTAAAAGAGCTTTTGTAGATTTCATAACACAAGTTATAGGTATATGCACCCTGTTGCAATTAGACATGAGTCTTAGAGTGATTTTCTGATGGGATGACCGTTAAGCAAGTCCTGCCCTCGCGCTTGGTGCTCCTCAATAAGCACGGCCTGATATGGAATCGCGAACATGCAATTAAGAGCCAGAGCCGGTTGTACATGTCCCATGCTTGAAGACCTTTTATATCCTTCCGTCTTTCATGTATGCCTGCTCCGTTGCCTGCGTGTGCTTTTAGCTAAGACAAAACCTATAGTGCTAGAATCATTTTTGCCATATTAAGACAGGACGGAAAACTATGTACCAGTTTTAAAGTAAAAAAAGGAGGAAAAATATTCATACTAACATTTGTTTGCTTTCACTTTTTAAAAATCTACCTCCTTGCTCTATTCCTCCAGGACTCGAGCAAAGGCTTAAATTGTTTTAAAAAATCAGCAACTTTAGCCGTAGGAATTCCTGTTCTTCGCTTTCCATCTGAAGAAACCACCAATATTGCCTTATATTCATCAGGCGTCATAGATGACTTTAACCAATCCACCACCTCCTTCTTCAGCTTGCCTTTCTCACTATCATCAGCCCAACTCTGCCATCCCTTGAAATGGTGTTGCAATATACTGATTTTAACAAACCGTTAAAACATTTGTTAATGGCGAAAGGAAGAAAAAAAAGTAACTTCAATAAATTATTGTAAAGTAATAATAATATAATGAGAAATTGGGTTGAAGTGAAGAAATATACTCACGATTGGTAGGACTGCAGATTTGCAGGCGGTGGTGGAGTTCCGTACAGAGGCGTCCCCAAGGTTTCCGAAGCCTTGCTGTCGGACAAACCTGATTCCTGTCGCAAACCAGCGAGGGTAGGCGGACTAATCAGAGGCGATGGTGAGTGCGTCGATGAAACTTTCTCCACAGTTTCAGCACCAAGGGCAACGCCAGAACTACTTGTAAAAACGTGAAATGCGTCAAAATAATAAAAAAGGGAGGCAAAAAAAGGGAACAATGCGGAGAGAAAACTACATGCTTCTGGCAACAGCTGATTCCGACGTTTTGCGAGTGGGGACTCTGCGCGAAAGAGCTTCATATAGATAATTTGATGAAGATGGTGTGGCATATGTCGCCAACTTCACCGCGGCTGACGAATAATTGGGAGGTGCCCGACCAGTAATGATATCCATGGCCGAAGGGATGTTGATAGGGGGAAAGATTTGCGCTGTGAGACTCGCTGGAGAGGCAAATGGCCCTGAAGAATATTGTACTGGGGGTTGCTGCGGGAAAAGTGGGAGAGATTTTGAGGGAATAGTAGCTGTCGGAAACGAGGTGGTGGTTGAAGGCTCCATGTTGAAAGAATTTGATGTTGGGTGTTGGGGAGGGCAGGTCCATCCACTCGACGCTTCTTTCCGGAAATTCCCAAATTCCCATCATCAATCCCCCGCTTTGTAACTCCCCCATAGTTTTCAGCATCATCAGATACAGCATCCCCAGTAACCTGTTGTTGAATCCTGAGCGGTGATGCGCTGGTAGAAGCCGGTGCACTTGAGCCCTCAGAATTTAATCCTGTCCCTTCCTTTGTCTTTTTCTTCCGCTCCTTTTCCCAAGCCTCCCTATCGCAAGGCTTCGGTGGAAAATCGATACCAACCGAGAACTTCCCGTTCTCCAACCAATTCCTAACTGCCTGAATGTACCGATATTCCAACTCTTCCGGAACGCAGACCCAAGAAACTTTTCCCCTCGACGTATACGGCATACGCACAACGTCTGACTTTGACTCAGTGCGAATAAAAGCGGCGGTCATGATCTCAAGTGATTCCTTGTCTTTTGGCTTCATCTCGCTTACTATACCTCGAAAGTATCGTTTGAGAACGCCAGGCCAAGGTTCACCGATGTTTGGATTGGAAGATGACGTGTGCGGACTTTGAGGGTACGAGTCGGGCTGCTCATCGAAGGATGAAGTTTGCGGGTTCTGAGGAAGTCGGTTTATTTCTAAGGGTTCCGAATCGTTGACAGATAGTGATATCGGAAACTCTTGTTCATTAGGTGACGAGCCTTCAGCGGGGGTGTTTAAGGAAGTAGAGGAATGCTGGTTATCTGCAAGGCTTGCTTGAAGGGCGGTGTGTTGGTCACCGTGGGTGAAAGGGATGGGTATGGCTATGCTGCTTTTAAGTATGGCAACGGTGGAGAACAGTTCCTTCATTGCTTTCTCGAGCTCCTCAACTCGATGTTCAAGCAGCCTGCTCCTCTCGTCGGCCCGCATGCGGGCTTCAACATCGCTTTGGAGCTGATTCTGCATGTAAGATTTGTTGGAGTGTAACAAGAGCAAATAAGGCAAAATGTAAACACCAGAAAACGAAATGCAGTAAAAAAGATGATAAATATAGAATCAAAGTTGATATGACGGAAAAAACTTGTATTTGAAGAGGGTGGACAAATGATTGATGAACGTGGATGAAGGTGGATGTTTAGATGTATTAGAGGGTGAAGATTGTAAGTAGAATAAAATATTACAGTAGATGGAAATAGAAACGCGTGAAACGAGTTGCAGGTTTAAAAATATCAAGAGGAAGAAGAGAGATTGTAATATGAAGAAAAAGGGTGATTTGTTGGCTCCATGGCCATAAACGTCTGCAGTATCAATAAAAGTGCATCCAAGGTCAATGGAAGGGTGGTTTAATGTCTTGATGCTTTCTTCCTCATCGGAGGGCCGGGTCTAGTGTAGAGCTGACCAAGGGATTGTTTACCACGATTCGATATCCAGCCATGTGCTGAGGCGAAAATGCTGGAGATCCTTTACCTCATGCCCATCTCACCAAACCATAAGAGGCTACAAGAGGCCTTTGACGTTCAAGCGCTTTAATTTTTAAGAATCCTATGTTACTTGCTTTTTAATGGCTTTTTCTTTTTAATAAAAACGATAATATGCCTCCTTTGACGGCCGCGAGCTCGTCATACGTTCCAAACTCCCGAACGGCTCCTCCTTGAACCACCGCAATAAGGTCAGCAAACTTGGTTGTAGAAAACCCTGTGTGTGATCAGAATCTTCGTTGTATCTAACCATAAACCGTTAAAATAGCACTGCATTATAACATTTCCTTACACTTTAAAGATCTCAATAAAGTTTGAAGAATGGCGTCCTCCATATTAGAACTAAGAGCACTCGTTGCTTCATCCATTAATAAAAGAGACGGGCGACGAAGCAACGCCCTCGCAATCGCCAACCGCTGCTTCTGCCCTCCAGATAGCATTGATCCCTAGAAAGCATCAGCACAACTTTTTTTAAGTGGCCATTACCTTTTCACCAACAATAGTTTTGTAGCCATCCGGTAGTTTTTCGATGAAACTGTGAGCTTGAGCAATTTTTGCAGCGTCTTTAATTGCTTCAATATCGACATTGTAACCCAAAGAGATGTTTTCCTCAATAGAGCAATTAAACATATCGGTATTCTGCCATACAATCGCAATGCTTTGTCGCAACTTTCGTAGCGGGTAGCTTTGTATAGATTTTCCATCAATCAAAATATCTCCATCGATGGTATCGTAGAGTCGTAGCAATAAACTCAATATCGTTGACTTTCTAAAAGATGTCAAAAAATCACACTTAAACAACACGCTTACCCAGATCCTGACTCGCCCAATATCGCTATAGATTTACCGCTAGGAATACGCATTGTAAAGCCGTGAAGAACAGGCGATGACAGATTTTTTGGGTATGCGAAGAAGATGTTACTGAATTCAATGTTTTGCGAGAGCTTGACGATATCACTGTCGTTGCAACTGCTTAAAGTTTTATCAAATCCGTCCCATCCAATGTCTATATCAGGGACCCGATCAACAATATCGAAGACTTTGTTGAGGGCGGTAGCTGCGTCCAGAATGGAAACAGAACTAATATATCCAAATATGCCCATCGCATTGATGGCCGTTATCGTTAATGTTGTCAATACCGTCCAAATGCTATGCTGATCGAGCTGCCCTTCAGCAAGGAAATAGCCTCCGAAATAGAGCCCGACGCCAGAAAAGAGTATAATAATGGAGTCCTTCAGGGGCCAGCCCAGGGATGCTGATACAAGTAAGCTTGCATCGTGTGGCGAAACGAGGTGGCGAGTGTTTTGTCGAATCTTCTTTCAAAATAACGTTCGGCAGATAGATATGTCACAGTTTTGGTGTTGTAAATAAGTTCAAGGGCGAAGCGCTTCATTTCCTCTCGCGATTCTTCAGATGTCACTCGAAATCTAAGACGTGTTAGGCATTATTAGAAGACGCGATACTAACCTGTTTGATGCTACACTTTCTAACCGAGCAAACGCCCCAATAACTGGTATGCACAACAAGCTCACAAGAGTTAACTTCCAGGAAAAGGAGACAGCGATAACAAGTCCAGTAATGACTGCAAGCATGCCTCTCAAGAAATCTGATAGAAGAGGCCCTGCCAGTCTTTCTATTTGTGAACAATCATCTCGGATTCTAGTATCCAAAAACGCAAATCGAATTCTCATCGTCCTCAAAGAAAGACATATCTTGACGTAAAACAGATTTAAAAAGCTTCAAGCGTAGATCGTTCACTATGCGTGCTGAAGAGTATCCGAAGCCGAAGGATTGGACTACTTTAAATAAAAGAATCGCAAAAACCAAGACCTAAGAGACCGAGAGAATAGTGAAAAGTAGTGTTCGGTTGCACATCTTTTGGAAGCGAGTATGAAGATACCACCCCAGCTATTAAATAGCCCTGTATTGGGAATTCCTTAATATGTTAGACGAGCACAATTTTTATCAACTCACCAAACCTAACAGGGTAGATGATATGATTCCATAAAATAAGACCGGAATATTGGCGGCACATGAAGATAATTTTTTTCCAAGGTGCTTGAATGTCTTTTGCATGCCCAGTGGCAGTCGCCTTTTGTTGATCCTCTAAAACCGGCAAGCCTTCTACCTCGTCCCCAACTTCCAAAATTTGCTCCTCGGCCATTGCAGAGGAAAATAGATCTCGATACAATGCACTCTTTCCCAATAATTCAGAGTGGCTTCCACTATCCCAAACAGTCCCTTCATGAATCAAAATAATTTTACTCGCAAGTGTTAATGGTGCATGCCTGTGCGAAATCATCAAGCATGTTTTTCTGTCTAAAGCGCTTGCAAGAGAGGAAACCACTCGAGCTTCTGTAACGGAATCCAGAGCACTCGTGGGCTCATCCAAAAGCATTATAGGTGAGTCTCTGAGTAATGCTCTGGCAATCGTAAGACGTTGCTTCTGTCCTCCACTCAATCCTGAGCCTTGACTATCTAATCGCGTCTGATACTGTTTTTGGGAGTCTATTTATAAAGCCATCCGCGTGAGGCTTGCTTGCAAACGTGAACAATTTGATCCATATTAAACTGTTTTGGAAAGCCGCAACCAAGAAATATGTTGTCTGCAATAGAGGCATCAAGGAACGAAACGTCTTGGCTTAAAATACAATTTAGATATACGATACAGCATGGGGAGAGAACCTAGTATATCCGAATTGGAGACGTAACCACGCGACGCTAAGGTTTTGAATATCCGTACCGTCCAGAGTTATTTTTCCCTTCTGTGGATCATAGAAGCGTAACAATAATGCGAACAGCGTCGACTTGCCAGACCCACTTGCTGCGACGATGCCAACGATTTCACCGGGCTCAATAATCAAGTTGAAGTCATTTAAAATCTCAACATCGGGACGACTTGGATAGCTAACTCCTTTTAGAGTTCATCTTATAGCCCAAACTTACCTAAAAGTCACATTAACAAACTCTATCCTTCCTTCAACTTTCTCCAATATCTTATGGCTAAAAGAATGTGACGAGTCTTTCTTTGATTCACTTAAGATTTTAAAAATTGCAGAAAGTAGCATTGAAGTCGCAGTATAGGCTTCGCGATAAGCCCCTAAGTTTCCGAGAGCAGTTATTCCTATAATCCTGTTATTTAGAATGATTTCGACCATTCCTACCCACTGCAACTTGGGAAAAACAATTTAACACGTCCCCAGCTTTCATCATATCTTCTGCTACCAACCATCCCCCAACACCGAAAGACACGGAAAAGGCACCAAACATGCTTAAAGTGTAAACTCCCCATCCAATGCCACTCGCGACTGAATTCCACTGCAGCACCTTACAAACGGACTCGAGATGCTCAGAAAGTTGGCTCGTTAACATCGCCTGCATGTTGAACGCCATGACGGTTTTTATACATGATATGGAGTCGTGTACTAAATCTCCGGCGGCGATGTATGAACGCCTCACGCGCAAGTCATTATCGGCGCAGAGCTTCCACATAAATGATAGTACAACACCTTTCATTGTTAAAAAAGCTATTGTTTGATCTTATCTCTTACCTACGACAGGAAAAGCTAGAAGAACTACGATGGACAAGATCCAGCCTGCCTTAAAAGCAAAGTAAATACCAACGACAAATGTGGAGAGACTTTTCAAAAGCCCCCCGCAGCGGTCCGATATGGTTTCCCGGACTTTTTCAACGTCACTTGTTATCATAGCCCCATACTCAGCACTAGAATTCTGTTCCCACCAAGACCGGCTCAAATCAAAAGACGCTTTCAATAAAGCGTTGCGCAGTCTCTAATAAATAAATGAGCTAATCATTGCCTCATCAACCTTTGCAAATGTTTGGGCAATGTAACCCCACATCATGATCTGTGCAGTTCCCACGATCCATCCGAGGATGGCAAGAAGCCCCGATTTCCATAGCAGTTCCGTTATGGAGACCCAGAAGGCGTCAACCGGATGATCTGAGAAGCTTCCGAAAGAGATTGATAAACTCGCCGATAAGCACATTTCTAAGCGGGGTCGCGAATCCGTCGGCTATACTAAAAAGGGAGGCGATGGCGCAAGCGCCAATGTCACTATAAAAGAAGAGTGCTGGCAATTCCGACATTTTTCGATTTCCAAAGCATTCCACTTAGCATTCCTCTGTCATGGCTCTAGCAAGGACTTTTCCTCTCAACAACGGACTTACCATTCCTGCCCTTGGTCTCGGGACATGTGAGAGGCATGTAATAAGCCAACTAAGATCGTTCATCAGGGAAAGCGCAGCCCAATGAAGTCGGCGAGGCTGTTAAGCACGCTCTCAAGATCGGATATCGCCATATCGATTGCGCCTACATCTGTAAGTCTGAATTCCTCCCCCCTGCATTCTAACGCTACGACAGATGAGAAACGAAAAGGAAATTGGAGGAGCATTCCAAACTGCCTTCGCGTCTGGCATTTCGCGATCATCTGTGTTCATCACATCCAAGCTTTGGAACACTTTTCACAGGCCGGAAGACGTCTCTAAAGCTTTCAACAAAACTCTCAGCGATCTTGGACTCGAGTACCTTGATCTTTACCTCATGCACTGGCCTCTTGCGTTCAAGAACAGCGGCGATGGCAATTCTGTGAAGGATGCGAACGGGAAGCCTGTTCAAGACGATGTCTCGATTATTGAGACTTGGAGGGCCATGGAGGCGCTTGTGGATTCAGGAAAGGTCAAGTCAATTGGAGTCTCTAACTTCAATGTGACCAAGCTTAAGGCGTTGCTCGCGGAAGCCCGTATTAAGCCCGCGGTTAACCAGGTGAGAGGTGTTTATTAATTGGGCTTTGTGAATTAAAATCTTTTTTGATAAGGTCGAGCTCCACCCTTACCTTCCTCAACCTGAGCTTTTGGAGTACGCTACCGCGAACGGTATTCATATCACGGCCTACTCTCCTCTTGGATCCGGCCAATCCCCTAATCTCCTTGAGGACGAAGTCGTCAGCCAGATCGCGACTAAGAATGGAAAATCTGTAGCGCAAGTGTTGATTTCATGGGCTATTCAGCGCGGAACCTCCCGTCATTCCTAAGTCTTCCAACCCTGCACGTCTTGAGCAGAACTTCAACGACTTTATTCTGAGCTCAGAGGATTTCGAGGTGAGCTCTCTTTCATTTTTTCTTTAAACACTGAATTGGCTAATATTTTATAAGTTGTTGAACTCTCGCTACAAGGCTGTCACGGCCCGCCTTATTGACCCTAAGGGCTTTTGGGGAGTCGATGTTTTTTCAGGTTAAAAATCATGGGAGACTTATTCCAAATAAACAGCAATTCTATATTGCCTAGCATTAATATCTTCAGCATTACACACCATGTCAGCATGTTTGATATGCTGTAAGTCCGTCCGAAGACAATCTTGCAAAGCAACATTCTACTATGGCTCTCCAAAGGACCTTCACCCTCAACAACGGATCCGTCATCCCCGCTTTCGGCCTCGGGACATGTAGGCATACAGTATAAGAAAAGTTTATTTAAACATACTCCAGCAAAGGCCCAGCCGAATGAAGTCGGAGATGCGGTCAAAATAGCCCTTCAAATTGGCTACAAGCACATTGACTGTGCTTACTTCTGTAGCCCACATTCCTTTTATGACTCTGAGTCTTTTAGATGATAACGAGAAGGAAATTGGCGAGACTTTGCAATAAGCCTTCTCGTCCGGCATTGACCGGTCGTCCGTCTTTATTACGTCAAAAGTGTGGAACACGCAGCATCACCCTGAAGATGTGACGAAGGCTTTCAACAAAACTCTGAGCGACTTGGGACTGGAGTACCTGGATCTTTACCTTATGCATTGGCCTGTTGCTTTTAAAACTCAGAGCGATGGTACTGCTTTGACAGATGCGAATGGAAAGCCGGTTTTAGATGATGTGCCGATCATTGAAACGTGGAGGGCGATGGAAGCGCTTGTGGATACAGGCAAAGTCAAGTCTATCGGAGTCTCCAACTTTAATGTGACGAAACTGAAGACTTTACTTGCCGAAGCCCGTATTAAGCCGGCTGTCAACCAGGTAGAACCCTGACAATATTCTTCCATAATTAACTAAGTCCGTCTTTCTTAGGTTGAGCTACACCCTTACCTTCCTCAGCTTGATTTGTTAGAATACGCTTCCAAGAATGGGATTCACATCACGGCTTACTCTCCTCTCGGGTCGGGACAGGATCCCAATCTCCTTGAGGACGAAGTCGTCAGCCAGATCGCGACTAAGAATGGAAAGTCTGTCGCCCAGGTGTTAATTGCATGGGGTATTCAACGCGGAACCTCTGTTATTCCCAAGTCCTCCAACCCTAAGCGTCTCGAAGAAAACTTCAATGACTTTATTTTGAGTCCTGAGGACTTTCAGGTGGGGGGTTTTCCTATACTGTGGCGTCTAATAATGAGGGTCTTTAGGCTTTGAATGCACGCCATAAAACCGTCCATGTCCGCCTCATAGATACCATTATTCCATGGGGTGTTGATGTGTTTTCAGACTACTGACTTTGACTGGCAAGAAAGCTTTGAAGTATCATGCAATTCTATTCGTATGAGCAAATGATTTGTTCTCCAGCCCTCCCCATCGGTCTATTGGCCAAATAATATGAGTTGCTCGGCCCTCTATCAACCCCAAGGGAATAGGCCCGAACACATTGCTGTCGGCTCCCCAATTAAAATCATCACTTTCAACCCAACAATAGCCTTTCGGTATTCTCAATGTCTTGGGAACGCTTCCCTCGTTTGTCCAAGGAAACGAATCAGGAGTGACTGTCATGAGCGGTCGCTTAATGATGGGCCGTGGTTTAACTACATCCCCCGCAAAGGCCGTCACCGCTTCACTAGCCGTAGATCGGGATCGTGAGGTGCAATCAAAACTACCACATCTCCCCGCTGTAAGGATCCAGTGGTGACAGCAAGCTTGTCCAAAAGAACAACGTCTCTCTCTCGGCGTGTGTCAGGGTTTAAAGTGGGCTTCATGGACCGGCCTGTGATTTGGACAATGCCGACGACGAACTGGTTGAGTGCAAGGAGGGGCGGCAATGCCCAGAGAAAGGTCTTGAGGCGTCTCCATTTCTTTTTTGGAGACTCTTCATCCTGTTTGCCATGAGTTCTCCAGGGTTATCGGGCTTTATCTTTGATTGTAGTGGTTGAGGAGATGGCGTTGGATGGATGGGGCGGCGTAAGGGCTTTGTTTTAAGGGTGCGTGATGCGGTGAAAATGCTGGTGAATAGAGTCGATGGTGCTCTTGAAAAGTGCATGTTGAAATGTTTTCAAAGAAAGACTTTCTCCGTCTGTTTTGTCAAATAGTACAGGTTGAAAATAAATAAATGAATATATGATAACTGAGCTGGAGAAAAGGTGGTCGTCATTAATAATGTAGAAGCACATATTTTAAAGCGTGTATATGCTCTACATGCTGTATTATTGAGACATTGAAATACTTTGTATTCAACACGTTTACAGTAATTAAGAGAGAGCGAAACCCTCTCTATGAAAAAGCATAAACAAGTCCAGCCGGAGTACGCAAGAGAATCGAGAAAATATCACGTTCAGCCTGATAAACGTCGCGGCCACCCTCACTCTGCATGTTCTACAATCTTTTTCTCAATTTTCACTATAATAATAACAACAAGATGGAGCGACAAACCATTTTCTCTGGATCAAAGTAAAAAGGTGGCGTATGCGCGCGTTGTGAGAAAAGGTGCCTTTGTTGCCGTGTCTGGGACAACCAGCACAGATTGGGAATCTGGTGAACTCCTTTTTCCGGGAGACGCTTATCTCCAGGTGGGCGATACTGGAAGAGACCAAACACTTAACAATGAAGGCCAAGCAAGTCTTAGAAATATTGAGCGCGCATTGAAGGAGGTCAATGCATCTTTCTCCGATGTTATCCGCACTCGCATGTTTTTTATGACATGAGCTCCAATTGGGAAGCCGTGGGCAAGGCCCACCAAGAGGTGTTTCAAGATATATTCCCTGCAGCCACCATGGTCGAAGCAAAACTCATTGATCCCTCCCTTCTTGTTGAAATCGAAGTTGATGCCGTCGTAAACTCCACTTTTTAAATGCTTTGTTATCGCGATGAATTGGGTGTAAGGGAATGATCCCTCATATGTTGCTGTTCTCAATCCGATTTTTCCAATCACCCCTGATTGATTCCTATATTACTTTTTTTGCATGACTTCGAAATAAAAAGCATTCTGCTGACAAGTCAGTGTTTCTTCAGCATGCAACAACAACAACCACAACCCAAGTTTCGCAACCTTTATAGCTCAAGCCCGTTCAAGGCTGCTTATTCCAACGTACGAATAGATTCTACGGCAAGTCAGAAGATAAAGGTAACTTTATACTGAAAAGAGTTTACAAGTAAAACTCTGCACAGGTGGGCTATCAACGGTTGCTGTGGCATGGGGAGGGACAAACGGTTCCATCGGTGTCTTTGGCGTGCACCCTGACACGACAGATACCAAAAAAGTCGAAATAAATCCTCCGTATCTTTTGAGTAAGTACTAACGAAAATGACCATCGCTAAATTTATAAGCGCACAATAAGCAAATCGCGGATTTTGCGTTTAGCCCTTTAAACGATCGAATTTTGGCATCTTCGTGTCGGTCTGATGCCTTAATCAGATTATGGAAGATACCCACGTCGCTGTCTCTGGATACTCTTGATGAATGTGATTCACCGGATTTGTTCTTGGCTGGGCATGAAAAGAAGGTTGATGTTCTTCGGTTTCATCCCACCGTCGGGGGAGTAATCGTTTCCGGATCTCTGTAAGTTATGTTTTAAAATGAATTATATAACGCCTTTTCTTTTTTTAATTCCTTTACTAGTGATTCGTCAATGAAAATTTGGGATATTGAGGCAATCCAAGACAAAATCACCCTTTCTATACCGAACAATATGGCGCCTCAATGCATGTGCTTTGATTATGGAGGAGATGCACTTGGAATCGCTGCGAATGATGGGATGCTTCACATTTACGATCCTCGGGCTAGTGCAGAACCCCTTCAATCTTTTTTTCGAACTCATTAACCGGCGAAAGGAATAAAAACACTGTGGCTCTCTCCGGATCCACTCCTTATCACTTCAGGATTCTCTCGTCAGGGACAGCGAGAGCTGTGCTTATATGACACACGCAAACTCGAAGCTCCGCTTAACAAAATAGTGGATGATAGAAATGGCACCGGTATTTTACATCCATTTTGGGATCCTGCACTTCCTTTAGTCTATATTTCATCAAAAGGCGAGGGACTGCGCGTTTACGAAGTATTGAGCGGAAACATCACTCTTGTAGGAAACATGAAATCAGACAAACAAGTGGCAAGTATAAAAGCTTAAATAGTAATCATGATTAAAACCTTGCAACTTTAGACTCAGGCAGATCTTCTCCCAAAAAGCGGGTGCAACACTTCCAAATGCGAAATAGCCCGATTTGTTCGCCTAGGGTAACGACGTGATATATTTTCTAAAGCTAATTGTTTTTAGAACTGATAATGTTATTGATTTCAGCTGCATTCATGTTCCTAGAGCCAATGGAGAGTCCGTGTACCAGGACGATTTGTATCCACCATACGCAACCGTGAATCCAGACATCACACCTACGGCCTGGTTTGACAACTACGAGTCGGTCGAGCCATTAATGGTAGATATGGTTGCAACCAGTGATGCAACCTTGAAAGCGCTACCAAAACTTCCTCCTCTACCAAAAATATCCACGGGTGAAGGAGTTTTTACCATCAAACCGCCTGAATCATCTCGAAGCATCCGCAAATCCGCGACTTTGCGTCGAAGCCCGACAGTACAAACAAAATCCGCTGACGTTACATCTTCCGTGGACATATCTCCAAAGTTAGAGGTGGCGAAAGTAGAACTCCATTTGGAATCTAAAGTATCACTTCAAAAACCTGGCTGGTTTTCGACATCATGGGAATCCCAATATCTTCGCCTTCGAAAAGCAAATATCTATATATTTGAAAGCAAGGACGCTGAAAATCCTATTAGTTGTGTTTTACTCCCACAGATTGAGAAGATCGAAGGTTTTGCAGTAGGAAAGGATGTCTGCGGTTTCGCGTTCGACTTCCAGGGCGTGAAGTACAAATACAAATTTGACGATATCAAAGAATTGAGTGCTTGGAAGGAGGCGCTATTGAGTATCGGAGTTCCAGTGTCTGGGTTCTCTATCTCGCTCAGCCCTTCCAGTCCTCAGAAGGCTGAGCCGTCACTGAGCATGATATCGCCCGGGCCTGCTAATACTCAGTTTCAATTAACGACACAAGCTTCCAATACTCATCTCTCGCCGACACCAAAACCATTCATGAAAACACCTTCCAACTCTGCAGTAGCGAATTCACTTGGTCTCGCAGTACCGACTTCCCATAACTCCAAAACGGAATGTGGTGACGAAAGCTACGCAAAACCACAGCAAAGTCAAACGAAACGCGGAAGTATTGCTCATGCGGCTTTAGTTGGAACTCTGGAGATTTTGGTAGAAACAGTCAAAGGAAAACCTGCTCAATGGTTTAGTCGGCTCGTGGCTCTTCAAAATGATGGAATGCTGTGCATTTATTCAGATGACATGAAGGTAGACAAATTTTATTCTTATTTTAGAAAACTAACTTGGCAAAATCTTAGGCTTATGCTCAGAAAAAGCCACCTTCTGAGATTATGGATTTCACAAAAGCGATCAGCGTGAGGCTTACAACCATATCAGACCCGAGGACAATAAAGTCTTGAACGGTCAGAATCATTTTCAAATTCTATTCCCGAAGCGCGTCGCCCATTTTAAAGCCAAACCGCGTACGAAGCCGCAAATTGGGTTGTCCAAACACAGAGAATTCTTGATAGTCTCAATTTCTCTTCGGATACTAAAGAAATCGAAAGCCACGAACCAGTTGAAGGGTGGGTCAAGTCGCAGTTTCAATGGGATCGAAGCCCAGCGTGGTACTGGCTCTGCATTGCAGATTACAAACTGTTTTACTATAAATCTCAACTTAGCCTCATCCCAGTGGCGATAAAGCTTTCAGGTGATATAGTTGATTTGAGACTTTTTGGAAGCTTCAGTGGGAAAGAAGTGGCAGGTCATTCAAGGGAAGACAGTAATAGCCGCTCCTATCATAGCCGTTCTCTTCACGTTAGAGCACCAAGCAGTGGTCGATCTTCTACTGTTGCAAGGAAATCTGTGACCGTGTCTTCCGAAGATGCGCTTAATTTCGAGATTGTGTTTTGTGGTGAAACCCTTACACATCGCGTGGGTACGGTTACGGAGAGGGATCGGTGGCTAAGCGAACTTGAAAAATTCAAACTGGAGAGCATTGACGTGTTGGGATCTCTTGGCGTCGGCACTGATGAGGACTTTAAGAATGCGTTGTCAAAAGTCGGGAACACGGAGGCGGATATGGCTTACTTTGCTGGGCTTATAAATGCACAAGTAATCGACGATGGAAGGCTGACTAAGGGCGAAGAAAAAACGCTTACACAAGTGATGGGCAAAGCATTTATCACTATCAGCTTTGTAAAATGCGATTGGACGTCAATAAGATCAGACTGCGCATACGTCTTAGATACAGGTAATTTGTAAAATTACTTGTAATCTAACGTTTTTAAGGTTCTCTGATCTATCATTGGAACGGCGATGCTTCGTCAAGGATAGCGAGAGCCAAGGCTTTAGATGTTGCATCACGATTGAGAAAGGAGCGTTCGAATCGTCCGAAAGTCGTTCTTGTGGAAAACGATGAAGCCGTACTCTTGGCTACCTTTGCGAAGCATCTGAATGCACGCGATCCATCATTCTTTTTCAATGCTAGCGCCATACCATCCCAAAACCAAAACGAGATCGACTTATTGACAATGCCGATAAAAATATACAACGTCAGTTCATCGAAGCTGTTAAAGAGGCGAATTAGGCTCATTTACGAAGGCTACATACCTAGCAAGAAGTTATTGGAGAGTGAAAACGTTTATATTGTTCAATCTTCTTCGGAAGTTTTTGTGTGGACGGGCAAAGGTTGTCTATCTGAGCACCGCACGATTGCTTATATGACGGCAAGAAGGATGGCAAGTGAATCTCTAAAGACAGTAAACTGGATGACTATTCAAAGGTCGCATTATGAGCGAGAATCGGCGGTGTTTAGAGTAGGCCAGTGAGCGCGATTGTAAGGCTAACGTAAATAGGAGAAGTTTATCGATTATGAGGGTTCTCTTCCTATCAGCATGCGTATGGCAGAGGCGAAAGGAAACGTTGCAACAAAAATAGCTCAGAAGCCAATTGACGTCAAGCAAATGCTTGTGGACACTGCTTTTTGAGCAAATGGAGTTTGATGATGGGAAGTCGGGGAAGGCATCATTTTTCCTGGTGAAAGATTTCACGCGAGAATCTTTCGATCCTCGGTTTATCGGGCAGCTTTTCAACGGTGATAGTTATATTATCTGTTACACGTATAGACCACCAGGAAGCGGCGTGGATCGTACTGTTAGCTACTTCTGGCAAGGATCGGCAAGCAAAATTACGCAGAAAGGGACGAGTGCCATGATGACGGTTGAGTTGAGTAAAGAGACAAGCGGGGAGTTTACGCAAATACGGGTACCTGAAGGCAAAGGTAGTTTATCTCGCGAAACAAAATTAATATTGTAAAAGAGCCAAAACACTTTCTGCAGATGTTCCCGTCAAATAATTTCATCGTAAGAAAAGGCAGTATTGATAGCGAAAAAAAGAAGACAGAGCTTAGTGGTATTGTGGCTTTCGACGTCCGTACGGTTTTTGGTGGATTGTGCAAAGCGATTGAGATTGAGCCTTCTGAGATGATCTTTAACTCAAACACCGTTTACGTCGTGACGAATGGATCAATCGCATTTGTTTGGGAAGGATGCCACAGCAACAAAACAGAACGAGCTTTTGCAAAAGAGGTTTCGACAAAAATCACGTCAATTTACTCCAAGAAGTCTGTGCAAGATATTGAGAATTCGATAATTACTGTAGCCGAAGGAAGTCAGAATAACGAATTCTACTCGATACTTCAAAACATTAATGTCGCAATACCCGTTGCAAATCTCGTGGAAAATTCAAGACGGTACGAACCTCGGCTCTTTGCATGCTCGGCAACAAGTGGAATGGTCACTGTAAGAGCTCTTAGCCTTTTCATCTGAATTAAAAGTTTTAACGACTTTAGATTGAGGAGGTATCTTACTTCAGTCAAGAAGACTTGGATTACAATATCTGTTATCTTCTTGACGCATATACACATATTTTTGTATGGTTTGGAACAAACTCGAAGGTCAATGAGAAAGTTGTTGCGATGGAAACAGCAGAGGTGGAATTCGGATGAGTAGCGGTTTTCTAATCTAATTTTAGCAATACTCCGGTCTTTTGGAAAATCGCGCAAAACCAATTATTCTGGTAACGTACGCATACAGTGAGCCTTCTGAGTTCACAAAGCAGTTTCATGGTAAGGCTTTTATTCTTTCAATCATTGTGTATACCTAACAATATCCTCTTACCTAGGTTGGACCAAAGCCAAGGTCCCTGCGGAAAAGGTAAGAAATTTAATGACGTGATAAAATTACAACGTTTCATATATATTAGCGTAATATCAAATCACGAACCCGTCCAGTTGATGAGGTGCTCCGTGAATACAAGCGCGAAACTTTCAGTGTTGACATTCTTCTTGGCGACAAAGTTCCAGAAAACGTCGATGTAACGAAGTTGGAGCTTTACTTGACTGAGGATGACTTTGAGGCCCTGTTTAAGATGAAAAAGGAAGAGTATCTCGCGATTCAACCTTGGAAGCGCGAAAAGATCAGGAAGGAGGTCGGATTCTTTTAAAAATTCCCAACATACTTAATAAAGGCGGACACATAGAAAGTCCCCATTGCAGCTTTAAAAGCTCTTGCATACATTTTTTTTAGAATTCATAGACGTAAATACAAATGCTGTAGGTACCTGTGTATTCTGAACGAACAGCTGTATATGTCGTACATGCTTCCCGTTTTGCCGGACTCTCAGAGATGTTAGGGCTTGTCACCATCCTCATATCGTTAGCATTGCTGGCACTCGTCTTGCGCATCACCTTCCTCTATGTCATCCCAAAGTTAATCCAAGAGGCCGTGCGCACTTTGGAGCTGAAGAAGCTGGTTGTGATGTAGGGTCTTATTAAATCGTGGCATCTTTGTTGACCTCAATGCAGGCATGAACTCTCTCTGTTGAGATTCACAGAAAACGGCCTGGAGATGCGGCTACGTATGAATGTGCTCGACTCTCGTCTACCTATCCCTTGGCTAAGACTGGGCGTGGCCAAACCTCCGATCGTCACCATATCTCGCACGATGACGTCATCAAAAGAGTGCGGATCTTGTGGAGGTGAAGCTTGCGCGAGCGTTTCTGTCGAACCCCATCACCCTGACAGGCCTCTCAGACCTATGGATTTGGCAAGATAAAATTGTTGTTGAAATACTTGATAATGCCGTGCTAAAGGGAATATTGCGGAAGATATCTGCACAGGTAACCAAAGAATATTTTAATTGCCGGACTAATAAGATTTTATAGAATGGCTCCACAGAAGGTCTCATCTTTAAAGTAATCTTGAAGCCACTCTTCAATTTATGGGATTGTGTTGTATGAAAACTTGCCACTGGAAAAGACTTTAGACATTACGAAGAATGAAGGTGGGGTTGGTTTCCAAATTTCAAGTTCTCATATAATTTCGATAGAACTCAAAAAAGGAGGGGATGGAGATTTTAAGCATAGCCCGTGCACAAGGAAATTGCCATCAACTGTTCCTATCGCTGGAACATCCTCGGCCATACCTTCCCCGACTACAGCGGCATTTACGAATGACTTAGATTCATTGTCTCTTCCGGGGATAATCTTTCCGGACAACGCCTTTCATCCATCACAATTAAAGAAAGAAGCCCTTAAGGCTTCGCATTCTGAAGGTACCCCCGGAAATGTTCAAGCCGCGATTGAAGTGAAAAAGCCAAGCTCATCAGTCGATTCAGCAGTCAAATTGGGGTGTGAAAACTCCTACGCAAAAAATGATGGACACCGTGACGAACTATTCAGCGGCTGTTCTGCAGCTGCTCCACGACAGGTTTATAGGCTCATCAGACTCTTACATTTTGCCCGTCATCCCATGGAGAGATCCAGGGCCGGAAGGCGTTTTTCCGGGTATCAAGCCAAATCGGCAGCCTGTTGATACTTCAATGACGGGGCTTTCAACCGGCCTCTCGCTCACATTCGCACGGCCACCATCCCTCCAACTTCGTCTTGGCACCGTTTCATTTGATATCCATTTAAATGGATCCATCGTTGCCTCTGCAGCAATCAATGGAATTGAATTTCGTCATGACTCGACAAGAGCCGATATTCTTATTGAGGTGATACCTTCCATGATGAAAAGACCTATTCGCGGACTTTTGTCTTCGGCAAGGGGTGTACTCCGAGGTGCCTTGAACGGTGCCGTTTCCGGATTAATAAACGGAGAGTGGGGATCCGGGTCGACCGTTCTTCGTATTGTCAACTTAAGAATTGAGGATGAGATTGGGGCACCTGTACTTTGGGTTATGGATGTTATCGAGGCTTTGGACCTTGAACATGACCTTGATGCCTTCGGCCGTCTTGGTGGGGCTGCAAAGGGCGCAGCAAAAGACGTGAGAGATTCCGTGTTTGAGATAACAGCGGGACTAATAGCCGCTGGAGGAAGTAGATGTAGCATCCTCTAAGCCAATTTATTTCAAACCTCTGTTTAATTTCCTGTAATTTAAAGATTCAAGCAAGAAAAGCCCTCATAATATCATTTAACTTTTTAAAGCGTTTTTATCTCATTTTTTTGTTATTTTTGGGATTCTTTTGGATCTGGCGGTTCATTTTTGCTTTGTGCTTGCATCACCCATCCCGTATGTCCTCGATCAGCCAGCCCGATTCGCCTCCACCAGAGGCTTTTGGCGAAAAGCTTGCACCGATAGCTTGTGACAGATGTCGGTCAAAGAAGAGAAAGTGCGATGGGCAGAGGCCCGTATGCAACAACTGTGTCAAGGCGCAGGCGAAACCTACAGGAGATTTGGTGATATGCATGTACCAGGCAACCATACGCCGCAGAGGGCCTAGCAAGAAGTAGGTGGATAATGTTGGACGTAATATAATACTTATTATGCAGCAAGCGGCCGAAGGATTCTACAGATTCAGATGGAGATTCAGTTACGGCGCACGTCAACAAACGGAGAGCGGTTGCGCGTACTCCGCAACCGCAAGGCACCAATCTGTCTTTCAACCTTGAGACATTTCTTTTAGGAAGCGCAACGGAAAGTCAGCACGGACAGGAAGCCCCGAGCTATCCTGACGATCAGTCCCATGCATATGTGGCCCAAGCTACGATTACTTCTTCGTTGGATTTAAAACCTATGATGGCATCTTCGTTGGACATCGGTGGCTTTCAAGCTCACTCCTTGCATTCAGGCAGCGAGTCTCCAGAACAAAGCTTAACTCCCCAGCAAACCACCACTCAATTTCTCGAATTCCTGCATACGTCTATAACAATGCCCCAAGTTACTAATTCTATGCAAGTGGACTTTTCGCGTGCTCCGCGAGTGTCGTCTCCGTTCCTCTCTACTAGCGCCCTCGAACAACTACTCCAATTACCGGAATCCTTTACGGCCAATTTTCCAACGCCTTCCATAGGTGTGAACCTTAGCAACGTAGCGATTGATGAGAATATTTTCAAAATGTTTGAAAGGAGTGATGAGCTTTTGAGCCTCTTGAATTCACCTACGATTAATCTCGATCATCAAATCTCTTTTCCGGCGTACCGCACTCTAGAGGATCACCTCGTTGCTATTTATTTTACTTATATGAATATATCGGCGCCTATGCTTAAGGAAGACGTGTTTTTGAAAAATTACACTCCCATAAATCGTCACCCACCCGCGCTTTTGAATGCCATTTATGCATTGTCGTGCGTTTACTCGACACATCCAGGTATGTACTTTATTTTGGAGGAACTAAGTGGTCGTCAGAGCTTTACTCAAAATACAAGTCTCCTGTTGAGGCATCAGTGCACTTTATGAGATTGGCGAAATCGCAATTACCACAGACGAAAGATAGGCTTACTGTTATTCAAATTATGGCTATGGCCGGAATGTGGGAATTTGTAAGTCTCTTTGGATAAACTAGGTGGATTCTAACGCTGTATTTGCTAAATCTAAGGGTTGCTTCCATGGCACCGAATCTTGTAAGTTATTTTCTATTAATAGCCTCGAAAGTTTTAATTGGTCGATTTTACAGATAACTGGATCGGAAGGTCATGTCAAGAAGGACAAAAACTCGGAATTCAGCTGCCAAACGGCAAGTTCAAATACGATTTCTCAGTGTTTTCGTCGCCATACTCTGTTCAGTGGACACCTGAAGAGCTAGAGAATCGGAATCGTACCTGGAGTTGTATTTTCTTGATGGATTTTTATGCTTCGGTAGTATCGGGGCTCCCTTTGACAATCGAAGAAAATTTTGTCTGGATCTTCTTGAGTTTCGGGAAACGACAATGAAAAATCTAAGACAAGGCGGCACCACAACTCAAAGCGAGATATCTCCGTCAGGGTCACCAAAAAGCAGTGAATGGAAGCAGCGATTCGCGACTATCCCAACGTCCACTATTTTCGATTTGCGACCATCGTCGTCGTCAACGTATACACCCTATTCCCGGCTTGCTCTCTCTGAATTTCTTCCTATTGAGAACAAAGATAAAGATACCCCTCTTCATCTCTTTACTAGCGTGCACGATGATTGGGTTAGTCTATACAACTGCCCTAGTCCGTGCTAATTTTCCGTAGTACATTTTTCAGCTTTCCTATCTGATGCGGAGGGTCCTCCGGGCTCGGACCAAAAGAAATTGCTCTGTCTCCGACCTATCTCCACAAACGCAAGCGGTATTTTCTGGCATGCCGTCCGACCCGGATAGCACCCAGCTACACTTCGCCCTTCTTATTTGGTTTTCCAAGCTTCCAAAAGAATGGAAAGCATTCGAGTCCCTTGATGACTTCAGAATATCTAAAGCATCCCCAAGCGTGCCCCCGCCTTCTGGTCCTCATTCTCCCTGGGTATTCAACCCATTCGCCTGCCACATGCATCTAATCTTCACCGGTATTTTCGCTGTTCTTCATGACCCACGCGCTTTCAACGGCGTCCCGATGTACGCCGTAAATTCGAACTCCACCACCCTCGTATCCGCTCTCGAGATCTGTATTATGGCATTGCGTGCGCACATATATGTGTTGCGATGCGTGTTCTCGTCAGCTGGTTGGGCCAATCCTCCAGACCTTGATATCTACGTTGACACTGCATCACTCCCGCCCTCGCCCATGCAAATATCTCAGAACCCCGCTATGGGCTTTTCTCCCACGCGCTATGCGTGCATGTCATGGATGCGCTTTCGTTAAGGCTTACAACTCCAACACATAGCGCGGATGAGTTGTCGAGAGCATTAGTCGAATGCATTGAGGGGATAAAGGAAGTGATCATGCCGACTGTGGCTATGCTTGGAAAGGTGTGGAAAGTGAATGATTTGTTTCATATAGCTATCAAGCAAAGGGTTGCGAGCTTTCCCACAGTCTTTAGATACAGAAGTTTGCAATAATTTTTTTATCGCTTCATCAGCGTATACTACGTTTAAGTAAGTCTCAAGCATACTTGCAGCAACTGACTCTTTCAGTATATTTACTTGCTTTCATCGGATGCGGGCAGTCTTCCGGATAGCTCAGCCGTCAATGTACATTCACGACTTAAGCACTAAGTCTAGCACATTTATTTTTTTGCATCATATAAAAACAGTGTTGACACAATGCAGTAATATCTACACATCACAAATTTTTGGTTTTGAAAATTCCTTAATAATCTTCTTAAAAAAAAGCGTGCGGAAAATGAGGTAGTAATTAAATATTATGAGGAAAATGACAACATAACACAAAACCAACTATTTAAAACATCAAATGGTGGCATATAATACGAATGTTGCAAAATTAAAAATGAAAGGGGAAGACGAGAAACTCAACGAAAACAAATTGGGTAAAATGACCCTCAGAAAGCAAAAGCATAAGCTAAAAGACATCAGCTATCATTCAATCCAAGTTCAAAATCCTTTTCAAAATCCTGTTACTACCCGACTTGAGAATCGAAATCCTCCTCAACGTCAACAAAAAGATCCCGCCAGCAAACAGCACAAGTGTCCCCGATACAGAGTAAAATGCATAAGGCACCGCGTCCATGTTTGAGGGCAAGTTCATTCCAAAAAGTCCCGCAATGAGTGCGGCAGAGGAGATGGCCATCGTAGCAAGGTTGGCTTTAAGGTCGTAAACGATGAGTTTGTTGCGTTGGGTATCGAGGATAATGGCCATCATTTGTTGGGTGGTGGAGACATTAGAGGCTAAGTTTGCGAGGATACTGGCGATTTCTGTGATAAATGCGGATATAAGATACCGGGCTTTCAAACAATGATTGAGGACTAACCATCAGCTATATTGAGATAATGCTCCAACATCAACTCCGCATCCATGTGGTCAGATAGATGCCGTTCCCTTCCAGCTGCTTTGTCTGTAAGGTACCTGGAGAAAATGTTAAAACGTCGTTCGACTCTAGCAGCTTTTTAAGGACTTTCTCTCACATTCCAACAAGATCCTCATCCCTATACAAAAAAAAACAATAAAAACCTCATGTCAGTTTTGTATTAAAACCAAAAGAAAATTATTATAATTTAGGAAAAGCACTCACGTATGAAGCAGATGATTAATTGTCGCCCTCATAGCATCCATCTTTTGCACAAACTTATTGATGCGTCTCCGCGTAATCATGAGATTCCTCAAAAATTCGCCATCAGGGTTTCGGTCAATAGAGTCAAGAAGGTGCTCAACTTCAGGCCGGATAGCATCTAGTTCGCTCTGCTTTGCAGCAATGACAGAGACAAGAATGGCTTCAAGGGCTCTACAAACATATTCAGTACCATTGCCTCAAAAGAATAGTGAAAGCTGACATTCCTGCCAAAGAAATAAAGGGATAAATCAAACCTGAGTTCGAACGGCAAAGCTTCCTTGGTCTGCAACTTTCCTTGCAACTCATGAACGAAGGCTGAATGTTGGTAAACTTCTTCAGTGGTTGTCTCTCCTTTCGTAGTAGGACCCGAAAAAAGAATAAGAGAGTCGGCTGCAGTCAAAAGTAATTAATTCATTCATATACTCTAGAAATTTCCACCGTTACAAAAAGCAACATACCTTTAATCAATGCCTTTATGTGTGCCAAGTTGACAAGAATCGCATTCTTACGAACAAGAATAACGGGATGTTGATCTGAGAGGGTGCTGTCGATCTATAGAAAGAGAGCGAGATTAGTAAAATTAAATTGCACATGTTTCCGAATATTATAGCCTCAAATCAAAAATGCGCACCTTTCTTAAATCACGAGGCTGTAATGTGTTTTCCGCACAGAACTTGGCCTTCTTGAATTGTTGATCAAGCATCTTAGCATTTCCATGAACGTCAAACACCTTTACGGAAAACATATCAGAAATACTGATAATTAAAACAACAAATGTAAATGAACTTCAAAATTTAAGCACTCACAACACCCTTCAGCGACATAGACTTTGTAGGAAGCGACGACGATGCCAAGCAAATCGTCTCCAAATTCGCTTCCTCCGCAGACCCCATCGTATCCACGACTTCATCAAAATCATTCTCAAAGTCAAAGACCCCTTCCGCACTACTTTCAACATCAGACCCCGTAGTAGTTTCCATTGAGGCCCGAGCTGGAGATCTCGGAAGCCTGTAATCAGAAGGTAAAGGCAAGGTATCGTGATCATCGGAAAGAGTTGTAGAGGAAGTTGAGAAGCCTTCAAAGAGATCGTGGGGGAGATCCTCGGCGGAGGGGGTGGCACTGTTGACCTTGACTAAGATGAGTCTTTTGAGGAGGGAATCTTGACTGGTGTACTTTTATCGGGGTTAATAGGATTTGAGGCGTCGAAGGATGTTGCAGATGAAGAGAAGGGACGGGAGTTTGAGATTTGCAAACTAGAAACATGAGGTCTTGGCGGCGGGGATAAAAAAGATGGTGTTTTTGCAATACAATAACTCATCCAAGGTCGGATAAGTCTTTCAGATTCATTTGAGGCTAAAAATCGTCTCTGTCCAGTCCCCACTGCGTGAGGTCTTCTGCAGTTAGGGCTGTGATGCGGGCTTGCTGCGATGGCTTGTCTTGCATTTAACATTTGGTGGTAGCTCGAGTGCGGGACTCTATCCACTGCAGCGATACTGGCAGAAAGGGATCTACTTGTCCGGTGATCGACGCATAACCGCATCCTTGGGGCAACGACAGAGCCCATCGTCCTCTTGCACGAAGGCATCTTTTTTTCCTTGTGCCACCGACTCTCACCAAACGTCATCAAAGGATTCGGACATGAGTTCAGATGGAACCAAAGTTGGATATGTTGTCTCGGAGAGGCTGGTGCGGGCTACAGATAGGCTGCCTTCAAATGTTGGAAGGGTGGGTGAGAGAGTGACTGGTCACCGGGTTTTGAGCTAATCTTTTTGCTGCTATTAAAGTCAACTCAGGTTCACTCACTTATCAAGGCCTGTGGACTCTTCGAGCACATGCAGTGAGTTTTATATCCAAACTACGGCTTTATAGATGAAGTCGAATAAACCTTGGGAGAGAATATTTCTTTCATTTACTTATTCCTCTATGAAGAATCATCACTCCTCAAGAGGCCACCTTTCAAGATCTCACGAAATTTCATTCGGATGAGGTACAGCTTTCCATTTATTTTGAAGTGCTTAAAATCTTGATACCAATCAATCTTGCCTAAATATATAAACTTTTTTTTTCCTTTTCATAATAAAATTAGTACATTGACTTGATAATGGAAGCCGAGACCTTGGATGGTGATGACGCGGAAATTGAAGAAAGACTCGAGATTTCTGGTCTTCTTTAGTGAGTATTTATACAGAATATCTGTGGTGCCTTTTCAGACTCATTTCTTCTCACCTCGGCTTCGTTTTTAAAAGCGACTGCCCCGTATTTGAGGGCCTAAGCGAATATGTCAAAATGGTGGCAGGTGGAACATTGACAGCCGCAAAAGCCTTGATATCGGGTGATGTGGACATTGCCATACATTGGGATGGGGTAGGTAACTAAAATATCTAAATACATTAATTTGATCACATTTCTTTATAGACATCATGGTCAAAGGTACGTAATGCCGAAAGTAACGGCAAAATATCTTTACTTACATTATTGGTCAAGGGAGAGCGCAGCTGGTTTTTGTTACGTGAATGATGTGGTCCTGGGTGTTATGGAGCTTCATAGCAGATATTCTAGGGTTATGTACGTGGACATAGATATTCATCATTGCGATGGTAATTCATAGTTAGGTATTAAGATTCTGATTGATGTAGGTGTCGAAAATGCATTTGCGTTCAGTTCCAAAGTTCTTCGAATATCTTTTCATTTGAAGGAAGCCGGATTTTACCCAGGTACTTTTTACCAATTCCTTCTTTCAACCGACAATTCCACATAAAAGGTACAGGCTCTTTTCACGAAACCGGTAAAGGCAAAGGCCGCAATCACGCCATTCAAGTCACTCTGGACCGCGGCTTGACTCGTCAAAGTCTTATCAAGAGCTTTAAATCCGTTGTGATGGAGGCTGCACGCGCTTATCGACCTGAAGCTATTGTCATGCAGTGCGGAGCTGATGGTATTTGGGGGATGCGCTTGTGCAGGGTAGAGGGGTGTTGAAGAGGGAGGATGAGGATGAGCTGGAGGAGGGCTTTTCTTTGGAAAGAGATGATGTGAGGAAAGAGATGCCAGGGAGCCTGCTTAGAGTTCGTATCGAGAAGCGGAGTTCAAGAAAAAGGAAGCGGGAGGATACATTTGATTTGGACGTGAAAAGAGTCACAACTCAGGAAAACTGCTGTCGTGGTGTGGAACTTGCTCCCGACGGAGAAGAACGTTGGACGCAGCATAAATTTATAAGTGGGAATCCTGAAGATGAATGCAACGCCACGTTTTTATCACCGGAATCATGTCACACCGAGACAGCTCAAACCGCTTCAGAGCCACCACAAGGCTGGAATCTAGACGTTGCCGCCATAGCCCAATGTCTCGCATTTGTTCTCCGTGACGTTGTACCAAATGTGAAGGGCGTGCTCCGTTTCCTCTTAACTCTTCTGGGTCAGACGACGAGAATGAGCCTACTAGGGATACGGACTCCAATCCTGAGGGTGTCCTTCTTAATGGAGCTGAACCAACGCGAGTCCTGTTTTGATACTCGGGGGTGGTGGTTATACGAATTCGCAGGCTGCGAGAAGTTGGTGCCTTGCCACGCTCGCGGTTTTGGGGGGATGTGAGGGATGGTGGGACGATGTGGAGCCGTTGTTTCCGTTTTCCAAACCTTTATCTTCTACAACAATGGACGAGACACGGACACCCCAAAACATATGTGCACCTGAGATGCTGGAAGAGAGCGAGACAGATGTTGATGAAGTGGAAGTAGATATACCGGAACACCATTGTTTTCGCGGTATGGGCCTGACTTTCGGTTGTGGAGATGGGGACGTGGGAAGATTAGACGTGGATGGATGATGGGGTTGGTTGAAGATTTGAATCTGAGGAGGGTGGTGGATGGAGATGATGATTACGTGACGCATTTACAGCAGTCGACGAGACTGGCCCTTTGCACCATCGCCCAGCTGTTATAAAAATGATTTTTTTGCTTGTGCTACACAAATTGAATCTGGGCCGGACGCAGAGGAAAGGAAAAAAAATAATTCATCTTTTCTTTGCAACGTTGTCTGCAAGAGGACGACGAACGACTACTATCTTCGTTGCGCATTCCATTACATCCCGTGGAAGTTGCGAGAGGCTGCGCTTGAAGGGAGATCCGGATAGATTCGATATAGACTAGATTAGACATTCGTTTGGAAAATACTATACGTTTCGCTGTCATTAGACGTCAACTCAATCAAATCATCATCATTAATCAATCGCAATTACGATGAGTGATCCTACCGACGTTCCCCCCATCACTTCCACGGCTGAGCCCCGCCGCCCTCTCCTTCTCCCTCGCCTTCGCCATCGCCTTCCCCGAGTCCCTCTCCAAGCCCAAGTCCTTCTCCATCTACAAGTACATCCCCTCCACCTCCATCGTCATCGCCACCCCTCCTCCATCGTCCTCTCCAGGGGCATCATCATCATCAGGTCCAGCAGCCACATCTGGAATTGGAATCGCATCACCAGGTGACGCTGCATCAACGTCATCAGCATCTGGCATTCCATCCATCCCTTTCTCATCGAATTCCGAGGTTGCTCCATCACCCGGTCTGGTCAGTTCTGGATCGAATTCCCTGCCGCTACCGTCAACGGGCGCTTCTTCACCATCATCCAGCTCCACAGCTCTTGCAGTTGGAGATGGTGGCGCCTCAAACAGCCCCCCCGTAGCGTTGATCGGAGCTCTCGTTGGTGTATTTCTCGTCGTTCTCATCGCCATTGCTGGGTTCCTGTTTTGGCGGTCAAAGAATTCACGTAAAAGTCGTCGCACGTCCCGGCTTTTCTCAGACGACGCTTTCATTGCAAGTGATGGTGCAACGGGGCTTTCGGCAGGAAAAGGGAAGAACACGGATGTGCTTGATCTCCCGCTGATGACTCGTGGAACTGTTAAGAGAGTTTCTTCACCTCCCGTTATTCTTAACGCTATCGTGGTTCCCGCCATCTCGCCTGATGAGATCACTGGCGTGAGTGCGATGACGACAGCGGCGGCCATTACCCCGACTTGAACTCTGCAGCAAACGCATCACCTCGGGCGGTTGGTGTTGCCTCCTCGGATGCGTCACGCAGCGAATCCCGGGGGGCGCCTCCACTCCAACGACTCTCGCCTCCGAAGCCTCCCCGTCCCTCCCACCAATGCGCTCTGTCCCAACCCCCGTCACTTCCGCAACCCCCTCCCCCACCCCCGTTCTCCAACGCTCCGCCACCCCCATTGCCGCCGACAAAGCCAGAGTCGCCGCCGCCCTCGAAAAAGACCTCCAACGTCTCTCCATCGACGATCCCACAACTTTCACCGCCGCAGCCTCCATAGCCGCTGCCGCAGAAAAGCTCGCCGCCACCGTCTCCTCCTCCCCTCTTCCTCCCCCAACCTCATCGGATCCCGGTAGCGCACCCGTCTCGTACCCTGGTTCCGACACGTTTGCCGCCGTTGGTATTCCCGATTTTGCGGCCTTGTCGCCGGCGGAACAGGAACAGGCGGCCGCTGCGATGGCGTTTGCTCAACAGGGAGGGTATTATGTAAATCCTTATGCGGCGGCGGCGGCGGCGGCTTATGACCCTACGTATGCGGCGGCGGCGGCTTATGCTTCGCATCATGCGACGCAAGCTATGTATGATGTGATGGGGTATCAAGCGTATGCGAATCAAGTAAGTCTCCCGCGCTTTATTACGAAAAGACTTTTGTTCTCTTCCAGCCCGGCAACCCTTTTGTTTTTTTATTTTGTTTGCTAGATTCATTCTAACGGTCTGATTTGACAGTGGAACGAATATTTCGCGCAAAACCCTGAAGCCTACAACGCGTATCTCCAGAGTCAGGCTGTGGCCATGTCGCAGTATCAGCAGCAGTATCAGCAGCAGCAGATGTATGCGCAGCAGATGCATATGCATACACCGTCGCCTACGCCTTCGGGGGTTGCGGTGCCGGTGTCGACGACGTCGTCTGGGAAGGAGGAGGAGGAGGAGAGGGTGAGGTTGAAGAGGGTGGAGAAGGGGAAGGGGGTTGCGTGAGAGGATGAGGTTGCCATAAACCCTCTCCCCGCTTCTTTTTTCTTGTCTTTGCTATCGATTTTTTTTTGATTTGGATACCTTGGTGAATTCGTCTTGTTTTTGTGTTCAATCGCTCGGTTTACCCTTTCTCTTTTTTTCTTTTGGTTTCTTTGAAGTACCTTGTTTCTGTTTTTTGTATTGTGGCGTTTGATGATGTCACTGTGTTTTGTTGTCATTTCACTGTTAAATTTCCATTTCCCCCTTTCACGCTCCTCCCAGGATCTTCTAGTGTCCTTTCAACTTCAGCATTTGAACCTCGACAAACTCTTTATGAGAAAGAATATTCAACCTCATTTTCGAAAAGATTGTTTTGTTTTGTTTCTTCCTCCTTTTTTTGGTTGTTTTATGGTGGTAGTGCTGTTAAGAACGCTGGCTGTTCTTTTTTGGCTTCCACCCCTACTTTACGTTTGCGTTGACGAGAGTTTTTTGTTTTTTATGTCTTTTTTCGGTTTAACCCTTTTCGGTTCTCGGTTTTTTCTGTTATGATTTGGTTTCATTTGTGTAGTGTAGTGTAGTGTGTGTGTGTCGTGCCCTTTTTTTGATAGAAATTGTCCCTGTTCCTTTTATTCATAGAGATACACTGTTGATTCGCTTCTGTTTGTCGGTTTATCCATCTTTTGTCATAATCTTCCGCCGTTGTTGTAGTTGCTGTAAAAGATGGAGAATTTGTTGTCTCACGAATTTTATGATATTGCACCTATTAATCCATTTTACTGGGTTTTCGACGAAGGGTACCGTTACGGGATTGGGGAGGGGAAGTTTCTTTTGTAGCAGCCTTGTTGTGATGATCAGGAATTTTGGTTGCAGTGGGTGCGGTTGACATGATGACGGTGCCTGAAACGACCAGACAGGCACCGAGCCACCATGTTGGTGTGAGAGGTTCCTTGAACAGGAGAAAACTCAGCAATGCCTGTTTTTGTAGTCCAATAAAACGAGGTGAATGTCAAAACAATAAAGATAAACCATAAAAAAGAATGATGGGGACATACGGTGAAGCATAAGCCGGCTGCTGAATTCACGACGGTCACTTGAGCGGATGAAGAGCCGACAGAGAGAGCTTTCGTGAATAGGGACCACATTAAGCCGTTGCAGACGGTCATGGACCAGAAAAAGGCGATACGGAGGGGGACAGTGACCTGTTTTTTTAAAGGTTAGATAACCAAAATATATAGGCTTTTGTTTACCCTTCCATATAACGTCCAAGCTTCACGCACTTTAGGAATATTTGCAGAAAGATCATGGTACAGTTTGACATAAGAAGATTCTGTCAAATCCTCCACATCCATTTCCACCCCAATACTCTTCCACGAGTCCTCCAATTCCTGAATGGATGAAGGGGGATCCACACCCTCTGTGCATGGGTCGACTCGTTTTGACATAGAGTTGATGAAGGTGGGATGGAGGGAGGAAGGGAAGGATGGGATGGGAGGAAGGATGAGATGACATATGGATGTGTATATGGGGTTTTTGAGAGCGTGTGGGGTTGTTGAGGATGCGAGTTTGGCAAAGGCTGAACCGGAGGCTGCGGCTAGACCAGAGAGGAGGGCGAGACGGATGAATTGGAGCTTGTTGGTGGTCTTTGAAGTAGTAGAAGTGGGTTTGGATGTAGCTGTAGAGAGAGCGGGTATTGCTGCAGATGATGCAGATGATGATGATGATGATGATGATGATGCTGATGATGATGATGATGCCTTGATGGACACACCATCATCATCTTGTGCGCGTTTTTTGCATTTTGTGAATAAATAAAATAAATTGAATACATATTATGTAATTAATTAATTAATAAAGTAATAATTAATTAATAGTATGTACTTAAATTGAAAAAGCAATAATAATAATAAATATTGTTTCACAAACACATGTGAGAATGGATTTGAATATTTTATTATTATTTTATTAAATATTTAAAAAGCCTCCTTTTATTAATATTACTTGATGACTTACCAAGCGCGTCATTTCAACAGTGGTTCCTTTTTTTTTTTTTTTTTTATATTTTATATATTTGGTGTGTGCGCTTAGTATTATTGTTGGGGTTTTTTTGGTTTATTAGTTTGATTTGCTTCAACTTGCTTGCTTACTTGCTTGCTTGCTAGTAACTATATAGTCAACTACACTACACTACACTACCTCAGTGCTGCTGCTACTACTGCTACTACTGCCTGCGCCTGTGACGGGTTGCCATTCTTATTTAGCTTGGTGCTGTCTGCTGTCACTGATCATTCATCCCAACTTTCTTTGGGGGGTGGTGGTCGTGGCGGTTGTTGTTGTTGTGGTGGTGGTTGCAGCAGGTCGTAATCAGGGTGGGAAGGAACGAACGGACGGAAGAAAGAATAATGATGGGCGACGATGCAAAGAATAGAGTCAACGCCTCTGTCAGTGAATGTGATTCAAAGAGAATAGGAGGAGCAGCAGATGAGGATGCTTCTGCTAGAGTAATGGAGGATGGAAGAAAAGACTTTTCCTTTAGAGAGCATGAGGTAGAGGGGTGGTCAGAGGATGACGAAGTCGAGGAGGAGGACCGATTGAGGCGTGGTAACTGGGACCTCAACATGCATCCAGAATCAGTCGCGGCTCATGCAGCCGAACCTCATGCTTCCTCACAGCTTCCTTATTCTGTGACAAGCTTCGATGGTAAGGTGATCAAGCTTTTCCCACGCTAGCTTTATTAAAGAAATGATCTGACATCCTGCTTAAGACCCCGCACCGTATGCCAACACTGTAAGCAGCAACGCTGACCGGATACCTCCAGTCTTTAGCTATCATACATCGGATTGGGTGGCCGCCAATGCCATAATCGCGTCACAGTCTGTCGGCTTCCCAGATCATCCGCACCAGGGCCTCTCAAATCACCACTACGCCATGCCACCCCCATTATCAACTGCCATGCCACCGTCCCTCTTCAGCCCCTACTTTCCAGACCCTCATCACTCCATGCCCTACTCAGTCTACCCTTCAACCTCCCGCATTCCTGCGCATCCCCTTCCTCCCTTGTCAGCCCATCCCCCGCCCCCATTATTCCCATCACATCCATACCGTTTCTACGCTCCTTCTCAACCGTTCCCATACCCGTCACAACCACCCATGTCCACCGACGCTTTTCAGAGACGTGGAAATGTGGGGGGTCGACCACCAGAGAGACCAAAGAAACATCGACAACCGCCTCCACTGCCAACGCCGTTTTCCACGACGGAGAGAATATATCTGGGGATTCGGCTTTATATGGTCATGATGGTGAGGTCGCTCACTGATCCTATGGATGCCGTGAAAGAGGGATTTGCGATTGTGGTGGCGTGGATTGTGTGCTTGTGGGCTGTGTCTATTGGTATCGGTGGAGTGTTGCTGGGTAATTTTACCACGTTCATTACGGTAACCGTCTTTCCCTTCTTACTTTCTTATAGAGGGCTTGTTTGCCGTCTTATGTTTTACTAATCAAGTACCCAACAGTTTCGATCCCCACCATGCCTCACCCTTCCCAATCTTCCCCAACCCGGTATCGGTCGCCCTCTCAAATTTCCATAGTTCTCGCCACGCTGAACGACGCGAGTTGTATTGTTCGCACGCTTATTCAACTTCAGCAGGGTCGACTTGCTGATTCGCGCGACGTTTGCGTCGAGGTGATTGTCGTTGACGGTGGTTCCGTTGATGGTACCTTGGCTTGTGTTCAGAGATTAGAGGGAATGGGCTATATGATTATTGAATGCGTTGCAGGGTCTAGGGCGAAGAGGCTGAATGTGGGAGCCAAGATGGCGAGAGCGATTTTGTGCTTTTTATGCATGCCGATACCTTACTGGTAAGTCTATTTAGCTTGTGTGTCTTTTCAAACCATGTCTTTTTCCAATCTGTATATTAAATGAATCATTTTATTTAATTCTACAGCCCTGATGGATACGACCGTATGATTGTAGAGACCCTCACACACTGCACCGACGACGCTCCTACATTCGTTGCAGGCGCCTTTGCACTCGACAGCGAATCCGACGAGCCCACGCTTACTCCTCTCCTCTTCACCTCCAACGCCGCCTCCCGCCTCCTCGACCGCCCCTTCCACCACGCCCAAGCCATCTTCTCCCACATTGAGACCTTCCGCGCTGCCAGCGGATTTCCCGAACAACCCCTCTTTGAGATGTACGAATACGTCCGACGTGTGCATCGACTTGGTCGAATACGTGTTCTTGGGGAATCTGTGAGGATCTCGTTGGAAGGGGGAAGATGTTTGGGTGTTGGGGAGGGACCGGCGGATATTTTGAATTTGGCGGGTGGGTTTCCGGGAGATGTAGGGTTGCTTTCTTCACCCCCGTCGTATTCGGCTATCACGGCTGGGGTGGATGGGGTTTCGGGTTTTAACGCAAAGTATCCGGCGTTGATGGATCACGCGTCGTCTGGGAGGAGTCGAACGTCGACGGGTGGAGCGCCGAGTATAAGTAGGGGTCTTGCGTCGCCTTCGTCTGGGATATCGGTGCACACGCATCGATCGACATCGTCTACACATGCTGCTGCTGCTGCTTGGAGTATTGGAATGAGGTTTGGGGGATTAGGGGGAGCGACGTCGAGAGCAGTGTTGGCGATGAGTTTTTGTGTGGTCATGTATGCGTATTTGGGAATGTCGGCGGAGACGGTGTATCGGATTGTGTATGGGACAGAGGGACGGTTGCCGCCGCTTCCACCTGGAGGGAGGTATGCGACTTCGGCGGGCTCGTTGGAGTTGAGGAGTGGAGCGTCAGCGTCAGAATGTAAGGGGGATATGGAGGAGGGGGAGGAGGAGGGGGAGGGGGAGAGGGACGGATTTGATGGGGAAAGTGATAAAGGATATGGAATGGCGTCTCTGGAGCATCCTTTGGGGTTGGATGAGGAGAAATATTCTGATGCAGGTGTGGATTGGACGCCGTGGGGGGATGATTCGGAGGCCGTTACACCGCTATCCCGATTTCAGCCGACGGCACGGGGTTACGATCTCCACAACGATTCCGCGCCATCCTCCCCCCCGACACGATGCGCATCGCCGTCACTCAGCGACTCCTCTGCCTCTTGTTCGTTTTCATCCTTCTCTGGATCATCTGAAGGTGGAGCGAGTCGCGCATCCAGCCAGCGTGACGCGTTGACGTACATTACCCGATCGGATTCCTCGCAGCTTTCCATTGTCAATGGGATGGCGCTTGTAGGGGATGGGGAGATGCGTCATTCTCGATCCGTGTCATCGAATGGGTCGATGATGTTTTCGCAAGAGTTTGCGACGATGCCGCATCTGGTGACGCCTTATGGTGGGGAATCGAGGAACCCGTCACCGGCTTTATCGGTTGCTTCGTCGAGATCTATGAGGTCGACGAGGTATGGGAGGGAGAAGGTTGGAGGGATTTTGTTGACGGCTTCGCCACCGCTTTCGATGCCGTTGTCGCCGCAGCCTTTGGATGCGAATGTGTATACGCAGAATGGGAGGACGGGGAGGACAGGGTCGATGAGTGCGTCGAATATGTATCGACGGAGGGCACAGGGGGTTTCTTTGGCAACGTCACCTACGATGGTTGCGACGAAGAATGAGGGGGGGATCGGGGGTGTTGTGAGATGATGAAAATGGGTTTTCTTGTATATGTTTTTTGTGGGGGTCGTGTTTTTTATTTTGCATGCAAGAATCATAGGTGACGTTGCCATTTCCTGTTGTGTTTCGCATTCATTGTATGTTCAAACCTCTATTCTCCCCTCCGCGTTTTTGTGAGTTTTTTCCAACTTGTGTTTTTTTTTGGGGGGGATTTTCTTATCGCACTCGCTGTAGTCACACGTACATTCAAAATCAAGTCAAAGCAAACATTTTGATGGCCTCCATCATCCAATACTTTGTTGAAGGCAACGAAAAGTTCTATGCCAAAGATGAAATCAAGCAAACCGAGGTGAGATCGCAGACAACACTTTAGCATGACTGAACTCCATCTCTTTAAAAAGTCCTACTTTGCATCGCACACTCAAGGCTTGAAAGTCGAGGTCAAGTATTCTGGTGAACCACGCGGTAAAGGGCTTTTTGCAAAGGACGATGGGTTTCAACCTGGAGAGGTGATATTGATGGAAAAGGGGCTTCTTACGATGCAATCGTTGAGTAACAAGGTATGGGGGGGGTGAATTGGTTCATTGCATTTCTGATCTTTGGAAAAGGGGGTATCAAAGGTTTGCAGTCAATGCTTGCATTTTGTTGGAGGATTACAGATGCAGGTTTGAAGTGGGGAGTTGAGTTTGTTTTAAAAGTCGTAGGTTGAACATTTGCTGCAACGATCGCTTTCAGAGGGGGACGTTAAGAAGTTGGAGAAGATTTGGAATAAAGCCAAAAACATACATCCGGCATTCAAGGCAGAGGTGCCATGTGGTAAGCATGTTGAATTCTATGTTTCACTTATGTATTGGAAAAGGTGGCAACTGCCCAGAGGTTTACTGTTCGGAAGAATGCAAAAAGTTGGATTATGACCATGGTCACGATTTCCTCTGCATGAATAGCCTAAATCCCCATATGCTCGACTTTATCGGTCACTGCAAACATACCAACGAGGCGTTTTACCTTGTAGCAAAGCTCTACGCTCGCATCGCAGCCGATGTGAGAAGAAACGGGAAATCGTTAAAGGAAGCGTTACTCCCGTTTCGACTTTTCGTGAAAGACGTTTGGTGGAATGTGTGCGAACCGAATGAAGAAGAAGATCCGGAAGATTTTAAAGTGATTTTAACGACACTTGTGGAGGATACGACGCAAGTGTTTCAGTGGTTATTTTCAGAGGTGAACGAGATTAAAGAAAGTGAGTACACACACACACTTTCATCGCGACTAAAACAAATATGGTTTCAGTTTTAACGTTCGACTTTTTGGCGCTTATGCTGGGGCTCTTTGAAAGGAATAATGTGTCGATTGTCACGCCGTCCCCGATTTTAGCGATTTTCGGGGATATCTCTGGAGAACTTAGTGAACAGATCATTGAACGACTCAAGGCTATTTCGTTGCTTGAGAGGTATGGAATTGGTGGGGATGAAGATTCCGATACAGAGCCTATGGAGGATTATGAAGATTTTAATCCTCTGTCACCTTTCGAGACATTGATTGCGGAAGGTAATTTTTTTAAAACCCCCCCCCCATACTAACATGTAAGGTACCGGTCTTCATACCCTCCAAGCGTCGATTAACCATTCTTGCAATCCCAATGCGATTGTGTTTAAAGATGACAGTCATTTAGCTCGGAAATCCGGGGAGGAGAGTTCCCCCATAAAGCCTGTCTATGATGGAAGGTCTGTTGTGAAAGCGATACGGAGAATTGAACCTGGGGAAGAGATTTTGGTGAGCTATCTCGATGATAATCTAAATCATGGGAAGGAGGAGGAGGAGGAGGAGAAGGAGAAGGATAAGAGGTATGAGGCAGGGGAATTGAAGTGGAGGGCTAGATCATTGAGGGAATATGGGATTAGTGCATGTAGTTGTAGTAAATGCACGCCATCTGCTTCATCATCAATATAAACAATCGTCATGATGGGACTCTTCCTTTGAAATACGCATGAATGATGTCGAGACCTTTGCGTTGACAATAGTACAACAAAGCTCGAAAAAAAAATTTCACAGTTGAGAGTCCGAAACACAGCTTTGAGAGGCACCTAAACGGACAAGGAAGCTGGTCTCGGACGACGTTTCAACAAACAGCCAAGATGATGATTTCTGCGCTTGTCGATAGCGACTCAGATGAAGAGTCGGAGGACCTCAAGAAATCCATACCTACACCTCCACCTGCCACCTCTAAACCCGCACCTCGTGAACATGGACAAGGAGGAGATGGACGGATATCCAATGTTACCGATAAGAATGGAGTGGAAACCCGGATGGAGGTGAATGTAGCGGACACGAGGGAGGATGGGGATACGGGGGTGGAGAATGTTGTCGTGCCGGAACCACCAAAGTATTGGACGGAGGTATCGAGAAAGGGGGTAGTGGTTGAAGGCAAGAATTATATAGACGGAAGGAAAGGAATTCTGACGCCTATTTTTATAGGATTTTTGCCATTTAAAATACCTATTGAGAAGGAACATCAGATGGATGAAGAGTATGTATTTACGCCGGAAATGGTAGGCGGGTTTCATTTAGAATTCTTGTTAACAATGTATTTTTTTTAGTTTGTTGCAACTCAGATGAAGAATGGTGAATGTGAACTTCAAATGGTTATAAGTCTGGTTCCTGAAGAGGAGGAAAAAATCAGGTAATTTGTCGTCGGAAAATATCCTTTTTATTTTATTCTTGACGAAGCTTATGATATACTAGATATGATTCTTCAGTTTGGGATAAGCATCAGGTGTGCTTTGAGTTCTTCTCACCCTCTTTATATTATGCAACATGTATTATCAACATCGCATCTTAACTTTTTGCATGGTTTCTTGTGATTAGATCAGATACGTTAACATTGGTTGTACTGATCCTTACATGCCACCGACGGAGGTAAAATATTTGTTTGGTTTTCCTCTTTCTTACAACCTTTTTTTAAAAAAATTTAGAAAGAGATAAAGGTTTTCGTCAAGGTACCCAAAGTGATTACATGTAAAAAAGTACTGACATTTGTAATCAGACATGCGCAATGGTATTTCGTAGAGTAAGTGTTTTCAAATCCATCATGTACTTGTTATCGCTCATTCTTTATGAAAGCTTTCTGTAATGACTAAAATTGTTTGCAGAATCCCAACAAGAATATAGGCGTTCATGACATTCTCTCTCACAATGTGGCCGGGTACCTGATCGTTTGCTACCTTGTCGAAGAGGTTGGATGGAGCGTTCACAGATCTGTAGAGGCTTTCCATAATGCTCGACCACCTGGCATATACTCATGTAATATTTATTTCCTTGCTTTCGGTTTTAACATCTTTTAGGCTTTATGCTTGATTCCCTTTATTCGCGATATTCCGAAACCATGCCCCTAAATTCCAGGTACCCCGATCCACCATCTTGGGATACAGATTACATAGCTTTGAAAAATGTGAGAAAACTTTCATAAGTTATAATAACCTGTATGTTATAGTTAAAAAAAGCAGAATCCGCCAGTGTTTTCAAAGTTCCTTCCTTGCCTGCCATAAAAAAAAGATCCATTACACCTGAGAATGAATCACCATCAAAACATCCTCGGACATCACCGGATCCTGCAAAGTCGCCGAGTTCTCCACGGATTGGGGTGCATGTGAAAACACCACATCTTGAAAGACTTGTGGACAAATTGTGCAAGCTATTAGAAAAACCTTATGGTATGATGGCATGCGTTGACTGTTGGCTAATTGTACCAGAAACTGATGTCCGGTTTCCTCCCTTTCTTCGATCCGCAAGTCCCCTTCCAGAAAACCTTAGTACATTAAAGGAGGGGAACTATTGGGCGACTTGGAAGGTTGGCATTTTATTTTTTTGGCTTGTTGAAAGGTATATATAATACTTATCATCTTTGCAGACACAAGGAACGCACTACACGATGATGATTATTAGTGAAGGGGTGTTTCTTTACTCTGCTGACGGCGAACTCTCCCACGTGAAGATTACTTTTCCGAGTGCATCTGGGCCGGCCGGTGGACAACCTCCGACTCTAAATAATACGGTTATACAGGGAGAGATGGTCGTGGACGTGGATAATAATACGGTAAGCGGTAGTCACTTCATTTGTGGGATTAATATCTGCATCAGAGTACACAACGATTTCTGATCACAGATATCTTGGTACTCGAGGGCCAGCCCCTGTATTCACAAGTACCTCTACGAAAACGACTAGACATTGCCCAAGCAAAACTCATCCAACCTCGCAATATGCAACCCGCCATGACAAGGACCGATTATTTTCGTGTTCGTCTTAAATCATACGTTCCCGTGTTCTGCGATCCTGCCACCGACAAGGAGCATTCCAAGACTGGACGTTTGGCGGCGCTGGTTCGTGAATTGACGCCTACACTTCCTCATGCTTGGGATGGGGTTGTGTTCGTGCCTGAAGGTGTACAGTTGGAGGAAAATGTCCATGTATGGACCTTGCAAGATCAGGTCTGGAAGACCTTCGACGATTTGCTGTCTGCTTTAAATAGCGTGTAAAGGCGTGGTTATGATACGTTGTTGTATATAGCTGATGTAGTATCTAATAATGCACAAATGGCCGGTATTCTCCCCGACTTAAACTGACGGAGACGCAGATGTATGGCAAATGGTAAACGAGTATGTGCCATGCCTGGTAGAACTTTCAGAACTACTCGTTGAACTAATTTGTACTTACTGAATGCAAGATGGAATAGGCGAGAACCCACTTGTTACCAAGAAGCTCTGATAGTACCAAACATGTTACGGCTGTTGGGCCCACCCATGCCGTCTCTATAGTCGTTGATACTGCCGCGATGGTCCTAAAACCACACGTAAGAAATATTCCTCCCACTGCGAGTAAAGAAAACGCGCGGTCCAGCGACAGCAGTAATTTTTCCTCATTTACTGGTGATATGGCTGGAGGATTGGTCGGATCTCTTAGAAAGCGCTTGAGGAAGGATGGAAATATGATAACTCTTGGACCAGAGAGGTTGTGGGAGCGGTAGTTACGTTCACACAAATGGTACATAGAGCTGAACGTCATTGAGAGGATGAGGATAGGAGTAAGGATCGGTGACCTTTACACAATCAGATTAGACAGAGATAAGAGCCTTAGGGCATGTAAACTTCAAACCGTGATACGATGATCGCACGAAGAGCATAGAGGTTGGTGACTGTCAGGAGGATGTTGTGTATTCGTCTCCCCTTTACACATTTGCAGCCAAACTTTCTGTAAGCGTCGTCTTGTGCGTTGGAGGGATCCATTTTCGTTGCACAATAGTTTGTCCGAATTGTCAGCTTCAAAGAACGACGACATGGCGGGGTTTTGGACCTTGGTGTTGACACTGCTGTTAGCTGTACTTACGACTCATGCACGGAGAGAGATTACATGGTGAGGATGAGGAGGATTCATTGCCATGATGTTATGTGATGATGATTCTTAGAATTTAATGTACAATTTAAATTTAGGAGGGTTAGAATATATCAAGGAAACGACACATCACAAAGTGTGTCGTATCTGGAGGAAAATACAAACTATACAATGCTTGTGCAGATGGCGCATGAGGTGGGTGTATTTTTTAAAAACGAGCAGATTATAACGTTGAATGTCTTTTGATTAACTTATAGAACGGAACTGCTTGCCATATATGTGGTTACGAGTTCTCAAACAATGGAGGGTTTCCTGTGATGGTAGCGAATATGAAGCAGTATGCTTTACGATACTTTTCAGTACTTCCGACCATTACCAACTGTAAACTAGTATTCGACCTGGTCTAATAATTATAGTCAATACTGCACTCATTGAAGATTCTGGATGGGCATTTCAGCTTAATACATCTGCAGCTGGAATTGTCGACTTTACTATGCAATCAAACGGAGTATCGACATCGTTCTCGACAACGGGGAATGTGAACGATAAAGTTTTTCATTTTGGAGTGACGTGGCTATCTTCTTTGCTGGTATATCTTATTTTTGGCAACTCTAATGACCTCTTCCTAGGCATTAAAACCGACCGCACAGCTAGATTCAATCAAGCTTGCATCCCCATCCAGTTTTGTTGCACACGTTGTTCCAGATGTTTCCACAATTGCTTTCGGGACATTTCAATATGGCAGCAACATTTCAGATTCCATCATGTTTTTCTCCGACAACTTTTTCGAAACTTACACGGCTGTTCCCTTGGTTCTTCCATTTCCCCGTAAGACGACTGGTTCTATTTTAGTTTAGCTCAAGTCATTCTAGCTCAAAATCGCTGTGAAGGGTCCTCCCCGTTTTTAATTGACGGGGCCCTTTTCAGAAAGAGTTTGATTTTAAACACGGCGATGGGGATATTGAGGTTTGATTCGACGGTTTGAAAATCGAGGTGGTGTAGTTTTAATCCAATTAGCGGAAATTGTGGGAAAATATCATTCCGTATTGCACGATGGCGTTTTATCCTTCGCAACGCCCACCATATCGCAGAGAAGACTGCTCACATGTTATAGTAGCCGGATATAAGACATCATCCTTCCAAACCCTGTGGAGAGTGCGTCCGGATTCTAACTTTATTGAAGAGTTATTGGTTAGTTCATATCTAGTTTACTACGTGTGATTCTTTACTAATAACTAATCTTGTGGCAATTTTTAAACTGACCTCGCGTATCTAAAGGACTTGAAAAACCGGACTATCTCCGATGTTTTTCCAAACATTCAAGTGGCTGCCGCTTCATCGTCCTCAATTGATTGTGGGAGTGTGACGGTTCTTGTGCAGACACAAAGCAGTTATAAGATTATTGAATACACGTCACGAAAGGTAAGTGACTTTAGTGAACATTTGGCTCATTAATGTAGGAATGGAAATCTATGTTTGACTTCCCATCACGAATTAATATTGGTAAATTGTGGTTATTGATACCTTCTATATGCACTTCAGACGCTGTTGAGCTAATTATGTTATCGTTGTTAGGAGGAAACACGGCGTTTAGAAAGCTGACAGCTGCCGACAACTCCGCATCGTCCGCCGAAACGTCTGCGCCGCTTGTTCTAACTGGAATGAACTATGGCCAAAGTTTAGGCAAGGAGCTTTTCTTTTGGGGAAATACCGCTCTATTTAGGTACGAGACATGTGTGCCATGACAAATTTGGAAATTGACCCATAACGAAGTCCGGACGGAGGTATTTCGGTGTATCAAATGATGGAACTTTCTCGGGATACGATGGTCTCTACATTTTCATCGGCTAATGACGACTCATATGCAATGTCTCTTTCAGATAATTCTGTAAGCACGTACATTCGTTTAGTCAATTGAAAAAACTTATAGATTTGGTTTGGGCAAGTGGGAAAGGATATTTTACAAGTGCGACCTCCGCGAATCTCCGATCCTGGTTCTAAGAGTTATTTTAAGCCAATGTTTGATCACGATAGTGTGATAGTTGAGGTTGAGGTGATGACAACGGGCACCGATCTACAAATTCGCCCACAGTTACTTAGCCTTGACAGCGCTATTCGTCGAGGCGAATTGATATCTGGGGTTTGTTTTATTCCATATACCTTGTTATTAAATTGTGACAGAAAAGCTGTCCTTACTCTGACCATCGAGTTCGCTGGATCCTTTAGCCCAGATTTTGTGCGAGAGTAATGCAATTTTAAGATATTTTCTGACCTATTGTAGCACTACTTTAGTTAATTCCAATGAAGTCGGACTGCCGCCTGAAATCTACTTGGATAGATTCGGAGAGTACCAGTTTACCGTGGATGTGACGGCATCCCCTGATCATGCAGACCCACGATCGATTGGTCTAGGCTTTATAGTTTACGGACAAAACTCGATCCGTGTTGATACTCAAAAGGAAATGCTTACATCGTTAATTACCAGATTTTATGTAATGGATCTCCTTGTACGATATCTTTAATTATGTAGGTCACTATCGTGGATCTTGGAATGCAGGAGCAGTCTCTGCCGGGAGAGTCGTTAGCCACATCAGTGCTTAAAATGCATGTTTTAGAGTCTCATCTGTCTTGTCGTGTGATCAATACTGAAATGGTAAAACTTATATTTGGTGTTGAAGTTAATCTCCCATTTAGATTCCTGTCGTAACTTCACTGGCCGTTTATTCTGGTTGCGCACCTTATCGCCATGTGGCCTTGCTTTATAACGCCAGTACTTTTGCCTGTCCCGACTCGCAGTTTGATATCCCCTGTTTCTTTTTTGAAGATGGTAAGAAAGATTTCGGATAATATAAAATTCTAAAATGTGTTTATAGTCGCACGCATCAAATATATAGTTATCGACGATGTGACGAATGCTACCTTTGAATATTCCGATAACTATCGTATGAGAGTCATTGGGGGAGGTGGATCATATGAAAGCATAGCCAACTTTTCCCGAATCAAATTATCCTTTCTTCAAATCCTAACTACACCCACCCATCCCAGCATCTAGTTTGGGCATCCGGCTATGATGACAGTGATCCGGTAGCCCCAGTATTGAGCATCAACAAAAGTGAAATTACGTGAGTTATGAGTTGAAACGTTGTTAATTAATTTCATATTCGCATGTATTTAGTTGGATATGCGCATCTGGAAGTCCATGCTATGGAGCGCGACCGTCGCGATCAACGTCTGCCGATTTCTTTTTTGTTCTTGAGATGACCACAGACTTTGTGAACCTACGGAGATCCTATTGCCGGCACAACGTCAAAACTACTATACGGCTTTACGGATTACCTCTGGAATTCATCACGTCGATTGCAGCTGTTCTTGGCAGTCTGGGAGGAGGACTTTTTATTTTCGGTGCTATCGTTATTATCAATCGAAAAATTGAGATTGGAAAGAGACAACGCGTCTACCCAGAGACGCAACCGGCAAAGAACATATCTTCTCGCTCTCTTAGAAAGCAAATGGCGAAAGTACACCCCAGTTCAGACTCAAATCCAGATTTAAAGGGACGAGAAAACCATTCGAGAAGATTTCAAGAAAAGTCTGGAATCTTTGAGAAGGCAAATTTCCAAAAAAGGGAAAGATGCGTAGTAGTCAACATATATATGTACAACAATGTATTCAATTATTTAAATAGAAGATTAAGATCCAACATTCGCTGCCGAGCCACCTCCTCCTTGTTTCTCTTGCCTTTCGCACGTCTTTCTCCCTTTTTACCCAATCCATCTCCATCTCCGTCATCATTCCGCTTTTCAAAGGCCATTTCCGCAAGCTTCATCTTTGGCGTCGCTGCAGCTCTAATATGTTCTCCTCTATCGTTTCCTTTGAGATAAAGCGAACGGTGTGAACCGTCCGCGTCTGCCCCATACGATGAACACGGTCAATGGCCTGCTGCTCAACGGCAGGATTCCAATAAGGCTCCATGATGTAAACACGAGAAGCTATGGTTAAGTTCAGTCCAACCCCCCCCGCTTTCAGCGAAAGAAGAAGAACACTAAGGTAAGGATCTTGCTTAAACTTTGTTATAGCGTTTGATCGCTCGTTACGGGCTCATCTTTCCGTCCACACGAGAATATGTAAATCCGTTTTCTGCCAAAGCAGGCTGTTTGCAGGTTTAGTGTCAGCCCTAAAGGTGCTTTATACTTACAGATATCAAATCTAAAAGGTTCGTCCATTGGCTAAACACGACGCTTTTTGGTGGAAGTTCTCCTTTTCCCACCGACTCGATTCTCGCCGCCGGACAAGTTCTCAATTAATGCAAGGACTTTAGAGCTATAACGGAACTCAGACGCTAATAGCATAGGCCTGGCGAAGGGTTCTATTGAATCTCTTAGTTCTTGGCTCTTAACGATATCTAAGGTATCATCCTCCTGAGGAATAATTAAAACAAATCGATAAATTATTGTAAATGTTTTAAACTACTCACTGTATCTAAATCCTTGACTTCAACTAAATCCTTACTTTCGAAAGCAAGGCCGCAATTGGGGCATGACAATGAAGGAGAGTTTGAACTCATAATCGCCAAACATTCGTTGCAAAAACATATGACCACACTTTGCAAGAAATAATGCCTTTTCTCCGTCCCCCAATCCCTCCATTGTGAGATCACAAGAAGTACATTTATCTTCGCCGCTGTCCTTCAGAAGCGAGAGTAAGTGCAACGCTTTAGCTTTCGTCAGCGGGCCTTTATCTTCCGATTCTGTACCCTGATTACTAATAGATCCCTTATAGACGTAACTTACGTAAGTCCCTGAAGTCTAAATCCGCATCCTTGCAAAGTGATGGATGCACACAAATCTGGCGCAAACGGAGGATAATCTCAAGCAAGTGCACATAGTTGCGCATAACATTTCCGGCCTCCTTCAACCCGTGGAAGATGGTGCGCGCCACGTCGGTGGACGCGGGTATACAAGGATTGCTCCGGCGTTGATAAAGTGATTGTGATAATGTTATCAACTTTGTCCGGAAGTGTCAAGATAGGCTTGCCATCAATTTTTTGAGCCTTCGTCCGACGCAGTGTAATGGATTTCATTAAAGTCTGAAGTCGCGTTACGCCAATGGAGTTGGTGGCAAAGCGAGTAGGCTTCGAAATATACTGATTCCAGGCGCTTTTAGAATTGAAAGGTTGAAGGCCAAGAAATTTGATCAAACTAAAAAGATCTAAAATTCTAAGAACGGGACATCAAAATAATAAATTAACCATCTAAGCGATTTTGAATCGGGGGTTCCGGTCAAGCACCAACGTCGATCTGAAGATAGGAAACAAGCTGCCTTTGCTTGTGCAGTATTGGGGTCCTTAATGATGTGTGCCTCATCTAGTACTACTCTAAACCATGTAATGCTCAATAAAGGTGAAATCCATTGGGGTATCCATGCCATCAACGTTAACTCCAGCTTTGAGATCCCTGCTGTATTCTGACGATAAAAACGCTGTAAGTAGTCAAAACAACGTCCTGTAAATGAAAAGGTTAATAACAAACCTTTCATGAAAATAAACTTACATATTTGGAAAGTATACTTGGGTCTTGGCAGCGATTTTGTCCGTGATAAATATTGACTTTGAGATGATCTGCCTTGACATGTGCCATCACCTGTTCCTCCCAATTCTGGACCGTACTTAGAGGACACACAATAAGAGTACCAGGAGACTTAAACCGCCGACTTCCTGACAGAGAAAAAAATTCCTCGCCAGCTCTTTCCTTTAACAGCAATGAGATAATCTCGATAGTTTTCCCCAGACCCATATCATCTTATATAAAAGTAAGCGATAGTGAAAACACGTGGTCTTAATACCAGCTAAAATTCCGCCCTTCGTCTGTCCGGGTTCTTCCGGAGAACGCTGACTTGTTATCACGTTTTTGTATATCCGCGAAGTTTCATCGTATTGCCATAGTGATTTCTTTGGATCGAATCTTTTATGATCAATAATTCGTTCCTTTTCCGCCATAAATTGCAAAGCTTGTTTCTGATGTTTGTACATGCGGGTGATAAGGGCTGGATCTATAAAAAAAAAAGTGTTACAGAGAAGAATTCACATCTGTTTACAATTCGCAACTGACTGAAATTCAAATCTGTCAAAGAAAGTACCTGGCTCCATTTCTGGCAAATCTTCTGCCGCAGTAAGAGCATTATAGATGGCATCAATTTGCGATTTAGTGTCATTCGCAGATGCCTCGACAGAGACGATTGATCTTGATGAATGTAGATATTGATGCGGGTTCTCGTATGGATGTGATATTGGGCGAAGAACGGCACTCAAAGAAATTTTGTTTTGCAGCAAGTATTCTCCTATTTCCTTTCCGGATGATCTGGTACCATAGAGGGTCAAAGAAAGTGAAGCCGTATATTTCTAATATGTGTAAGATTACCCAATAATTGCATAAAGAAATAGATATTAGAGCCATAAACTCACATGATACTGCGATTTGGGTATTATAGCTTCTATTCGTAACCGGTCTAAAAAGGGCGACAATGCACCAGCAACCCTCTTCTCCATGTAACCCAGCTAAACTCTCATGTAAGATGCTTCACTTCATCATAGTAATTAATAAATACCGGCTCATTGGCTTTAGTTACAACACGGATATCGTAAATTCCATGATGCAATAACGAATGTTCAGGTATAAGATCTACCCTCATTTCCCGCTGTCCCTGAATAGCCGCGGTATAGGCCTGGTATTGCAGCTCGACAACCAGCGTCGATACCACTCCGTAACATACCAACTGGCTCTGGGCCGCGGCCGCTTCCTTTTGTTTTCTCCTCACTTCTTCGTTTTGTCGAACCTTGTCTAGAAGCTGCTTATCTTCAACATCGGTAACCTCGGTTAAGTCAATAACGTCGGAAGAGCTCGAACCGACCGAGCTCCGGTCAATAGTAGATGCCGATGACTGTTGCGAAACCTGAATATCCCCAGCGGTTTTGCCTTTTCGTCTCTTGTTTCCCTGGGATTCGATAGGCTGGTCTCCAAACTTCCGCTTGATACTCTGAACATCCTGGAAAGATCTTGCAGGCGTTACTGTTTCATTAAATAGTCCGGCTGAACGAAGAATTTCCAAAGGTTCACTGAAGTCGTAGAAAGATTGCTGAGTTGGTATGGGGCCACCGACATCCGTAAACGAAAAAAGGCCGCTGTTGTCATCATCGACAAGGACTGGCTCGTCATCTGTGAGATCAATGACCTGTGAACCTTGAGAACTGCTGGAGGATGGTGGAAACGACGTGCTCATGGAGCCCTATGCTGGACACTGAATTATCTTCTGGAAATGTAAAATCACAAGTATGAGATACTAAATACTAAATCCTAAAAAATACTTTAATGAGCTCCCCTTCCTCGCCAACTCTATAAAATATCGACTATTTAATGTGGCATAAGTCAGAGAATAGTGCTGACGGCACCCGAAGACCTCTACATCATTAAATTCTAATTTTAACTGGTACTATCTTTTGAGTTATTTTACTTGAACATTTCAGGCACTCCTTGCCTACTTGGAATTTCAAAACTCAATAGCTACTTTCTCCAACGTTCAGAGACGTGAGAGGCAACCGCCCGATACCCATTAATACGCATGAATTGATGCAGCCTTTACGTCGGGATTCAAAAGTCTTGGAAAACTCTGCCATGCATTGAGAATCTCGTGATTCACCCAATAATTTTTGTTATGCCGGATTCGTTATGCCCGTGAGAAATGATGGGACGCCAGCGACGAGCTCATCACCCGGTTCCGAAAAAGTTAGCAGCATGGCTCCGGACTCTATTCGTACCGGTGCGAATCGAACATCAACTTCATTAAGTCAGGAATATTTATCAACTCCAAGTGCAAATTCCGAATCTCAACTGCAGGCCGACTCTTCTGAGATGACAGCACCTGTCAGGCCCAGACCCGTTGGGCGTATGGTGAATGTCGTTGCCCTCGGAATAGCTTTCTTCCTCATCTTCATGGCCTTTAGCGTCGTTCAGGTACCTACCTCCACTTCTACTTTTACTCTGGCATTACTCCGTTACTGACAAATTCATAAACAAGAATCTTGCGTCTTCGACGCTGCCGGATAGGGTGGCATTTTTATGCCTTGGCGCTATATACGTATCTTTCGCTATCTTCAATCTTTTGACTGCTGCTCCCATCGTCGACAAGATTGGCTGCCGGTACGCTTGATTTAAAAACCAAATTAACGCTAGTTTTCAGGGCCGCGCTTTTCTTTGCTTCAATGACGTATGTAACCCTCGATATTGCATACACGATTGCGCTTTCTTTTGATGACAGCAATGTACAGGTCAGAAAAACTTGTTGTCCCTATTTTTTTCATATACGTAAGAAGTTTACTTTTCTACTTCTGTAGTTGGGAATTCTCTTCCCCGCGTCTGTTCTGATCGGCTTCGGAGCCTCCATTCTTTGGACTGCCCAAGGGTTGTTCTCACAATAACTATCATCTAATTCACAATAGCACCTATCTTACTCGCTGCGCTACGAAAGGGGCCGTAGGAGCCGTATCAAGCATCTTTTTTGGTATTTTTGGTGCGTCATCAGTTCTTGGGCCGCTACTGGTCGTCGCTCTTCTCAAAACAAGCTTATCAAAAGTAGGTTTAGCGTAATAAGATCACTTGTTATTGACCTTGTTGAATTTACAAAGCCTGCTGTGTTTGGTATTCTGTCCGGGGTAGGGGCTGCAGGATCTGCAACTCTTTTATACCTTTGGACGCGGCCGGAGCCGGTTCCAGAGCAGGAGGATCCTGCAATCTTATCACCAGAAGTGGATGGAGACCTAGGGAACCTTGAAAACACACTAACTACCCCTTATGAAGAAATCGAGACAGAGCAAAGATTTGTTGATGTTATTCTAAAGACGGCTAGATTGTGTATTGATCAACGCTTAATTTGCCTACTACCTCTTATCTATGTGACAGCTCTGGGCCAGAGTAAGTGAATGTTCTCCTAGAATATGATTCTAAAATATTGACAGCGTTTTACAGTGGGCTGCTTCCACGATTTCTTAGTCAATCTTCAGATCTGACTGATACTTTGTTTCTTTTTGCGGTCCTTGGAACCGCCAGCACGCTCACCTCATTCGGGGTGGGAAGTATCACCGACTCTGTCGATTCTCGCGTCACCATCGGTGTAGTTTCCATCATGCATTCTACAGCCTTAGTACTTCTCTGGGCCTTTGATAATCCAGGAAGCATTAAAGCGTTGATGTTTGCATGTGCCGTCATTCTGGGTGCTAGCGATGCGGTGCTGATGAACCAAATCTACAAGCTTATTCCTGCTCTGTTTCCCGACCAAAAGCTCAGGCCTACCGCCTTTGCAGCTTATCGATTTAATGGTTCAATGATGACGGGAATTGGATTTGTTGTCTCGTTAAAGTTGGTTGATCCCGAGGTCCAAGCGACCTATAATGGCGGCGTGGGCACCAGTTATCATGACTTTGTATTTATTGAATCTCGTGGGCCTCTTTATCGCTATTGGAAGGCGAAAACTCGCGAATACCTAATATGACCTTGAATAATAGATAAATCGTGATGTATGAAGAAAGAACTGCTGTTCGTGTTTACATAAACCCCAATTATTTTGCAATATAATAATGCCCCACAGAAAAAATAGACGGAAACGTGTCCAAACAGCGATACGAAACATCAGTGCCCTCCATGCCAAGATCGCAAAGCTCGAACAAGATATCTGTTCTATGCTCACCGACCCCATTATTGTTAAGGCCGTCGGGGAACGAGCCCCTCAAAAAGGCTTTAAAACAAAACAAATATGACCGTCGGAGAAGCTCAAACATGGAATGGCTGGAATCTCGACGTCACTCTACATCCATGAGAAACTTTTGAGTCTCCTGCGGCTTGGCTCAAGGCAGCATGCAGTCTACTCGCCAAAGGGAGGGTCATGATGTATTCTGGGTCAAGCAACTGAATGCTCTGATGGAAAAGGACCTTGTTTTGCCACACGATCTCCAGCCATTATTTATGAAAACGCTGCCGCCACCTCCAATAACCCGAAAGGAGGTAGGGGGCGCAATTTCCAGAATGAAAGGAAACGGATTCAACCTGGCGATACATCGAGGCGGTTTCAAACCATTATGTGAGCTTGGCCCTATTTTGTCTGCTAAATTTCTTTTTACAAGGCCTCACAGTGAAACCTCAAACCAGAGTTCACGATGTTATGCACATGATCAAAGTCACAATCGAGCAAGCGGCTCTCTCAGGACTGCCAGAAGTTGGGTTGACGCGAAGTATTTCATGGCCGAGTTTGTGGAAAACTCATAAACTGGCTGTGACAACATCAACGTTGACGACGATATCAAAGGAACCAGGATTCTCAATACTAAATGAGCGTATTGGGGAGACGAAAATAAGAAAAATTCTCAAAAAGCGAACGAGAAGATGAGGGGAGCTGGTATTGGCCCGGGTCAGTGCTGAAGATCGTTCCGATGAGAGAGAAAAAAGATCGAAGACCATGGGTACACGTTTCGGAAAAAATACAACAAAAACATTCTGCAAGGGCGTCAGGGTGCAAAAAAAAACACGGGAAAATGGACATGAAGAAGCACAGGGTTAAATACAGAAAGACGAAGGAGGGGATGAAAAAATAAAGACTGGTGCGTGGTGAAAACAAAAGAAGATGGAATAATGATTCCGCCATCATCATGACGTTTAAAAAACGAGGGTTTTTTTCGCAAGAGGAGATAAAACGTAATGCTTATTGCTTTCGGACTTCACGAACGCGCCACGCCATCCAAGCAGAGATCATGCTGGCAATGGCTCCGATTCGCAAACACCATCCGTAAGCGTCAGAGTTAGATTTCGCCGAAAACCCTGGAGTACCACCAGTATCCGGAGCTATAGATTCGACGGCCGTAAAGATGAGACTCGTTATCAGGGTGGAGACAAACTGCGGAATCACAATATATATATTGTGAATGCCAAGAACAATTCCTGCACTGAGATGATTGGCCGGTGGAAGACCGTGGCTGTCGTCGAGAGGCTTCATGTGTAGTAGGATCAGAAGATACGACCTCTTCCTCATCCGGCAAGCGCTCGTATCCGGGCCTGTGCCCTCCACCACCGGAGTGTCGTTATGAGCGTCAGGAGTCTCAGAATAGAAGGCGACATACTCTGCAACCAAAGAGAAAGGCACCATTGTACAACACCTGAAAACGTAAATAGAGTTAATAATTTATAACATGCAGTTGCCCGCTTACCCCATGAGATACCACAAAAAGCAACGATCACAATAGCTGAACCAAGAGTGGTGGACGTGATTGTCAAAAGGCAAAGGGAGCTGAAGAGAAATAGGGCGATAGACCATACTCCAGGCAGCGTCGAGCCTTCCGCAACAAATTCTCAAACTTAGATGCCTCCTAGCTTCGCTGTTGCGCGAATGGTGAAGAGCGGCAATACAGCACTTGACAACAAGGCAAGGCAAGCTTTCAACAAAAGGGCAAATGCGCCTGCTCGTTCCCTCGGCCTGCGTCATATTCAGGTCTGGTGGAACACTATCAGGCACACGCTCGCCAACCCATGCCGAGCTATACGACGGGTTATAATGAGGTAAACGCGCAAAACAAAAAAAATGAACGCGTAAGTTATAACTTACACATAGAAAAGGAATGGAAACCATCCAAGCCACGCGAAGAATTGAACGTTGCAAATGCTCTGCAATGGAGCCGGTAATTTCCTCAAAGCCTTGAAAATGTCCAAGAGTGGCGCATACCATGCCACTTTCCGCTGGCCAGGATCCCTCAGCAATCTCTTTTCCTTCACAGAAAAGCACGACAAAGCAAGGCAAATTTACAAGGAAGGAGTTGGAGACAAAGCAGAGAATCTTAAGCTGCGTCCAAAAAGTGTAGGATACGCTGCGGCTAGACCCGCAAAAATGGTCTTCAGGTCAACGGTCCCAGTGAAGTAACCAAAAACATTGCCAATTCCCGCCATACGCGACGCCATACAAACGCAGTATCCTGTTGATGTAAAGGGACGGCGTCAACGATAAGCGCTCGCGCAGATGTTCGTCACGGTATTGATGGAGAAATCAAGCAGGTAGAATCCAAGTACGGCATAGAAAATCGTCATAGACGAAGACTGTGAAAAATGAGAACGTAGTACCCACTATACATCTTACATCTGCCTCAGTCTTGCTTGAAAACAAGCCAAACTCTTTGAGTAAGCCACCATGATGACTGAGAGTACCATAATGAATGCCCCGCCTGTATATGGTAAGTACATTACGTGTACATCAGTGTGTTTTACCAATAAGAAACGGACGGCGTCGTCCCCAACTCATAGTGCACCTGTCACTGTATACACCCACGAGGGGCTGAATGCAAAGCCCTATATCGTGACAGTTAGACATCGCAGGTTACCGGGAGAGAAAAGACTAACCAGAAAGCGGCCCTGCCAGCCACACCAGTGCTAATAGCGGCTTTGGCATTCCCAGAGATTGGAGATAAGGAGTTCCGTACGCAAACTCTACAGTCCCTGTTTGTGCATGTAAGACCTATGGGCAAGCCAAGAGAGCGACCAGAGACATACATGCAAATTGGATTCCTCCAAGCGAAGCGGTGAGGAGTAGAATTTGCCACAGTGGCAAAGGCTTTGTAGCCTGCTCATCCCCTGGTCCAGTCGGGTTGGACGACGTCGGGATAAAGGTACCTCCTCCAGGCATAATGCTGGCTCTGTTGGTTGTTGGAGTTGCCCTACGGACGGAAGAGGACGATGAGCGCAGCGTTGTGTTGGAGTTGATTGTTCCAAGAAAGATGCGGGCCGCCAGTTTTGCATTCAACGCTTCCTCTGAAAGCAAGTAACTTGTGCAAGTCAAGACAAATTTTTATATCCTACAGCATTTATTGAGAGATGTGGAGGCGCAAATGAGGATGAGTGTGTGATCACTCCAACTGACATACGGAACGGACAACAAGGAGGGGAGGGGAAGGAGAGGGTGAAAAGGGATGATGGGAAGAGAGGGGGAGGTAGAGGGTATGGCCATGCCAATTGTTCGATTAAACTATTAGGCGTTGTGAACTGCAGCAAAATGTAAAGTATTAGAACTGAGCAACATTATAACATGAACTATTACGACAAGAATACTTACTAACAATCCGGAACATGTCTTTAGGGATGTTTGATCAAAGAAACAAATGTTAGAATTGAGCAGAAAATATAATATTTAAAAGAAATGGGAATTGAGGCTCCTTACCGTTGTAAACAAAGTAGTTTCCTGCATTCGGGTAGAGGTTGAAAGTCTGGATAAGTTGAAAGGATGCCCCTCGTTGTCAATCTAACATGCAAAAGAAGTAAGCATGTACTACTTTCAGAGCAATAATTGGAAACCCCAAGTGACGGGGACTTACAGCAAGCTGACCCATAACCGTAATGAGAATAGATCCAGCTTGGGGATGGGAAGGCTGGGCATCGATGGTGGTAATAGCGTGCTTGATAGTTTTGGAAGCGAAGGGACTGAAGAGGGATGAAACAACAGAAAGGCACCGCGTCAGAACAACAGACTTAAAGACGATCTCATTAGGCATGGCTGTATACGTACAGTGAGCTTCTCAACAATCTTTTGAGCACCTTGGAACTTCTCGCCCTCGTAAGTGAGCATGCTCACATCGCTCTGCAAGAGATAAACAAGGCCCGCGCATTTTAGAGCCAGCAGATCTAGCAAAAACCAAGACTTAAAAAAGAGAGTGACTATTCATACGTAAAGCGGCAACAAGTCGGCCCTGTTGGTGTCAAACTTGTCGTAGTAGTAATTGACGAAGGAGCTGGCAACTGCTTGGATGTCCATATCGCAAAATAAATATGTGACTGAAAAAAGTGAAGGTGAAAAAAAAGGCTGTGCTACCAAAGAGGACGTTGGATTCCTTTGGTCTGTTAAAAGGTCCCTTGCAAAGTCCCCGAGATACTCATTAATTATGCATAAAAAGAGGATAGAGCTTATGAATCTATTATGCAACAATCACACAACCATCACAATGGCATCATCATTACTTCTTCGTATAACATTTTATGTCGTTCACTTCTCCACTTCGCGTCTGGACCTCGCCAGAGGATCCTTTGCACCAGCGGGGGGAGGTGGAGGAAGGAGTTCCCTCGGAAGAGACTTCTGGTTGCCGAGGAAGGTGGGGAAAGGCACGACGGAATTCTCGGGAAGCATTGGTTGTACCAGCCCTTCCGAACAGAATCCTTAACAAGAACGTATTTATCCTCAGGACCGGGGACAGCTCCCTTGACGTACAAAAGATTGTGAGCAGTGTCAATCTTCATGACCTAAAATCAAATGGACGGTAAGATTATAAAACCGACGCGATTGCAAACATTGCAACATCAGGTTATTACCTTAAGATTTTGTACAGTTCTCGTCTTGCCTCCCATACGACCAGCCATCTTTTTCCCCTTCCAAACCTTACCAGGATCCTACAAAGGGAGGGTAATTTCTTAGAAAAAGCCCAGATCCCAAATAAAAGCACTCCAGAAAACTTACGTGGCGATTTCCGGTTGATCAAGCGAACGATGCGATACTGACACACCGTGCGTGGCCCGAAGTCCCTTGAAGCCCCAGCGCTTCATACCACCCTGGAAACCTTTTCCTAAACTATAATAAGAAGTACATAGTTTAGCATACGGATTAAGCAAGTTTGCAATCGACTCACGTTTTTAGCTTGGCAATCCACATATTGCCCGGCCACGTAGTGTGCAGCTGTGAGCTTTGTTCCAGAAGGAAGACACGCATCTGGGGTAATCTGGAATTCAGTGATCTTCTTTTTAGGAGGAATTAAATGTCTACGAAAATGACCGAGCTGAGGCTTCATTACACGGTGAATGCGACGCTGATTGACAGCTCCGACTTCCACAACGTAAGATCCACAGCCATTGTGCCATCGTGTACAAATGACTTGGTTTTGCACAATCTAGAATCGCCGAAGTAAGAAATATATATGCATATACTTAAAAAATAGAAACCGAAGCCGACCTGCAAAACCGTGACCGGTGTCAATACTCCCCACTCATCCCAAATTGCCGTCATCCCTCTCTTCAATGCAATAACCCCTGTCCTCTTTGACTTTGGTGTCCAGGATGAAGAAGTTGGTGCGGCACCCAAAGACGCTTCCAGTGACACCGAAAAGGGGTATAACGCAGGTGGGGGGATAGTTTGGGTGGGAAGACCAGGACGTGCGGTAGGTTGGATGGTGGGGACGGGTTGAGGCATTCCAGGTTGCGGAAATCTCGCAAGGCGTCTCTTTGCCCTTAAAGTGATAGGAACAGACATCTTGGAAATGGCCTTCTCAATTTCCAGAGTGGCCAGGGATGCGGATGAGGCTGAGCAGCGCTGGATCTGGAACGGCCGTTGGAACAGGTTGAGGCCCTGGGTCGCCAGTCTACGGCATGTTGATGTGAAGGCCATGGCGGACATGCGCCTGTTGGATTTCGAGTCTTGAATGAAAAAAAGGCAAACAAAATGAAAAGTCGTTGTGCTCGAAATAGACATGACAACGAGGATGGTGGGACTGAGATTGTGTCGAGGATCGTTGGGGTTATCACTTCTTCGTAAGCCAAACGTGGCATCAACGAGTTGCAGATCCTTACGAGCTTTTCGAAGAACTACCACCACTACTTCACCACCATCATTTACACCAACATCTCAAGCAACTGCAACAACGTCAACAACAGTCATCACAAGTTCCCAAACACAGGCACTGGAACCTGTCCCAGAATCCTGGAGCGCTTTGCCAAAATGGATCATCCCCTATCTCCGTCTTGCCCGCATTGATCGCCCCGCAGGCACTTACCTCCTCCTGCTTCCATGCACCTGGTCAATCGGCATGGCCACATTCGCATCAGCCGCGACACCACTTGGAGCTGTTCCGTTACTAGAAATGGGAAGACAGTTGGCGCTATTTAGTATTGGGGCATTTATAATGAGAGGTGCTGGATGCACGATTAATGATATGTGGGATAAGGATTTGGACAAGAAGGTAATTCATGTAGTGTATAGGCTTTTTAACTCATTGATATACCAGGTGGACCGTACTAGAGATCGTCCGCTTGCCTCAGGTCAACTAACTTACCCCCAAGCGTTTACATTTTTGGGTCTTCAATTAGCCGGTGGTCTAGCGATATTGACTCAACTGAATTGGTACAGGTAAGCGGGATTTTGGATGAAATTACGTATTTAGACACTTTTTTTCATTGCTGATGTATTTCTTATGTATCGTGTTTGCTTTTAGCATCCTCCTTGGATCGACCTCGCTCATTCTCGTCGGGGCCTATCCGTTGATGAAAAGGATTACAAATTGGCCACAAGCCGTCCTAGGATTAACATTTAATTGGGGGGCGCTGCTGGGGTGGTCCGCAGTGCTTGGTGCATGCAACTGGTCAGTGGTCGTCCCTCTATATTTTTCTGGTGTTTGCTGGACACTCGTTTACGATACAATTTACGCGCTCCAGGTGAGCATTCGCAACATATACTATGTCAAAATTAGTGTCAATATTGATAGGCATATTTAGGACAAAGACGATGACATTAAAGCCGGTGTCAAATCCACAGCTTTATACTTTGGCTCTAACATCAAGCAATGGCTTAGTCTTTTTGCCACCACATCTATTGGCTCCCTCTGCATAGCTGGAATCGCCAACAGTCACTCCTACCCGTTTTTCCTCGTTGGGGTTGGCGGTGCTGCCCTTCATTATATCTGGATAATTTCAAGGTTAGATTCAAAAAACAGGGTTCAAGCCGCGAAGCTGTTTAAGTCAAGTAAATGGTTTGGAGTGTTTATTTTCCTCGGAGTCGCTTTCGATCTGGCTAGACAGAGGCTTCTTGAGTGAAGTATAACTGACAGCAACTACGGCAACATTTAAAAGTTCATCAACGACATCAAGCTCTAAATAATGTTAAATATAGTCATGATGAAGTCATACCGTTTTGAGTTTGTTGTAATCAGCATCGGGCTATACTTGAGTCAGAAATATCTAAAAAACAGGACAATACCTTTTCCAACGCTTTAATACTCTTTTTCATATCATTCACCTCCTTCATCATGTTTGTAGTCAATACTGCAGAATCTCTCTTGTAGTTCGCACCTTTATAATGGTGTCATATTTCAACGGGGTAGATCATTGCAGACTCACGAAGCTGTCCAACTGCCTGGTCGAAAGTTTTGCAGCTCTTGCTAATGGACGCGTAGATCCGTTCAAGGTCTGCATGATGACTGGCCGTAGTTTTCTTCCGTTTAAGCCGCGTTTAAAAGTCATAAAAGCCATGCATGCAAGTACCTGGAACTTCTCCGTTCGCGTCCTTAATTTGCCAACAGCAATCATCTTAGCGTCATCCAGCTCCATGTATAGCCTCCGCTTTTCTTTGACGATATCATTCCTGAAAACAATCAAAACATGGGACTGGAGGGTGATGCTGTCTTACATTCTATTTTCCTCAGTAGCAATGAACCCTTGCAACAAATCCTTTGTCTCCTTCAACTTCTCGTTAAACTTCTCATCACCCTGCTGTATCATGATCGCGGCTTGCTTCGCATAAACCAACTCGAGCTGTCCAGCGATGGCGTCACCAGGTCCATTGTGGTTGTGTCGACGTCTGCAACAAAAAAAAACAATGACGCATATATCCATTTTCAGAATCCAATTGAGCGAGACAGAAAGTACCCTTTGTCGGTTGCTTTTCGAGGGGAGCTATCGGTTGTGGGTCCATCAATGTTAAGGCTGTAGCCGTCATGGTGGACCCTTGGAGGAGATTGAGGTCTCTCATCCGAATCAATGTTCCCTGAAGAGAGTTTGGTTATAAAGGAAAACACGCAGGGGTGATCAGAGCATTTACATGGTCGCTTGTGTATTTTCGGTCGTCCTTTAAACTCATCACGAACATATGAAGGACGAGGCATGACGTGGTCGTGTTTAAAAAGTCAACGCAAAAAAAATTGAAGTCCACTCAAAAAAAAGTAAAAGATCATAAGCTACAATTATGCGGCGAAAGTAAATATATTAAACTAAAATGCTGGGAAGGGGGAATCGAAAGCCGCTCGCACAACGAAGTCGGTTTTTCACAAGATCATTAAATGGAAATTAGTTCATTCCACGGATGCACATTTGGGGGTTAGTCTCATCAGGCTTAAGATGAGGCATAGAATTCTTCCAGCGGTACTTCTGGTTGATGACAGGAGGGAAGAACTCTCCCTGAGTCTCTGGCAAAGACTCAGTGGTGGTAGCGACACCCGAGGGTGCGGAAGCGTCTCCGGCGGTGAGCCTGAGAAAGTGAAAAGTTAATAGAGCTCCCTTATGCATGCAAAGATAAAACTTACTGAGGTTTGGATCCAGAGCTCAACAAGATTTGACTGATGTCCTCCTGGGTGTAGACAACGGTAGCGGGTACGATCGTCGTGTATCTCTGTTAAAGTAATAGTTCTTGGAGATGGCCTCGTTCTTGGGAGCGATGAAGTCGGGTTGCGAGCTTTTTTACCAAAGGAATTAAAACAACCGTTTGACCTAAGAATCCAATAATATTTACCCAGGAGATACTTCTCGGTATTCACTGGCCTATCAGCAGATGCACATAGTTAGAACATGGAGCAGTCTCTGCATGAAGACTTACAGGAACGATGGTGGGAGCAAGATCCGGACGCTAGATAAAGAAATGGCAAATCATCAGCCGTCAATCCAATGTTGCTTTCATCTACGTACAATGCGGACAAGAAACTCCAAGTCCTTCACCGCCGTTGGGATCCCGAAGTGCTTTGTGATAAAACGCTTAAGCGACATGCTTTCGACAAATGAGCAAAAATTTTCTTTACTTAAAAATCATTTTTAAGGTAACGAAGACCAACGAGCGCTCCACCTGCTGCAACAACAGTAAGGGAGCTCCAAAGGCTACCGATCCCGCAAAGTTAAACCACTTGGTTTGACGTCCAAATCGCGCAAGAGCTTCAGAGTAAGGAATGCGTGAAAACGAGACCATGGTGTAAAGCGGGATCACGGCTTTAGGGAACACACGATGGAGGAAAGATTCCACATTTTTCCTCAAAAGATAACTAAACTTGACGACGGAAGAACGCATTTCCACGTAATTGTCTACGAGATACGTCAGTATTAAGTGTTCATCGACAAAGAAATTAAAGGAGAAAGGCTAGCTTACACATGGCGAGATCGCAGATAGCGACAGCGTCAGCGTGGCGAACTCGAGAGTATTCATTTAACGCTGCTTCAACTAAAGCAGCATCCGGGTGCTTACTCTTCGCAGACCCACGTTCTCCAATTGCTTTGTGAGAATCTCGTCAAGCACGAGGCAATCCTCAAACCCACAATTCATACCCTGTCCATAAAAGGGCACCATAGCATGGCAGCATCACCAATAATAACTGCACTACCTCGGTAATTATAGGGTTTACACTATGATGTTATATAAGCAAAACGAAGCACGTAAGCCGGCCGCAAACTCACCTTAATTGACACAAGAGGGCCTTTGGGATTCTTGAAATAGTCTGACGCCAGCAGTTTCCTCCCAATAAGAGCAACAGCATCAGGGAAGGTTTCATCAAAGAATGTTAACAAATCGTTCTCATTCTTAATAGCCTCAAACTTGGACCATGGCATGAATAGAGTCACCGTAAACGATTTGTCCTATCACAGTAAGCCCAGAGACAATCATGAAAACCTACCAAATTGGGCAACGCAATCAACATGAAAGTTTGCCTCGGCCAAATATGCAAATGGTTCGGATCCATTTGATACTCCCCATCCGCACCAGGCGGCATATTCAATTCAACGTACCCATGCTCAATATACTCTTGCGAGAAATTCATCCTGGTCACCTTCATCAGATTTTGGCGAACCTTGGAATACGCCCCATCACATCCAACAATCAAATCCGACACCACATTCACAACCTTTCCATCAGGGCTTCAAGTTGTTAATGAGCGATTGTGTATAAAAAACAATGTACCTGTTGAAAACAAGCGTCTTTTTGTGAAAATCGACGGACTTGAGTTCGTACCCAAAGACGACGGACACATTAGGGTGTGTTTCAGCAAGCGTGAGGAGATTGGCGTTAACGAGTTTCCTATCGATCGAATTGATACACTGTACCAAAATGTAAAAATCTCCATTAGCATGCATGCGATAACGCATCGAAGTCCTTCCAAAGTCAATCCACCTCCCGGGACTCTCTAAGAGCCTCGAACAAATAGTTATGAAGAGAAAACCAAAACATTACCTCCCCAAACACCCCATACTTCTGCGACATCAACTTCCCGGTCCCAACATGAATCATCCTCGCCCTCATCGGAATCACGTTTGGTAAAATATCGGCCTCTGCTCCAGCCCCTTCAAAGCAGATATTCCCCTCTCCGAAAGGGCCAAGTTGATAGATCTTCCTGATGCATGCGTTTGTTTCCTGATATCTACGTTTTTCATAAGTGGTGATATTGATGGAATGTGTATACCTCCTCTTAATTCATAGATAGTGACCTTCCAGCCTCGCTGCGCAAAGTAAACAGCGACAAGGATCCTACGAGCCCACCACCTATGACGGAAACGCTAAAGTCGGTTGACATAATGCTTGAATGCGATTAGTCTGAAATTTTGATATACGGAAACAATGTGACTCCAAGAATCGAATTGCTTTCCGATGTCTGCATGATTCATATACTTTGAAGACACACGATGATTTATTTTTATTATATTCACCATTAACAGAATACGAGAAAATAGGAGACCATAGTGTGGGGATAGAGCGTCGTAGGACGTGTCGTATGTGAAGTGATGATGCAAAAAGACGTGGATGCAATGCAGGTGAAAGCCATGCAGGGACATGGGACTAGGTTTTCTTTTCCGAGTCTTTCGACTGCTGTGGCGAGAAAAATGGGTGTGAAGTTCTCGTCTCCTTCACGAAATCCGATGGTTCCTTTCCGATCCTTGGCGGCTCCTCCCTATGAAACCTCTTCATCAGTAATCCCTTCTTGATGTAGGGAAACATCAATAACATACCCCTCCTTTGACCACATACAAGCCCAAAACACTTTGAACGGTTGAACCACGTCAAATGGAAGCGACGTCATCCCAATAATCAGATCCTCCATATGTCCGTTACATCTGTGCGGCCGAATTCGTTCTTGCGCACGATCAAAGGCCCTGTAGAAAAATGGTGAGAGCCTGAAGCACATGCAAGAATATGGATGTGAAGGAGGTTATTCCTTCATGAAGCCGTACAAATACGAGATGCTGAATGCGTTATCCGCATTCATCTCAACATACATGTCCACTACTAATCACTCAACACTACAGCAAAGCCACTTTAATGGCGGCAACACCTCACACCCACGGAAAGGCTGCACTTACCCTGGTCCAAATCTTGCATCTGTCACCGCCTTTTGTCTCAATCGTCTGTTCTCTTCCCTTAATTGTCTTTGAATGAGTTCATCCACTTCATCATTGGATTGTGATGTGGCCATTTCACACGAATTTGTCTTGAGGAATTTAGGCTCAAGTGTCATCTCACGAAAACCGAAACCATATCAGAACTCATAATTAATGAAGGGCACCAAACGTTGAATTACTATATAAAAATACACGGTATTTATTATTTTATTAGGTAGGACTGTAGGAACTGATGAAAAAACGAAAACGCCATAAAAGAATGGGGAGGATAATTAAAGATAGCGAAAACAAAATGATCTAAGAAGGAGAATGTACAAAAATAAGGAAACAACTTTATGAGGATCAAATGACGGTGGATGAAGGCGGAAAAATGAGGGGAAGAGAATCTGACCGTGTATGAGATATGTAAGACAACATAAATATCTAACGCAAGATGCTTATTAAACAAAGAAGGTTTGACGCCAATAATTTAATTGACATTCCACAGCAGTGGTCTTCATAGAGTGTATGAGGGAGTCTTGGCAGGCTGAACCACCCTGACAGGAACGTACATAGTGACCTTGCCAATTTTTTTCTTCCCTTCAGGAACGTGATCGGGGCCAAGGGCCTCAAGATCTTCGTCCGGCACTTGACTGTCAGAGGTTTCGACTTCGTGATAAACATCAATTCGGAGATGGTGGCGGATCTGTTAATGAAGGAAGAATATGTAAGTTTTTGAACAAATTAACAATAGAATACAGCCATACACACCTCCATATGAGGTGTTTTCACCGAAGGCCCGCATACTGTGATAGGCGAGGCATCAACAACGTTAATGCCCAAGCCATTTTGTATTTGCGTGTCATCAATTTCCATCGTGTCTTGCTGTCCCCTGCGTCTTCTAATACGTGTGGATGAAGATCCACCAGTTGATACAAGATCGATAGACTTAGGAACATCAAGAAATTGCATTGCAACGAGTTCGGACTGGGAGGACGGAAACTTGACCACTTCCGGGCTAGCCCTGGTCAAAGTGCGGCCATTTGAGGATTGGTTAGATACGTAGGACGAAAAGAGTGCGGCCGGGAGAGATGAGATGTCCAGGGGAGTGTCGTCAACGGAGGACGCGTTTGAGTGGAGAGAGGCGACTGGTATAGAGTCGATACTGATAAATCAAAGCGTGTTAACAACAGACGAAGCTATAATAAACTATAATAAAGGGAGAAAATATGATAAGATTACTTACTCGAACTTGACATTGCTTGACAGACCAACAGCGACAGCTCTTACTCGTCCAACAGCATGTTTATCCAAGACGTTGACTTTTACCTCCGCCATCACTTGGGTACCCATTACCATGGGTTGGGGTACACTAACGGTACATGTCACCGCGCCTGCCTCCAGATCCGAGGCCTTGTTCTTTACGACCATGATATCCAATTGCGACTGTGGCAGCGCGTTGACGTACTTAACAGCAAACTGCTTTGATACGATCTGAGCATCCGGAAGGGATCCGTTCATTTTTCGCATAAGAGTGTCCATGGATGGAACACCAAGGGCTTCTAACGCGACAATGGATGAGGATGGGATTTCTGGGGTACCAGTGGCGGCGACAGCAATGGAGGAGATGGGTGAAGTGGAAGGGGATGCTAGAGATCCTACAACAACATCGTCCTGATCGTTCGAATCTACAACATTGGATTTGGCGGTAAATAATCTTGCAAATGCGCCTTTCTTGCGAGGAGAGACGGCAAGGGAGGCATCGGCAATATCCTCATCATCCCTGAAACGTACCGCGAGCTTGTTGGTTGGTTGGTTGATGGGTTTCGAGAAAGGTGCTTTGAAAAGGGAAGGCGAGGAAGTAGGAGGGCGCGAAGGTGATCGCAAGGCAACGCAAGCTACAACGGACCACGAGATTTTACCTGACCCTGGGATTTCGAGGGACGGAGCGACTTGCGACAATGGGAATGGGATATCAAACTCCATCTGTGTCCTCAACGGCACTGCTCCTTGCTTAGAAGGAAGCGCCACTCCTTGAGAGTTGACGGGCCAAAGAACAATCGGATCTGATGCGTAGAATGTGTGGTTCAGGTGGGAAGATGGAGTGGAGGGTGAAGCTTCTGTCGAGTTATAAGTTGACTGCATGTCAAAAGAAATTGTCCCAACAAGGTAAACTGACACGAATGAGACAGGTATCGCTTCAGCGGTAAAGAAACGAACTGCTCCAGCGATCCTCGGCTTTGTTGATGGATGTCCGGTCTCGGGTCCTTGGCGAAAATAGGTGAAAGCCCTTGTCCAGCGTCCATCACCTCAAGAACTCTGGGACGAACATGAACCTCAACCTTTGGGAGCTTCCACTTTGAAGGAGGGGAGGATCTACTTAAGGGGACTGCGCTGCCAGAGGAAGAGTAGGAGGCGGATGTGGCGGATGTAGCGGTGGAATATAAAGACGAAGTGAAGGATGGGCGTGGCGAGCTGGGGGCAGACAGACTATCGAGGGAAGGTTCTGGTGTTGTCGAAGGCGACGGCGAGGGTGACGGAGTTAATCGCCATGAAAAGATAGGGTTCCTAATCATTGTTGGCTGATTTGAGAAAGCTGAGAGCGTTGTGTTCTAATAGGAACTGCGCTGAAAAGTGAATTGGACAGAGTGAGGTTTCCAAGTAATGTAATGTTTCTCTTTTTCCTTTATATAATATACAGGCAATGTCTTCTTGAAATGCCCAGACGACACGTTGTTTGTAAAGTATGTTTCAAAAAAAAAGACAAAACCTCCATGCACATGGATACTTGCTAAAACGGAGTTCCGACAGTTGAAGTTAGGGGGGCTGGGCTGAAAGGTCGTGTAAAGAGGGAAAGACATGTTAAAGCATATTTTGGCGCTGCTCATTACAGGACAACTTCAGTAACCTCGTTTCTCCCAGAAGATCTTTAGTCTGAGCCCCTTTTAATTTCCCTTTTTCTTAGGACATATGTTTCATGAGTTTAAAAATCACCATAATCACGCCTTCCATCTATGGTAATAGGTAGTCTGGAGCCTGTTACGAAGCCCTCGCCTCCTTTCCTGAGCTTTTTTTGGCGTTTTTTCACGTTGTTTTTTTTTTTTTTCGTTTTTTTTTTTTTTGACGGTTACCTTTTTTTTCTCTTTCCCTTTCAAGTTTCAACCCCTACCACCAAACATTAAAGAAAATATGAAGCGTGATATTAGATTATGAATTTATTGGGGACAGTCGTAAAGTGCTTTTTCGTTTGCGCCGCTGATATTTAAATATATTATATACGTTCATTTACATAGATACATATACCCATGGACCCATGGCCATCATATATTAAAAATATTCACGTCACATAATAATACCATCGGCTGCCCTGTTATTATTCACGAAGAAGCGAAATTGAAGAGCACATATACAGTGCTGTTTAAAAAAAATATATTTAATACCTGTGCCGACCCCGATGCCGCTTTTTTCTTTTTTTCATTTGGAAGGGAGGCACCATTATGAACTATAAAACAGGGGAAATATGAAACAACGACAAAGAAGGAGTAAAAATTCGAATTTTTTAATTTCCAGCCTATTTCTCCCAGCCACCTGGTTTTAATAGACTTCCGAGAAGCTTACATGGGCTTTTTACGTTTCCCCTAAGTTTTCCCCTAAAATTTCCATCTGTTTACTGGAAATCTTTTCTGGGTCGAAGGATACAGAGTATAACAAGCAAAACAACACTCGCCTCCCAATATGCGGCTGCGCAACGCCATTTGCCACGCTTTACTACTACTTACCAAGAAAAAATTTACATGAGGAATTACGTGATAATAATAATAAAGCAAAATCAAAGTATATATCCAGAGTCTTCTACGCCGTTGGATACAACATCCAAGGCGGAATTGTTGTTAAATACTAGAGGTATCAATAATGACTCCTTTCTTTCTTCCTCCACGTGCTTAACTTGCCTTTCGGATGTTAAAACCATCTTTTCATGTTATTTATTTTTTTAAAATTTCCCTCACAACCTAGCCGTTGGACTTAAGCGGTCCAAGGAGGAACTTTAGGAAAGGAACTTCAAAGATAATCGCTCCGTTGTCAAAAAAATCAAAACTAGGATGGTACATGAAGGAAGAAATACATTATAACTGCAATTTTATCATGATATTTTTCTGTCTTTCTCAGCACACCGTATTTCCGTTCCATTTCAGTGTTCATTTTTTAAGAACCAATATTAATTGTCCATGAGAAATACGAGTTCGAGCATTGAAACGGAACTTGTAGTGGCGAAGCTAGTTAATGTCATTTAAATTAGTTTACAAATATAGAAAAAAAAAACCCCCCTCCTTTGTCATTCTCTCTGACTAAAAGGAACTCGTCTTTTCCTTAATATTCCACAATAGGAAGGGATATGAAGTAATAGAAACAATAATAGCACGGCCTAAAACTATTGCAAACTTTTTATTGACCGATGTTTCTTTTTTCGCAACATTTTCATTTTCTCCTTTACTTCATCTTTTTTTTTTTGCGGATCAAGATTCAAGAACAGCTCATTTGTTTTTTCACCTTAAAGCCAGCCGCCCATGCAGATAGCAGAAGTAGCCCGAACAACAACCGAGATAATTACCGGCGCAACCCATTTTGCTCAAAGCCCAGCCGTCTAAGAAGATAACAAAGGTAGATGATGCGCCTTGGAGATGTCGTCGAAATTTTTACACGCTTTATCAATGCCCTATAAAGAATTTCATAAGTCTATTCAATTTCGTGACTCTATTCGCTTCCTTTTCTTTCTTCCACTCGAAAAGTAGGCTAAACTGTCGCATAGGCCTCGTTTCACGTAACTCTTCACGGCGAGTGAAAAACCGAGCAGGTAGCGCATCCAAATATTCCCATTTAAGGTGTCAGGTGAAATGTAGGTTATGAAGAAGCCTTTCACAGCTAATTGCGGCAATTTACAGTATTCTTCCATCCTCTATCCCTTTTTAGAAGAATGCTGATGATTCCATTTTTTCTTTAGAAGAGCAAACCATGTTTGAGAGTATTGATCTAGAGCTTATATGGCCAACTGATTTATGGGGTCAATGTTGGTCTCAGTCTCAGCATTTGACCAGGAGGCCAAACCAGGTCAATGTTGACAGTGTGGTGGTGAAGATCGTGACGGGTTGACTGACATGTTGAATGCTCATCGTCAGACATGCGTAACATGATAATTAGGTAGCTGATCAATCCACAATCCAAAATTCCCTGAGTGAAAAATCCACACCACAAATTTGAAAAATTGAAATCACAAATCCACGACAATCCCACTTGCCTTATTTTTTTTTTTCGAACGACCTAAAATGTCCATGACCACCACCGTCACAACGTCTTCACCAAAACAAATGCCAGATACCATCCCTTCAATACCTTCCCCAACCGATCTACTCAAACCTCAAAAGTCTTCATCAATTGCTCACGTTGATCATGCAGTCGAACAAAGCTTCCCTTCACCCCATTCCTCACCCATCTCCATCCAAAATCTCATTCATCCGGAAATGGCCGCAACAGCTTTCACAAAGCCCAAATCACTCAGTCCTCAACCCACCGACCACAACAACGTGCAAAACTCAATAAACCTGTCAAGGATCCGTATCATCGCACCTCGTTAACCCCGAAATCTCTCCACCCTATTCATCTCTAGAACCCTATTGGCCCAACATCCACACCCGTTCGTCCTCCGATCCTTCACACGCCGGGCACGTCTGCACGGTATGCGGAAAGCGCTATCCGACCACAAAGAGTCTCCGATCACACCATGTCACCCACACTCGTTCGAGACAGCATCCCTGCAAGTACTGCCAAAAATCATTTTACACAGTTCAAGATTTGGAACGACATATTGCCACCCATACCAAGGAGAAAAACCACAAATGTCGGTGTGGGGTGAGCTTTGCGAGAAGCGATGCGTTGAGGAGACATATGCTAGCGAAGGGGTGTGAAAAGAAGTTTGACTGTGAGTCTAAAGTTGGCTCTATTTAAGTAGTTTATGTATGGTGTGTGTATATATATGTGTAGAATATTATTAGACGTGTAGATCATTCCTGCGTAGTTCCTATTGTTGACAGAAGCTAAAAAAATTATTGTTGTCGATTAGTTCATCATACAACCAGGTAACGGTTGATACCGTAGAACGTATTTTTATTATATCCTCCGCGTCCACGAAGTTGCGCTTAATAATAAATTAGTGACGTTTCTTCACATGCGGAAGTCGGGAGGTAGACCAATAGAATGATATCACCTACAAAACTTCACGGCACTATGCGTTCCAATAATGTTGCACCCCTCCTTAATAATCGCCTTTCTCTGCATCGACCATCTCCCTATCCATGTGGCTTAAGCTGAGACCCGAAATCCTCCAAGCGTAAGAGGCCTTTATTCGTTTTTCAGTATGAATTGGTTCTGACAAAAGTTAAACTCACTGGACTCTGTTTTCCTCTCTTGTACAGAACGGGATAAAGGGAACATCATCCCATAACATCGTTAGTCAATGTCAAGTCCACAAGTCATCAAGAAGCCACTCTAGTTACTCTTTTTTTCCTGAAGTAGTTTTTATTCTGGTATTTTTCTTTCTTTTCTTTTGTTTCTTCCATGTCGCGTCAAAGTCCCTTATGTCAAGGACTGTTTCTTTTTTGCGGGATGATCTTTGGTTGTGGGGAGAAACATGCCCACCAGGTGGAAACGCGGCATTATTTCGTTCGTTCTTCAAGTAAAGATAAAGGCAGCTAGGTACTCAATATACTAATTTTTAGTAATATCCAAACCTCAAATATAAAATGAGTTTCTTCTCCTATTCGATAACATGTCATGCCGGTGAAGATTGTAAACAGAGAGAACGCGCGCGCACATAAGCGAAAGGGGGAAAAAAACTAAACAAAAACAAACACCAGAAGAAAGGGTTAAAACAAAAAATGAGAGGAACAAGAGCAACCACGCAACAAGCGCCAATCAACGCACCGCAACCCCCTCAAATCCTCACAAGAAAGAATGGGCATGAGGAAAAAAGAGAGAAGAGTGGACAACAAGAAAAAACGGGGAGGGATGGAGAATCAGAAAGCATTACACAATCTTTCAACCCAAGAAAAAGAAAAAAGAAATGGGAAAAAAAACACCCAGATACCCATATTCCGACCAGCAACTGTTTTAAAATTTTTTAAAAAAAAGCGGAAGGGAGAAAGAAGAAGATAAAGGTTCAACTAAAACCTCCTCAACACAGCGCATCATAATAACAAGATGAGAAGAAAAAAAAATCAAAAATTTCAGCGGGTTCAGGAGAAACGGGAGGCCACATTTAACAAGTAGTGACAAAACCAAAGAAAAATCTAAGGGATTCATGTGCAAAAGCACAAGATCTCGTAAAAAAAAAAAAACAACAACAAGAAAACAAAGATAATAAAAAAGAGGCGTAGACAAAAGGCTTATTCCACACCGAAACCCATACCCTCCTCCACCGCCAAAGTCAACTTCTCCACCAACTTCTCATAACTCTTATAAGGCGGTAAATCCAACCGATTGAAACAAGTATGACTCTTGGGTAACTGCTCCAATTCACCAGTCTTCTCAATAGTAAACCGCCTAGGCCCATCACTACCCTGCAAGTCCTTGAATCCATTCACAGGAATCCTACTGGTACCCGTCACAAACTGCAACAAGTTCGCCTTCTTCTCCGCCTCAAGACCCCTCACGTATTTCCAGAACCACTGAACAACTTCATCAGCCTCAGTGTACCCTCTGTAATCCGTATGTTTCTTCCAGTCATCCACATCCATTTCAGCAAGACCACCAATAAGAAGCTCAAGCTCACGTTCATCGAAAACGCTGATAAGCTCTTGGGGGATCACCTCATTGAAACCCTGCTGGAACGCTCTAAACTGTTCCTCAACACGATTCACAATCCTCCAATCCGTCACGAGCTGCACATAGTCTGGCTTGTTCTCGTCCGTGACCTCAATGTCGTTTCCGTTGGGTTTGAGATCAACCGTCACGAGTTCACCGAAAATCTCGTTTTCAACAGCAAAGGTGAGATCGAGAACACCTTCAATGGGGTTGTCAAGCATCCATTGGAGAGAACGGTACTGCTGGGCGTCAACGGATTCCATGTCTTTAAGGGTGATCTTGCGCTTGAGAATCATTTTGTAAAAGGCGGAGACGAAGAAGGCGTCGAGGAAACGTTGGTGGAAGATACCGAGACCGACGACACGGCCAATAAACTTGAAGTAATTCAAGTGTTCGGGGTTCACACCAGAGTGCGGGTTAATTTGAAGAGTGTAGGTGTCGTGGGCAGAGTATTCGAACAAGCTTTGAAAACAAGAGATTAGAATACCAACACATTGTTAAAACGGAAAAAAGGGCACTCACCAGTAGAAGGGGTTGAACATTTCCTTCGACATAAGGAAGAAAAACTCTCTTGACAATCCTCCGTAATCCAAACCATCTTCTCCATGGAACTTGACCATAAACCTCTTTTTCAAATCCGCAGGGCTATGTCTCATAATCTCACTGTAAGCATCCTCAAAAATATTGTTTCTCCTGACAGTAATATGACACTGCCCTTGCTGCGTCCTCATAGCAGGCTGCGACCTAAAGTACACCAGCTTTCTCCTGAAATCACGCTTGTACTGCGGAACGCCTGCATCAACAGATGACGGAAGACGAGGGTCATCCCAGGTGGTGATCTTCGAGTTATGGTCGACGAAATAGATACGGTTGGTGTTGGTGATACGCATTTCCCAACCTGATGGGAGGGGTCCGAGAGCGGCAAGGGATTGAGCTTGAACTTGTGCGAGATGCTGGGCGGCTTGTTGAGCAGTGAACTGGGTACCATATTGGTTGGCTCCGCGTTGCACCCTGCGTGGATCCAGCCACGTTGTCGTGCGCGTGTTGTGGTCGACAAAGTATGGCCTTCCTTCCGGTGTGTACCGTTGCTCTATAGAAAGAGTAACAATATTAACACAATAACTCTATGCCTTCAAGTAAATAAAAAAGGCACTTACCCCATCCAGCGGGTAACGGTCCCCAGGTTAGCCTGGTTAGCGGGGGTGGCGGCAGTGGAAGTGGGGAGGCACCTGCAGGTGCAGTGGAGAAGGTGGTGCGGATGAGGGAGTAGCAGCAGAGGGTGCAGCAGCATTAGGAGGAGCTTCGGAAGAAGGCAGCGAACGCTGTGCCAACTGACGACGCTCCATATCAGTAGTTACAGTTGCTGCCTGCGCAGTAGACTGTGTTGTAGCGGATGCTCTAAAAATACTATTAGCACAAAAAAAAAAGGGGGCATCAGGCTCAAATGCAAGGAAACTCACGAAGGTCGGACCCAGGTTGTAGTTCTAGTGTTATGGTCAACATAGTAAGTTCTACCAAGATGATCAACACGACGTTCCATCCACTCGGCAACGGTCCATATTGATCTTCAACGGACGACATCCCCGCCCTTGCAGCCCCTGCAGACGATGACGATGACCCTCCAGGTCCTGCGGGGTTGGAGACACGCACGCCATCCTTCCTTGTGCTATCTGCGGCCGCCTGCGCTGCTTGTTGAGATGATCTCGCCACCCGTGGCTGAAGCAAAGCCAAAAGTCGGGAGGTTGGTAGGGTTAGTCGGGGTGGTGGAGAGGGAGTTATCGGGTAAGCCTGACGAGGAGCCGGGCATGCCGATGATGGGTGAGGCTGAAGGTTGCGGCATGGGTTTGTGGGGCGAGCTGTTGTTGCGAAGGGGAATGCTGATAGGGATGGGTGTAGTACTGGCCGGGAGCCACAGATCCGTTACCAAACGACGAACGACTGGGAATGATGGGGACGCTGGCGGGACCCACCAGTGACATTGGTGGAGACATTGATGATGAGTTTTCCCGGATACAGCTTCAGCTCCCTTCCGCTTCAATTCATGAGTGATCATCTCTTCACCACCTCGAGCGAGATCGATAACTTGACCAACGGTGACGTGAATGACACCCAAGAACCCTTGGTCCCGTGTCTTACTGAAACTTTCGTTGATCAAAGATCTGAACCGCAATCACACTGGCGGGCTTGACGTTGCTGTTCACAGGAATATAATTGTGAAATAGCGAGTTGCAGCGTATTCGTTATATCGATAAAAGTCAGGGCCGGAGAGTTTGTCGGGTGCGATGGTATGTGAAGGGTATCCACAAAATAGTGGGGTATCCAAAAAAAAAAAAATCGACAATTAGCCCACAACCAAAAACGCCTCGCCATGCATGTAAACCACACACAAAAGCAAAGTAAACATACACATCAAAGCTCTGATTCCAGTACGGGTTAAGTGTCCTCTTGATAACCTCTGTAGTCTGTGTCTGATCCCCATCAACGCTGCATGACAGGAAAAAAAAAAAATCAGCCAAAAAAAAAGAAGAAAAGGCCATCCAGCGACTCTAGCGACGACAAACTCACGTTAACACCGCAAACGGATCAGGAGACCTGTGGAAAGGGCGTAAGTATCAAAATCAACCTCAAAAACGATCATCTCATTTAAAGCGAAAAATGAACGTAAACGACACTTACGGAAAAACCTCTCGCTTGTAAAGACCATCGGAGCGACGACTGTAATTCAATCGTAGAAAGAACAGAGAATAAAGGGAAACGATTAGCTCCAGTGTTTCGTAAATCAATCATTTGAAGCTATCCGGTATCCATAGTCCACTTGCATGTCCTCCACCGATGTCGGGATACCCATGCATGCAGACCTTGACAGCGAGAAATCCCAGAATCCCAGAGGGTAGTTGACGATGATGCATTAACTCTGGCATAATGCAAAGAGACCACTCACCAGTGATCCTGACCAAACGGCTGTCGCCGGACACAGGCGATTGAGCCATATGGGATTGAATGTGGATAAAGTGTGCGAGTGTCTAGAGAGTATATGTGCTGTATGTCCTTGATTGTGGTGTGTGTAAACGCTGACAATCGGTTACTTGATGTGGTGGTTGTGTAGTAAGGATTATAGATGGGGCGTCGTATGTATGTATGGAGGGATGAAGGTGGGGAAGGGTGCCTTGTTGAAGGCAGACGGATGGATGGAGTGTCGATGGAGACGATGGTATACACTCACAACCCAAAGACTGAAAAATTCCCCTTCTTTTGCTTCTGTCGAACATTTGGGACAGTTTGGTTGTACTTGTATTACTTTCAATCCAGTCTGATTCCATTGGCTGAAGAGGTATCTAAGAAAGAAAAAAAATATATCCATTGTCCGACGTTCCGGACTGATAATTTTTCTCTATTTTTTGTTTTTTTTGAAAGGGCTTCATTCAAGCCTATAAGGTGGGGAATCAACGGTCGTCCTGTTTAAACACTAAGATGTCACCATTTAACAAAACCACAGACAAGACGCGTCATCATAAAGTGAGCAACAAACGTACTCTACTGCGAAATGCGTGAAAATACCGATACAATAAACATTTGCCGTCAAGAAACGCAAAAGGAACCACCACGTCCAAGAACCCAAAGACGCCAAACCCTATATAATAATACCCATAACCAGCTATCCCCACAAAACTATCCCCCAACTAACCAAAACAAGCGAGAACGAAACACAATACACGGAAAAAATACAATGATGGATCGCACAATAGAGAAATATATACATGAAGACTTGAGAGCAGAGTCAGTTCCGCACAAACAAAAAGGGACGGTGCACAGAAAAAACCGCAGGACCATAAACGAATGTTACCGCAAGACCGGTAAACGATTAAGCCACGAGTTAGAAAAAAGGCAGTTTTCATTTCAACCAAAAGAGAAACATCAAAAAGAACGCACCCACCAACACTTAAACCAGAGGCACACAGAAGTTAAGAAACTGATCCAAATCAGTCATTAAAAAAGGAAAGCATGTTTTATTCAACCAAAATAAAAAAAATGACAAAAACGCGCCCAACCAAAAAAAACCAGAGACACGCAGAAGAACAAGTTCAACATATCAACTTCACATCAAAGAAAGGAAACAAAATGAAGAAATAAGGCGCAGACCTCATATCTTATTCCAACCAACAAAAGGTGAGCGAAAACAACACACTCTAAAACTTTGCCCATACTATACTTTCGAAAAGCACTTCAAACCTAATCATCTATATCCACATTCCATTAATGAAAACAGTATCGTGACAAAAAAGAAAGGAGGTGTGGGGCACATCAATACATCATGAAAAAAAAGAGAAGGGGGACGGAACGAAAAGTTACATAATAGAGAGAAAAAAAATATAAAGTCCGAGAAACAAACCACAAAAGAAGGATGGGCGCACATATATAAAGAAGAAAAAAAAGGTAATCGCTTTCAACGGACAATCCACACAGAAAAAAAAAGGGAACCCAGAAGACAAGACGACGACACAAGGAAGAGTTGGAGGGCGGGTTGTATAAACAACAACGAGTTGTGGGGGCCGGGGCTATTCAAACAAAACATCAAAAAAGAAAAATCGGTGACAAAGAGAAACGACATCTAAAAGTATATAAAAAAGTCTAAACAAATCATCTAACTTGGGTTTCTCCTTCGTTTCAAGGGAACGATGTGACTGACGAGTCGTGTTATACGGAGTGAGGGGGATGGAAGCAAACAAAAAAAAAAACGAGAAAAAAAAAAAAGGTTGCGCGGTTCAATTTTTTCTATGGGTAAATAACAAAAGAAAATGAAAAGAAAAAAACCCCACTACCCTACCCATATAACACTCGTCGAAATACTCGTCTATCCTCAAAACCTAAAAGAAAAACCTCTAAAAAATGTTGGGGGCGTGTCGCCCCACAAGACAGTACAGAACTGGATCAGCATACCAATGAGAACAAGAAAAAATGAATTCAGCGGGATGGGGAAAAAAGTAGTCAAAAAAAAAAGAAATCAGGAGTTTGTAAAAGAGCGCAGAAGAAGGGTGAGAAAAAGAGACACCAAAAAAAAAAAAGCAAAAGCAAAACAAGCATACGCGAAAACGCCAAGGGGAAATGATGAGCGGTAACCACCTGCATAGCCGACGGGCACCAAAAGAAGAAAACATCAAGGGAGGGAGAGAATAAAGGAAGGTGTGTACCGCTCAACTCGTTGTGACATAAAATACCTCAGGGCGAACGTGAAACGCAAAAAATATAAAAATAAAAAGACCCCAAACATGCCCAAGAAAACAGTAAATTGTGGATAAAAAGGGATGTGAACCCGTGAATAACACCCAACATCTCTAAAAAACAAGAAAAAGGTAAATTGAAGAAGAAAAAAAAGGATGTGCACCCATATGTAGAAAGGAATTAAAAAGCATCTGTATAAAGGAAACCGGATTTGCATGGGAAAAAAAAAAGAAAAGTCTGCATACGATGATGGGACGCAAAAGAAGGACTAAATATCGTCCATCCCCTTGCACCCACACCAAAAAAGAAAGAAACACGAATACGGGTTTCGGATAAAGGTGGATCCCCAAAACAAAACCATCTAACAAAAAGGACTAAAGCAGGGATCACACAAAGGCAAAGAAAAGTAAGCACAGCAAAAAAACAGAAAAAAAGTGGGGGAAGGAAACAACTCCAAAGAAGGCTGGGGGGTTGCCTTGCTCTACAAGAAAAGAAGTAGACAGCAAATTCCAAAAAAAAACAAAACCACATCAAACAAAAAAAATAATAAAACAAGAGGGGTGAGATCAGGGATCAGCACGTGGTTTCGCCCGTATGATTCTATCAAACCAACGGCGCACCTCTACACCTATTCCCCTTAACATGTCTCTGCAGTGCATCAAGTCTCGTAAACGTCGTTTCACACACTTGACAACAAATCACAGGTGCCTTGACATCATGCGTCAAAGCATGTCGTCGAAGATCATGTTTTCTCACAAACTAAAAAAAGAAAAGAAGGACACTCAGCAAAAGAAGGAGAAACAACTGGGAAAGAAGAAATAGAAACTCACCCCACGATCACACGTCTCACACATGTACATTTTATCACGTTTATGTTGTCGTGAATGACTCTTGAGGCTCGTGAGCTTCTTGAAAAATTTTCTAAACCAAAACGTATCAGCACCACAATCATTCAAACGCACACACGAAACAGCAAAAAATTAACGGCAACTATCACTTACCCACAAACACAAGAAACCCATCCCCATCATCCTCTCCCTCTCCTTTTCCCTTTCTTCCGCCCTTTTTCACAACAATCTCAACTCTTCCACATCGTCTTCATACCACAACATCCCCAACATAATCCTATCCTTCCCTCCTCCATCTTAACATCACATCCTCATCATCCACCAAAGTCTTGATCGAATCATTCGACGCCATTTCCTCACACGTGGCTCATCTCACGTTTATCTTTGTCAACGACTTCTTCCGTTTCTTCTTCTGTTTTGAATTTAGTTCTTGTTTTTTTCCCACGAAAAAAAAAAAAAAGAGATCTCACCTGTAAGACCATTCGGGCGGGCACATTCTTCAAGACCCTCATCATCAAGCTCCTCCTCATCCACCACAACACAAGAAGCAGGCGACGGTGTCGCATCATACACCTCATCAGAGGCGTCGTTTTCATATGAGGCAGTAGAGTCAGAGGAGTCAGATGAGGTCACAGCAGACGAATCACCATCAACACCAACTTCACAAGCAAGTTTATCAGTGTCAACAGTCAATGAGGTCTTTAAAGAAAAAGAAGAAAGGTCAGATGAGGTCTTGTCGGCGTCGATTGCCGTAAATGGAGGTTGCGCGAAATCCGCAAGGCTGGCGATAAATTCGTCATCGTCGCTGATGGTGGACGTGGACGTTGTCGTTGTTGGGAGGTCACTGTAACAAAGATCGTGGAGTTGGTTAAACAGGTCGTCGACTTCATCGAGGCTGGAGTGTCGATGGGTAGGGCGAGCGGGGAGAGGGATGGGGAGATGATGTCCATCAGCATGGTCGGGACCGTAGAAGGGGTGGTGAGGAGAAGGGAGACGCGTTGGTCGGGAGAGAGGCCTTGCATCCAGTAGGCGGCGGCGGCGTTGACGTCTTCGGGGGTTGGGAAGAGCGGGAGGAGAGGAGTGGTGGGCATGGAGGGTTGGGTGTGAGCAAAAAACGGTAAGAGAGGGGTGGAGGTTGGGGTGGACGCGGGGGTCGAGGTCTCGGAGTGGGAGAGGAACAAGGAGGCCGGGGTGGGGTACATGATGGAATTCGGTGTGCCTATATTGAGCGCGCTGCCGCTGGAGATGGAGCGGCTACGTGATCGTGGTTTCATTATGGATTCTTTGGCGTAAGGAGAGCCCGTGAGGCTGGACTTGCGGTCAGCGCGTAGGTTGGGGTTTGAAATGCTGTGACCGAGGTGACGGTGCTGAGGACGTGGGGGACGCACGGTGGATGAGCAGCGGGACTTCGTTTGTGTTGGATTGACTAGCAGTGGAAGCGGCTTGGGGCAGAGGACATTAAGATGGTCCATGATGGTCTCCGTGGGGTCCGGAACAAGAAGGGCACCAACAGAGGGAATGTCAGAAGTGGTAGACATCCAGTCCCAGGGTGAGGAAGGGCCAGAGGACACTGGAGTGTTGGCCGGTGTGTTTTGCGATTGGAATAGGTTGGGTTCGTGATCGGGCACATCGTAGAGGGGTTCAGTGGTGGTGGCGTCAAACCCAAAGAGGGCTGAAAAATCTGCATCGTCCGTGACAGTGACGGAAGTGTCCGACATCATTGACGGGGCTGGCAAAGGAGAAGGATCAGAGGAGACGCGAGGGTCAGACAATGGCTTGATAATGGGCGATGATAAAGATGAATTGGAGGCTTTAACAATGGAAAGGGATCGCCTTGATGCTGCATGAGCATGGAAAGAAGGTCAGCGGCGGCAGGACAGGCCGTCATGTCTGTATCCATGCTCATTGCGGTTGACACATTTGGATTGACGGATGAAGGGGACGGCAATTCTGGGGAAGACGATGGGTTGGCCAGGGTTGGGCTTGAGACTGCAGAATTGGTGTAGGCTTCCATGTCTTGATCGGCAGGATTATGAAAGAAGAAGCTGGTGTGGTCGTCTCCTGTAGACGCGACGTCCATATGCTGGTGCTGCTGCTCCTCCACTGATGCAAGGAATTGCTGTTGCTGGTTCATATGGAACTGCATGAGCATGAGATTGTATTCTTCGTCATGCAGTTCTTGACTGTAGATGCTGTGATGGTGGTGTGTCAAGGGAATAGGTAAACCCCCTGCAGCAGCAGCAGAAGCCTCATCCATCATCATTGTCATCATCATTGGATGTGTGTGCATGTGCAACCAGTTGAGATGCTGCTGCTGCTGCTGTTGACAATGATGATGCTGCTGCAGTTGCATCAGAGCATGATGATGTTGATGATGATGATGATGATGATGATGTTGAGAATGCAGTGATGATGGCTGCTGCTGCCCCATCAAGGGGGGCATTAATGGATAAGGGAGTAGCATACAACGCGTTCTTTTCCTTAGTTTCAAGACAGTCTGTCGTAGTAGTAGTAGTGGTGGTAGGTAGTAGGTAGTATATAGTATAGTTGATAGGTATGTATGTACGTATTATAGAAGGGATAGAGAGATGAAAAGAATGCCTGCAGTTTTATTTATTTATTTATTATTATTTATTATTATTTAATAATAAATATTATAAAATAATTAATTAACACATTTATGTAACAATTAAAGGACAGGACAGTCGAGTATATAGTGATGCTGTCATGCTGCTGCTGTCTATAATTATGATTAAAATAAATAAAGAATAGGGATAGAATGGATGTTGTACAAACCGTCTAGTTGTTACACACAGGGATGATTCAATTATTATTATATTTACATATATATTTATATGAAGAGAAGAGAATGAAGAGAAGAGAAAAGATGTTTTAATAATAAATAAATAAAAAATAAATAATAAATAAACAAATAAAAAGTTGACGCCACCAACCAACATGCAAATATTTTACTTTTTGTCCACATCACATAACATTAAACACGTCAGCATTCACAAAGAGTGTTAAATAAATAGTATACCTATGTATTTATTAATACATTCAATAATAAATTACATATCTACATACATACTAGTTTTACATATTACTATTAATTACTATAATATTTATTATTGAAAATGGATGACATCTTCAAGGTCCTCAAGGGTATGTAGTGTGTAGTGTGTAGTGTATGGGGGTTGATGCGCGTTCAATGGGTCATGCTAACCACATCCACACACAGACCGAATGGCCACAAAGAGCGCTGACCGCAAGTTGAAGATTGCCGCAGAGTATGAAAGAGTCAACGGTGAGTGAGTGAGTGAGTGAAAGGAGTGAGGTCATCAATGATACACAAGGCGTCATTCCTTGAAATCTGTAAAGTTCCAAATTCCATGCCATCAGACGTGTACCCTTCAGCCCTTTGTGTGTGGGCTCTGTCCCCGCCATAGCAAGAGCACATTGATTGAGCCTATTTATTTATATACTGGAAGAATACTATCCATGAAGGAATACAACCTTAACTGACATTTTATTTCCATCAACCATCCTACCACCGACCGCCACTGTGACTCTCCACGTCACAAGCCAAAATTCAAGAGATGGCTGTCAGCCACGTCTCTGGCTTTCAAAAGTCATTGTGAGAGGCTTTTTTCTTTCTTTATAAATGACCTTTTCATTAACCTTCCTCTCCTCCTCTTTTCTCTTCTCAGCGAGGCTTGCGTCGCTCAACACAAGTCTACCATCCAGGAACTCATAGCCGAACGAGAAGCCATCCTCTTAAAGTTGCAAGCAGAGCACGAAAAGATGAACGTCAGCATTACACCTCACCCTCTTCACCTCAATTCCACCCGTCTTTCTTTACGATTCTCTATTACAAGCCTCTTTTTCTTTTCTCCATCTTTCATAGAGCTGACGCGCTCCTCATCTGTCCATTCCATCCAACAGAAAGTTCAAGACGACTTTCTCACGGAAACCTCCAAAATTGACAAAGCCCGCAAAAAGCTTCAAGACCAGATCGGCGTCGACCTCAAAGTCTGCTATTCCGGTACCCCTCCAACCACAACCTCTTCAACAATCTCACTCCCTCTCTAAACTGCAGACCTCCGTAAAGTCCTTGACCCCCATCTCATGGACCCAAACGACTCCAGCAACGCTCTCGTGCTTATAGCCCCGCCATCAAGCCGCGCTGCTCGAGTGCGTGACGCGTCGCCTTCAAGTCCACCCTTGAAACGAAGCGCGCCGAGTGGGGAAGAGGGAAACAGTCGCCTTCTGGGACGCTATTGATTTCGAGGCGTAGGGCGACTAGTTCGGTTGAGGGGATAGGAGGAGATGATGATGAGGAGATCAAGAGGCCTGGCAAAAAGTTTAAAGAGGATGCTGCGTCTGCGCTTGAGGTGAGGCATTTTCTTTATTCTGCTGTTGTTATTGAAGTCTTCTATTTTCATTTCGGCAGAGAATTCTCGCGAGCTCTATGATATGAAGACATCCCAAGAAGTACCCAATTCTTTTGTTTTCAAATACGCCGTTTTCTTATTACTTTCAATATTTTCGTCTTTCGTTTGTACTTGCAAAAATCTTTCCTGTGGTATTATATCCGTTGTATTTACGTTTAGTCGTACCTTTACGTTGTCGTTACATTCTATCGCCTTTCCGAATCCCCTTCTTATGTGTGTGTATTTTTTATTTGTATACTTCCGTTCCCGTTACAATCCTACTATATCAAATCCTTGCAATCTACTTGTTGTCGTATGTATTTTAAGAAATAGCAATAAGTCTAATTCACATGTATTCGTGAATAAAAGAAGAAATTGGTGGAATAGAGGTGTTTTAAAAGGACATTGTGTTATAGCGCAGAACCATGACTGCCTTTGTTCTTCTTATTGAATTATGACCTTCAAGGTTCATACTATTCCTCCATCTACATCTTAAGGAACACGTTGACTCATTTCGTATTTAAAGAATAAGAATAAAACAATATTACATACAAGTACATGCACATTCACCCGTCTAAAAAAACCCACAAGACAACCGGGGAATCCTCTTAAAAAAAACCAACCCTCACAGAAAAAAACCACCGCGCGTTCTAAGACTATTACATAAAAAGAAGCCGCCTTTTCACCCTTCCTCTGATTATACACCTCCACAATTCCATCGCCAACACCTTCCCATCCACTCCCACCCCATGTTTCACGCCAACCTCTTTCCTCACAGGCGGATTCGGGGGTGGTCTCATATGCGCCAACGACGCGCTCAATGACAGTGGAATGGTATGACGTTGTTGGGATGCGGGATGTTGCGACGGGGTGTTGGGAGCGTAGGAGGGTTGGGAGGGGAGAGGGGTTGAGAGGTTGTGGGGGTATCGGTTGTCGTGAGAGACGTTGGAGGTCAGGGAGATGGGTGGTGAGGGAGGGACGGGAAGTGAGGGAACGTTTTGGGTGGTTCTTTGCGCTAGAATTCGGGATATTATTTTACGTTGTGTATGAATGAATTAAAGTAGGGGAAAGCTTACTTTAAGTAAATTTCCTTCAGGTGTTAATAGCGGATGATGGTATAATGCTGTCGCCACGTCCTCCTCACCACCATCCCCAAGATTCCCTGTATTCATCGCTCTCCCCACACCCTGCCATCTCAACCACCGTCCCGAGAAAATCGAAACCTCATTCCCGGTATTCACATTCGCAGCCGTCCCTGTTGAATCCTCGTGCCCGTGATCATGGAAGCTTGTTTCCTACGATCCTTTTTCTTATGCAGATACTGCTGCATGAGCGGTGGGAAGATTTTACGCAACTCCCTCATCGTCAACGTCGCTATTAAACGTTGTTGACGCCATTCTTCCACGAGTTCTTGATCTCCAGTACGTGGGAGCTGCGCCGCGGGTGGATTGGACGTTGTGCTTGTTGGGGTTGCGATGGATCGCGTGGGGGGTTGAGATGGGACAATGACTTCATCGATGGACGTTTTTGGATGTATTGAATGAGAATCCCTTGCAGTCATGTCGTCTCCCGGTGTACGTCGATCTCTCCCCACCGTCACGCCCTCCTCACAAGTCCTCACAACATCAAACCGCACCTGTCGTAAATCACCTCCTCAACAGCATCCTTCCGTCGTGAAAGTGGCTCCCGTTTCGTGGCTGAGGAAACGTTTGGAGTTGGTGCCGTGGGAACAACGTCTGGTTTTCTTTATCGCTGACTTTAATACGGGTTTCGGTGCTACAACCCTGAACCAGAACTACTCGCGTTGACACCACTCGACGTCCCTGATGGATGGTAAAGATGAACCGGCATCCCACCGCTCCCAACAGGTCCCATAACAACCCCAACCCCACCACCCACACTCCCACCAGTGTTCGATGAAACTCTGAAACGCATCCGAGACCTTCTCATTCCACGGCTCCACAGCTCCAATCCCCAACACTTCCTCGTCCGTCAACAGACTCTCTAAAACCATTTGAAGCTGCTGACCAGACGGTCTCTGTTGACCGTTGACACCGCCATCTGATGTAACGTCTCCACGTCCTCGAAAACGTATCAATATCCACTGTGGTCACCATCTTGGGTACAACCCTCCGGCGGCGTCGATTCCACCATCTCCACCGTCTTTACAAAAGGCACAACCATCCTTGGTGGCATCAACACCTGTCCGGTTTCATGGTATCCCCACCTCCCCCTTCATCTTCCCAAACCTCCCCATCCCATCCTCCTCCTTCTTCCACCACCTCTCCACCGTGTTCTCGACCTTCTCAACAGCCTTAAACTTTTTCCCCAACACGCTCACAAACGCCTCCGACTCTTCATTAAACACCAATGACCCCATAGCGCGTGATTTCACACGCGGTGGTGGGGGTTTCCGGATCTCTTGCGTTAAATCAACCCCACTATCAGATCCTGAACGTATTGAAACATTCTCAACGATCGTGTCGTCAGACATCTCCAGCGACATGGCCCCCCTTCCTTCCCACAAAAACTATGTTTCAACGATAACGCTGGTTTTAAAACACAAAAGAAATCAACAAAGGTGTACCATCATTCTTTGCTAAACATGCAAAGGAAATTGCAAGAACAATACAAATACCCAATCTTGCGGCACTAAAATAAAACCCACCGAAAAAAAAAAGGTTACAGATAAAAGATCTTCTGAAACAATAACCGTGATAAGTGACCCTTTGTTTCTTGAATAGTATGCGCATATGCGAGGGGGGAGACTTGTGGGGGGGGGGGGTTGCTTTCTTTAATTGCGAGGCTTTCTTTAATTGCGAGGGGAAGTGCCTTTTTTAGGTTGAGCCCTTTCAATAACTTCTCGATAAACTATATACCCCCCTCCCATACCCACAAAACGTTATCAATGATGGATACCCCAACTGAGCCACCAACCGGTCCCCTCTCATCACCAACACCACCACATCACCGACCACCGAAACCCCTAAATTCCCAACCGAACTATGGATGCATATCCTCAAACACCTTGACCACGTTGACGTCTGTCGGCTTTCACAAACCTCCAAATTCTTCCATATCGTCTCCAACGACGATTCAGTATGGCGACGCATCTGCATGGTGAATGGGGTGAAACCGAAAACGAATCTCATTGAAGTACTCGATGAGATCAACGATGAGATTGTGGATCATGAACCTAAAGAAGAGAAGAAGGTTGAATGGAAAGTCTTGTTCATGGAACATTATGAGAATGAAAGAATGTACAGGTTTCGACGGAGATCGTTTTGGTAAGAATCATTTCAAACTGCGATCAATGGTTCTAATTGTGGGGGGTTTTTTTTTGTGGGGACGCGTAGGGCGGAATACGCTGCAATGAAAGGATTGATGGAGACTTCCAAACGCGACGCCCAACGCGATCTCAACCTCACCAACCTCGGTCGCGCTCCCTGTCTCCAATGTGAACGTGACAAGCTCCACACCCAACATCTCACCGCCTCAACGTTAACAACGCGTCTAAGTCTCACCGTCACAACCTCTCTCAAATCGTTTATTAAACCGAGGATTCTGGATCCATTTGAATCGTTTGATACGAGATCCGTGGAAGGGAACAGTCGACAGGCTTTGTTGGCGCATTCGTTGACCGGGGAGTGTGAGTTTGGGGTGGGGTTGAAGGATTTGGCGTCGAATTTCTTTAGGGGACCGTCGGCGGGGTATGCGGGTAGTTGGGTGTTGCATGATGGTGGGTCTGGGGCGACGTTGGGGGGTAGACCGCGATTTGTGATGGAGGTGATTTGAGGGTTGTTGTTGGACCCCTTTCTCCCTCTTTTCCCTTTTGCCTCTTGAAATAAGTATGTGAGTAAATGAGTAGAGTGATGACGGACGCTTTAGCCACGATATGTTTTTGTCGCTTGCTTAAAGGGGATCTTTTGATTACTTTTTCTTTTATCTTGTTTTGAATAAATTCCTGTTGAATTCTTTCTCACGTAAACTCAATTTTTTTAAAAAAAACGATGGGACCAAAGAGAACTGCATCCACCAAGACCGCATCCACCAAGCCTGCAAAGAAGGCAAAGGGAAAGGCACCAGGTAAAATGATCCGCCCCACCTTCACGCGATTCAACATGAATGCATCATCGTATGTTGACGAGATTGATTGAAAAAAAAACAAAAACCCCCAGCTCGAGAGAAGGATATGGAGAATGATGAGGTGGCGTGGTTACGCTGTCAAAACCATCCCCTTGTACTTACGTTTGTTAAAGATGGATGATTTGGAGAATGAAAGGACTTTTGTGAACGAGGGGTCTGCTGAACAGGGTGGAAGGTAAGGGTTGCTTTCAAAGAATGGACACGTGGTGCTGAATGGTTGACTTTATTGTGCTGCATCCAATGCTTCACAATGTCTTTTATGATCCTCTGCTCCCTTTATCGCATCAAGCCAAGAAATATCAGGCTTTCTGGAGATCTTTCATAGTCAATTCAAGAAGCAGAATGAGACGCAGGCAAAGACAGAGGCCAAGGTTTCAGAGTCCAACCTCATGCAGAAAATAGAGACGGTACGTGTTTTCTTTTCTGCTTGTCCACCTTTATTTTCTTCTTGGTGGAAGCCATCGTTTAAAGCAATCTGGGCTTCATTCCGCTTCCTTGGTATTTTTGGTTTTCTGCTGTCATCCCACGTTCACTCAATCCACCTTTTCCATAGATCAAGTCTTTTGTTGGGAAACTCGAACAAGACTGGTAATTACACTCGTAGTCACTCCAATGTTTACGTTTCAAGCGTGGATGACACCGAATCCATCCGTATAAAGACCGAAGCGTTCATGGCTGATCAAGGTGAACCCCCGCCCCACAGGACTTTAAAGACTCATAACATTCCAAGCAGAAGCTGTCCAGAAATACAAAAAGGCCTACGAGAAACGATGCAACGCTATGAAGACGGTTGTGAACCAGTTTGAGAAGGCTTGTGAGAGGGAGAGGGAGCAGTTTGATGAATTCTTAAAGTCGATTGAGAATGAAAGTGAGCAGGGGGGAAGTTTAGGTGTTTGCTAATGTTGAATGTTGGTAAGGTGCCGTCTGTAAGGAGACGGCAGTTGAAGTTTTTAAACGCATGTCGGAGGACGTTGCGGAGGCAAAGAGAAGAACGCGATCGTTGGCAAAGGTATTGCTTAAAGGATTTACGCATGGATCTGATGAGCTGTATTGCAGAAAGAGTTTAACGCATCGGGCATTAAGGAGGGCATTAAGATGTTGTTAAATTGAATCATTTTGTATTGGCGTTGTATCAAAAAGGCACACTCACTTTTGAATCTGCGAGACATAAGGTTCTCGTCTTCTGTGAATTCTTCAAAAATAAATAAATCAATGCTTCCAACAATCTTCTCATCAGGCTCATTCATCGTCGATGATATCCTCATACTCGATGAAGATGGTTCCAAAAAGGATTCATACGATGGCGTTGTTGGTGGAGGCGGCGTCCACACGATTGTTGGTTTTATTCATCCTGCTTGAATTCCACTTATGTCTTATCAGGTTCAGCCCTATGGTATCAACAACATAGATCAAAACAAGTAGGATATGTCGCCCGAATCGGCGAGGGATGCCCCAAAGATGTCCTGGAAGCTTTAGATAACCTTGGTATCAATTTGTTCAAGATTTCAGTTCCTGAACCCCAACCTCGAGCAACCAATTACTTCAAGGGGTCAAGCGGAACGCGTGGATTCGAATTTACCACATCCGAGAAATCCTACGCAACCCAGTTCCGCATTCGAGTGGAAGATATACCTGAAGAGTGGATGGCTTCGCTTAAATTTATTCATCTTCTCATGTCTGCTGATCGTGCTATCGAGTGGACGAGAAAGTTTGATGAACGGGCAAAAACGTTGGGATATCCGAACGACCCTGTTTTGTTTGGGAACCGAGCCCGGCTTCTTGCGTACCTAAGCAATGGGACATGTTTGAGGAGGCTCTAAAAATTGTGTCGGTGGTTTCTCCAAATCACGAAGAAGGGATGGATATGGCAAAGGGACGAATGAACGTCGGGGAAGATGAGCTGGAAAACGTAAAATCTCTGGCAAAACTTCTTCTGGAAACAATTATTCGGGTTGGATCAAAGCAAATCTTGTGATCCGTGCCGCCCATATGGGCTGCCTCGTCGTTCCTCATCCCGAAATTTCGAAAGAAGCTATGACGCTGATTCCTGCATTTTGGACAGCAGATCAAGCTGAGAGGGTGAAGGATGTCACGGGAGCTGGGAACTCGTTTATGGGAGGGCTCATGGTTGGCCTTGCTGAAGGAAAAGATATTGTGGAAGCTTCACGTTTCGGTGCCGTTTCAAGTTCCTTTGCGGTCGAAGCCATTGGAATCCCGACCCTGAACAGAGACGACGGAACAGAAAAATGGAACGATGGTCCAGATCCATATGAACGTCTAAATGTATTGGCCCAGAGAGAATCATTACAACTTTAAAGAGACGCTGATTCTGCTCGCTGCTTCTTCAGCCTATCTCTTGCGATCAAGACCATTGCTTTTAATCCCGTCTCAAGCTCTTCTTGTTTTGAATTGTTCATCCGTTCCCTGATCACGTCCACTATGGCACTTCGAGGTCTTCCAGCGACAAACACGACAAACTTGAACCCAAATCGCTCCTCGTACTCGTCGTTGAGTTTTTGCAGGGTGGCATTGACTTCCGCGTCTTCATTGCTAACGGCGGATGCTCTATTTGTGTATCCTTGCTCCTTGAGTGAGGACGCTGAAAGCTGCTCTTTAAGGAGCTCCTATTAATATATATTAGCATCTCATTATTAATAAACAATAAACCAAACCTATTCTTGGATGTGCGTTGATGACGACCAACCTGTCCACTTCCGACAGGGATGCGATGACAGCATCCGTTACATCAAGAAGTTGCTCCCAAGACTCAAAAGGTCTTTGTTTCAATAGAGCCGCAGCAAGAGGCGGCGCAGGCTCAAAGAGAGCCTCAACCGTCCTGATAAACTTGTCGTCACTTGTCGCATTCAGCTCTTGTATCGAGAGCAACCCCATTTTCGTAAGCGTTACACAAACGAACGATATGGCATCAGCAGCAGATGTGCGAGACATCCTCTCGTTGCCGCATTCAGCATTACCGCCTGCACCAAGGCAAAGACCTCAAAAGGAGGTTCATAAAAGACCTGGTAGGAATATAATTTGGCGTTGTAAGAGTGTTTTTTGACAGTGTTTGGAAGATGGAATCACTCGAGAACTGTTTGCACTTACGGGTGGACTTCCGCCTTTGAACTTTTCTGTTGTTCCCAATGCAGCATTAAAGCCGAAAATTACGTTTGGGTCTGATGGGAAGGAAGCAGAGCCTGTCAAATGGTATTTATTTTTTGCGATGTATAATAAAGTCTTATATCAATACAGGAAATGGTGCTCATTTAAAAACCCTGGCAGACTGGACGAATTGGAACTATATCACTGGGTTAAAGAACGGAAGTAGATTTAGGTATTTAATAGTTAAGTCGATATCTATTAATGTTTAGAATACCCTTTTGCAAAATTGAGTCGATCTATCAGTATTCCGGACTTCACTCCTGAAGAGTATCAACAGCATCTGGAAGGTAATATTTTCCGGAATCTAAGGATATATTCTAAGTCACTAGATCCTGACTGGACGTATGATGAGACAAAATATCTTCTCGAGCTTTGCAACCGGTTTGATCTAAGATTTATTGTCATCAGCGACCATTTCGAATATGAGGCTAAATCAAGGAGCATTGAGGTAGAAATACAATTTTAGCAGTGGAATTAATTGCGATATAGGATTTAAAAGAACGTTATTACAGCGTAACCAAAAAAATTCTTGGGCTTCGTAACGATACTGTTGATCCAGAAATTTCTCAATATACCTTCAACAAAGGTTGTTGGATAATTATTACACATCCATAACTTACATGTTTATAGCCCGAGAAATTGAAAGAAAGAAACACCTTGAATTGTTATACAGCAGAACACCTGAAATCCAAAAGGTTTTTTCAATTAGCGTTTTATCGCCTGCTTGCTGATTAGGTGTGTAGGAAGAAGAGCTTTTAAATACGGAATTACGCCGACGAGAGCAAAGCGAGAAAAAATGGGCTGCGGATAGGGACCGTATTTTGAAGCTTTTTGCAAACAACGAGTTGGCGACCCCGGTGAACATGTCAGCACTGCAGGCTGGTGGTTTAGTGCGTATTCTCTCAGATTTTTGTTTCAGGATTCCTTTTACTTATTTTATAACAAAGCAGAAAAAGATCAAGAAGCTTGGAAAGCCAGAAGATGCTAGTAGCGCAACAGAAGCTACACCAAATCCTTTGCGGAAAGACAGAAAATCTTCTATGAAGCTTATCGACGATTCAGGTAACCCAGGTATCTTACCTTTTCGCCCTAAACTTTTGAAGTCGAGACAGCTTTCAAGAAAGAAAAAATTCCTCCAGGCGTTTACCTCCGAACGTCCCGTTTGTTCACACCAAAGGCAAACATTGTTGCAAAAGTGAAAGAAGTTATGGACGAGTACAAACTTCGTAAGCTCTCCGCATTGAGTTTCATTGTAATAATCCTAAATTCTAGCTGCGGTTCCTACTATACCCACTGCAGCAGTTTGTGAAAAATTCGATACGCTTCGGATAAACATCGTAAATCTGCTTGAACTCAAGAAACTTCTGGATCGGCAAGAGCATGAAGTGCGAGTTTTGGAGAATCGACGAGATCTTCTATTGCAGGGAGGTGCGACTCCTTCCGCGTCTGTAAATGGATCCGGGATTTCGGATACAGTATCTCTTGCATCATCGTCAACAGCAGCAGCCGGCGCTACATCCGTGAAAAAGGTAAGGTTTGCTTTTACGCATCGTCCTTTTCGTCCTTCGTATTCGATTAATTTCTCGATTAAATTCTGTTCACTTAATTTAATATCTCCATTTTTTGTTTGTCAGCTTAAAAAAAGAACGGCAGATGGCGCACCGCCTGGGCGGGACGTGAAAAGGCAAAAATCAACCGTATAACCCAAAGCTCTCCTCTGTAAATGTTCAAAAGCTATTTATAAGTAAAACCAAAGCGGATTTGTATTCGAAGTAATGGTATTGGCTGTGACAATGGCCTTTTAAATTCATGCCTTGCTTTTAAACCCCTCTTACATCAACCCCTTTCGCAGTATCCCACCCACTCCTTACGCATTTCACCAAGATATTTAAGCTCGAAGATCGAATTTAAAAGCAAAGTCATCTTAACAGTGCATCTTTTGCTTTCCTCTTCAACCAAGACCCTTCCTTAGGTTTACGCAATCACTCTCTAAAGCTTAGGAATCTCAAAAGTTTGTCTGTAACCTTTGGATCAAAATCGTAGCGCTTAAGGTAATCGTACATCGGCGTAACAACGCTATAAATGGATGTTTTCAAGCCTTTTTTTTTAAAAAAAAATAAATTAGCCTATGAATAGAGGTGAGTCTTACTGTCTGCAACAGCATGCGGCTTCTTAAGCTGGACCGGGTGTGAGGGCTTCACGCCAGGTGGATCCTTCATGTAGCTTTGAGTTGCGTTCAAGCATCGGATAAGTGTTTCCAAAATAAGTGGTACGCTCTTTTGCACAACCCCGTATTTATCTTCCGTCACCGCTGCGACCACAAAATATGCCAATGCTACACGGAATGTCAAAATGATAATAGGAGGCATTGTACGTACCTTGAGACGCCCAGATAGCTCTTTGGTAATCCACAAAGTGAGTCTTTGCAAAAACTTCAACTGAAGTAAAATCTATCTTCTTTCGGTTGTTAACAAAGGACTGAAACTTATCCTGAAGACTCTTCATCATGCCCGCAATGGAGCCTTCAGGCTTCTCCGGCTTTTTAAAAATGTTTGGTTCAGGAACAAATGGTTTGGCTTCAGTCTCGTCAGCTGAGCGAAGAAGCGATGGCACAAGCGGTCTCCTATCCGCATCGGTTCAAGTGCAGCTAAATTAATTTTTCGTCGTCGTAAGTCGTCACTCTCATCCATCGTAAAATCGAGCTCAATATTCCTGGAGCCTTCTTCATTAAGAACACATTTTCAGTTTTCAATTCAAGCTTTTTTGGTGAACCCGGCTTTGTGTAGAATTACTTGCCGTTCAGCCAATTTCGAGAGGCTGGTAGATTTGACTTTATCTGTATAATAGTAAGATTTTAAAATCCAAACGCTCCTATAACCTTTCTTTCAGCGCGTCTGATACTTTGTCACTAAATTGATCTACAATTTTGACACATTCGGTCAATACTTCATTCCACAACACAGCTGACTCGTCTTTCGAATCATTGTTAAAAATGATATGCCTAAAATACTTTGTCCTTCTCGCCAATTTCCAGATAGTGTACAATGCAAGATCCTTTAAAGGTTAGAAGTCATTAGTATAATTCTAATCACCTTTTCAAAAGGATTTTTTGAGTGCTTCATCGTTTCACATACTTGCTGAATTGCAAATGGCGACTTTTCCAGTAACACAGGCTAAAAACATGTTAGGTTTTCTCCCTTATATACTTACTCTTACCTGAGTAAGAACAATCTCAACAAGTGCGTCAACAATTTCCCATAGAGAAATAGAGAAGAAGGAAAATAAGACGATGTGCATCAAAAACTTCTTGTCCATATTTTCGCATAGTCCACAGGAGCAGGGACCATTTGACTATCATGTATTGTGGTCAGCTGTGAGAGGGATAAACTAGCGAAAGGCGGGTGGGGGGGGATTACCTCAAGAAAGTATAAAGAAACCTTGTAAGTACGGTCATGGGAAGTGTGCGGATGAAAGCGTAGAAGACTGAGAACACCGCTGTTGACGTCAAAGATACTTTTAAGCTAAAGCTCAAAATTGACGGCATACGGCGAAGAATACGGGGACGAACGGAAGTCTGTTAATGCTTAGTAAATTCGGCAAGACTTTTTTGATACATTAACAGACGTAAATTTCACAACATGGCGTTCTAGGATCTGAGAAAGGACAACGTAAACCCCTTTGAAAGCCAATGCATAAATCAGAACATAAATGTATCGGTCATTCAACTGGCTCGGCCCGTATTTTCCTTGAGGCAACATAAACAGATTACCCAGAACATTCTGGCGGCTCTTCAGCATCCAAAAATACGCGATTGCCATCAGAAGGCTTGAAATGGCGTACTGGCCAAGAGACCACAGGGCGGACGGCAGGCTCAGCTGCTTCCTATCTTTGTTACCTGAATAAAGTGTTGAAGTTTGGATAGTGTAAGATGAAATACCTTGCAGCCGTACTAATCTCGTCTGAAGAAGTAGAAATGCTGAACACCACAACATCGCTGCAGCTGCCGGGATCACCAAAAGCATATTCAAAAAGAAGCCTGCACATGGTTCAGCTTCATGCAAAAGGGATGATTCAATACCTGATAACGGCCATGGTACCGATATCAATACAGCGAGCACAGCTGCGACCACAATCAGATAATATTGAATTGTAGCAACTCGCTCAGTCACAACGCCTGCAAAAGCGTCTGGTGTTCGTTTATTTTTGACGAATTGCCCTAAACCCCAGCTTCCAGATGGGCCCTCGGCAGAAGCTGCCATGGGATAATTTGATGGAAGCGGATCTTCACTTGGAGTCAAGAATAAATCACCCATGGGGATAAGATGCTGCAGTCCGAATTCACAACTGCCGACAAATCTTTTGCTCTTTCATGGTTGTACCCTTTCAAAGCTCACCAACATGAAATCGTAAGTGAAGCCGATAAAGCTCATCATTCACAAGATTAGAATAGCAGAAGAGGTGTCCGAACTAGCTCTTGGATCGCCGTCCAAATCATTCGGTGGACAGAATGCGCCATCAGCGAATGTCTATGAGGACTTTAAGCGAGGTCTTCATGATCATACCTCCTACAGGGACATCACCACACTTCTTATTGAAGCATCGCAGCGTATTTCATTTGCATCAATCCAAAGATAACAGTTTTAGATTTGGAAGTTGGTGAAATGATCAAATGCACACATTTCACACTTTGGGACTCCATGTCAGCGACGGAGGTTTGACATAAGAATCATTCCTTCCTGAAAGCTCACCGTGAATGCAGATAATGGACCAGAAGATGGACTCTGGATATGACTATCCAGGCCGCGTAGTCAAAGCCATGCCTGCAAAGACGGATTTAATTACAATGCGGTTGCCTGGAGAGAAATTAAATGGCTGGATGGACAAGCTTATGGAGATGGAGGTCTTTTATCAAAAGAAGATAGCGTAACGTGTTCTAAATCATTACAGATGACGTGCATGCGAGGAAATCCTTTAACTCAAACTTTATTCACGTGTCCACTACTTCATTATCCACACGAGCTGCAAAGCAAAATCCTACGGGAGGTGGCAACTTCTTTTTTGAAGGGGGTTGACTTGTGGAGGCAGATTGTAATCCAAGCGCGAGTGTTTGAGGCATGTAATTACTTCGAAACGCTAGTGATGCTAATAATTTTAAAGGATGAAGAATTTACTTTTGATCCCGTCACGTTCAGCTTGTGCACAGAGGTCGACGTTAGCGAATGCATCACCGGCCTCTTGGATGTGGAAGAGGATCTTCTCATTATCTGGAGAAATTTAAAAGGGAAAAATGCTCAAGGTTGTTCTATTACTGATCTGTCATGTGATCAAATGATGAAACGCAACTGCATCTAACTTCTCAAATTCTGGTAGATCCTTTGGAATCTATAGAGCTCATCGACGGAAAGGAAACTATGATTTTGGAAGCGCTCCTTGCACGAATTCGGTTTCGAAAAGTATTCTTAGTGTGTTTATCTGTGCTGAATAACATAGGCATTTATACAAACTTTAAACTTCATCCTCAAAAGGAACCTTTCAAGTGCGAAAAAGAGCGTGTCGCAAGCAATCATACAGTTAAAGGCATGCAGTCATACTTTAGACTCTTCAAAAGACGTCACAGGTACTGCAATCTCACAACCAGTCTCTTATAATTCCTAGATCTTTTTGATTCAGATTTGAATCGAAGGATTTTTGCGGATGGGCCACCACGGAATGTCTTAGCCATCTCCCTTAATGATGCTTTTGACGATTTACATCATCTTCTATCCGAAATCTCTGAAGTTATCAACTTAAACTCCCTGACACCACTTCGACCCCTACTGGTACGTTGACGTTATGCTACACCACTATAACTGAGCTTCAAAGCTCTTCATGAGTCGTTTTTCATCACGCAATCCCAATCCAAACATTCTATCGCGCTCTATTCTCTCAGTGAGGTGTTAAGTAGTTTCGAGACCTCATAATTTTAGCACGTGATCCTGCAACATGGTAGGATATACGGAAAGACGTCAATCTCCGACGCCTTGAGAGATAGCGTATCGAACATATTTACGGTCTCATTGTTTGCAAAACAAATACCAATAGTTGAAGGAAAGGTTCATGAGTTTATAGAGCTTACCATCAAGGTTGGTATGATCTTTCCTCTCTTGGTCCATCGTTGTTGCCTGCTCCTTTTTCGCCCTGCTGCATTTTATTGATAAGCCATGCAGAAAATCGAGAGTCTTTTGCGTCTTTATGGTTTTAATAGATCAAGACAACGGCGAATGATGCTCAAACTTATTCAAGAGTTTGATATCGTTCAAGCAAAGGTTTGATAGCCCTAATATCGTATAGACTGAAACGGCAAAGGTAGAAGAAATCGATCTTTCCCTTCACAAGCTCGTGGGTTTTACTGGAAAAGCGGAATCTTTTCTTGCTGAGGTTCATCTTTGATATTAGTACGGATGACATCTAACCTATACTTCAAGCCATTCTATTTATCTTCATGGATCTATCAACTGAAGATAGACCTACTTATTGAAACTCAATTTATGGGATTTGAGTTAGACATCTTTAGCACCTACGAGTACCCGGTTATCTTTAAGTATAAAAGCGTATATCTCAGTATCTAATTCGAAAACTAGTTACCTTGACAATCTCTTTGGCAATGCTGTCGCTGAGATAGATAGAGTAAAGGCGTCGACTCGTATTCCAGAAGAATCTGAAGTGAATGATGTTTCAGCGAAAAAGGTCAAGGGGCAAAAAGATAGGTCAAAATCCGAGGAGACTATTTCGCCGCTTGATGCTTTAACGGATGAGATGAGATTATTTATTTTGGCGAAGCAAGCACTCTCACGAGTGTCGAGTAATGTAAGAAGCCTCTCACGTATCAATTTAATTTTTTAACAAGATATTTTTTTTATCTTATTAGCTAGCTTATGTCTTCATTCGGGAAGGTCTTGTCACAAACCCCGATCCAGATTTATTCAATCCTGAGATTCAGTTCAACAACCGCTTTAAGGTGTTTTCTTGCCTCGGTAGTCCGCCCCCCCTTACCTTCGCTCAGATGAGCGCTATCATTGACAGTGTGGGGAAATCATCGGTACGTTGTTGACTTCATACCAAAATTTCTTTTGATAACACTAGGAAGACATTAGACCTACTGTCTTTGGTAAAGATTCAGCTGGAGTATTGCGATAAATTACTTAAAGCCGTGAGACATTCGCTTGCCAATGTTCAACCCGATGCATTGCGAACGCACGTTACGGCGCCGGTTTGAAAGATTTGATGATACTGTAATTGACATTTTCGTAGGACCTCGACCGCCTTTCGAAATGTGTTGAGGTCAACCTTAACACAGTAAGTGCAACCTTAGACCGGCTTAGCGGGGAAAATAGCCGTTTGCAGGCTTCCGGTGAAGTCGATGTGAAAGAAGCCAAAAGTGAAAAGCTTGGAACGTTGAACGTCAAGGCAAGGGTCCTTTCTGGTGGCTTCTTCCCCACCCCGGATTTCCGCTTTTTGGGTGTCAGTAGATTGAAAAACATCGAATGGAGATCATTTATCTATTTCAGAATTTTTTCTCTGTGTGCAGTTTCCTAATCTCGTCCGCTACATTGGAGTCTTTTTTTTAAAGTGTATCTCAGCCCTTTTCCAGAAAAAAAGGGCATCGGCGCTTTTCAACCAGTTCAACACATGCTCCCCATCAGCTGTATGCAGATCTCGCGTTACTTAATTGATTAAAGCGGTGAGAGCTGTTGACGACATATGTGTAAATCTCAGAGTTTAATCACCTAATCCCAGGATGTCTGCCTATTTCGCAATAGGAAGACATTCACGAAGGCCATGGATCCGCCTGTAATTTCATTCCCTCTCACACTTCACTAATTATGTGACACTTCCATTCATATATTTATTGGTTGACAAATGGTCGCGGTTCCAGTTTTATTTATTTTTTCAGCAGAACTCTTGGTTGACAGCAACAACCACTTCAAGAATCGATGCAGCAAGATCCGCGTTACCCCACTCAAAAGTCGCCAACTTAGGACATTTTCTCGCAAGCGTGACCCAAGGCCGCCGTAAAAGTATGCGGGCTCTCAAGTGACTCTCCAAATATCAACTGTTCAATTCGAGGAAGGCCGGACGCAATCGTCGCAAAAGTTGATTGTTAAACCCATCCCGAGTCTCATGGAATACGAGCTTTCTTAATGACTTTCCGCATAGTTTGGTAAGAGCGCGAAGACCTCTTGTGTCGAGGATGCCTTGACCAGCAATTGCGATGCTTTCTATGCAATTCAATCGCGCTGCGAGAGCTTCCAAAGCTTCAGGCCATTGCGAAATAGATTCGGACTCTTGTTCAGCGCCATCACAAGCCAGCATTTTAGAGACGAAAAGCTTTGTGAAGGCAGGTTAAGAAGCCAGGAAGGCTGAATCTGGGTTGCGTAAAATAAAGTATGCTTAGCGTAGAATTCTGCAGTGGACGTTAGAATAGAAGCTTACCCCTCCGCGACAAATCAATCCCAACTCTCCCAAATTCCGCAAACCAGCCACAGCCTTCAATGTCTTCTCTCCAATCCATTCACCTTGCAGATACAACGTCTTCAAGTTCCCTGCGGCGGCCAAAAGCCCGTGCTCCAGACCTTCCTCATTCATACTCGAGCAAGAGACACTTAGTTCCGTGAGGTTTGGCAAATACTGCATTCCACCGGCCAACGCTGTTTCAGAAAGGTGACGTACTTTGAGCTGAAGAGATTGCAAGCTGGTAGGCGCAGATTGCAACAGAGTTTGAATAGCTTGTCCATCCATCAATTTTGTTTGAGAATTTCCTCCAGCGCGCATAATTCTAAGTTTTTGAAGATCTATAAAGTTAACTCGCGATAATGTATAATTATTACTTGGGCATGATTGCATGACTGTGTATGATCCCACAAATCCGAATGATTCAAAGGCATTCTCGAACGAGAGTTTAACGGAAAGCTGGCGGGACATGACTCCCAAGCTTCAACAGTCTTTCGAACCCCACTTTCAGAGAAATGGGAATGGAAGAAGGTCGCATCAACACGCCGGCAAGAAGGTCAAAATGTGTATCTCTCCATAACCTATATTAAGGTTCAATAATACACAACGAACTGAGCAATTACGTTTTTCGCAGGAACTTCGCCATGCTTTGCAAACAACTGATGTTTAAGACTATTGATGAGAATGCGGAGAGCATGTTGATTTGGTAACTTTCCTCACCGGACCAGCTGCCTTAAATCTTCTTGGCTGCTGTTTCAACGATGGTCATAATAATCTCGGGTGGAAGATTGAAAGGGTGTTGCTCAGGCCTGCTACGGATGAAGTATAGACCTCATGAGGCGTTTCCCTTAATGGTGAACTCTGGCCGCGGTTGTCCCATACGAAGCTGGAATGGACCATCGTTTGCGACTGCGTTTGCGACATAATTTTAGGTGAGTCCACAAGACTTTGCGGCTGTTGCACGAACTTCACTGCAATATCGAGATGGTGCACCTTTTTTATAAACGAGAATAAAGGTTCCTTTTAAATTTTAAGCTATTCTTTTATACATATAGACTGAAGGACTAGAAAAAATCTTGGCGGTGGGCCCTCTTCATTAGAGGTGTGCCGTTGCTTGTCGGGACCCATAACGAACTTTTGTCAATAGAGCATGCTAGCTTTTCAGTAATGTAAGGCCATCCATATTCCCTCCACGAATTATATGCAACCGTTTATCATGTGTGCTTTTTTGCCTGCATTTTTTGTCGCATATTTTGAGTCAGGAATTTGCCGCTGTTGCTCTGCCTCCATAAGTGTACACTTCTAACTTCCCCTCTCGGTTTTTCATTTATCGTCTTTCATACTCTTGGAACTATTAACTCCATAAACGATAATTTATTACGATCTATATCGTTTTCATATAGATTTTAATATTTACACACGCCCTCACTTTCCTTTCATATTTTGATAATTCTGTCCTTTTTTGCCGTAATGTTTCGTCCAAACAAATTGTTCAAATTGTCAAAGTACTGTACAAACAAATGACGTGAAATCGATGCTTTTTTATAAAAGCTTCCAAACTATGACTCTTCCCGAAATTATGATAAAAGCTGGACTTGAATGATCCGACGAAGATTACAATCCTTTATTCGACATCGACAAAGGTAGTGTATTTTCAATAAAACCAATCTTCTTTGAACTCTACAATACTAAATTTAATGAAGTTCAACAAGCTTTTGAAATTGAGGAAGCCTTCCATAATTCAAGGCGGCTTCTAGTAGTCCATCTACAAGCCATAATCACGATAACTGTTGTGAGACGATTTTCAAGAAGAAGACTTTCCTTAGCAGACTCAGACAGCTGAGGCAATCGTAGTTTCATTTGCGGACGACAACGGAGAAGGAACTCTTGTGGATTTCGAAGATTTTGTGAAGGGGCTACTGGATCGCATCCGCTTTCTGCAAGCAAAAGACCACAATCTTGTTAATGAAGGAATTCTAATGTATTTTGACTACAGTAACAATGATCTACAGTCATCCGGAATTCCGAATCTGCTACGTGAGAAGGATCTCTGTTCCCGAGCTAATAATTTCTATAATGATCTTCAAGATAGAAAAGGATAGTTGCCCGGGATGGAGAATGTGCACTCCATAGCCAGCTTTGGGTGCGGGCCGGGTAGCGACCTAGTTGCTCTGCAGGCTTTTGCAGAATCTTACGGAGCTACAGACCTGAAATGTATTGGGTTCGGCGAAAAGGTCGGGTGGCAGCAGTATCTTGAAGCACAAGAATTTGTGTTTCATTGCGTACCGACTCTCTCTACAGCAAGCGCTGAAGACATCGCCAGACAATTGGCCAAAATTGATATCATCATCTTTGGCTTTGTGTTAACCGACTTTCGTGATAGTCTTAATATCAACGACTTAGTGAGCAGTATATTTCTGCATCGATAGGACACCGTATGCGTAAAACTATGTACGAGGCGTCCCGTTCTCAACAGTGGAAGCAGTTTACTGAGAGCCATAACCAATGGATCTCGACGAATTCGTGGCGATATTTGACTTATTTATCATCTTCTTAACCATCTGGATGTTGATCTATGTATGAATGGATTTTTAGCGTCGTTAGTTTACATCTCCTGGTAACCCGCCCAGAAATATTCTTTTTTTTCACGATTTGTCGAATTGAAATACCGGCTTTAGATTAAAGAATTCCATTGAATTTATTTAGTTTAAATGTATTTTCTTCTACTGTCTCAACTGTGTTTACTGAAACCGTTCTGTGACCTCCCACTTTAATCCACTATAGTTTGCTCATTTATTCCAAGTTTCGTTCATATCGTTGCAAAAATTCCACGAATACTCTGTGTCTTCTTTTTTATTTATATGCGCCCATGTTCTTGTACGAGACACCTACTTCGTGCTGTTTTTAATCACCTCAAGAATTGCTGAAATTGGGAAGCCCTTACCGCTTTCCTTTCTTTTCTTCTTTTATTTCTTTTATTTCTTTTTTTTCCTCCAAACTCTCACTGCCTTCGCTAGTTGCATGCCATTTTTTTGTGTCAAATGTTTTGCCTTTTGCGAACGATGTATTTAATTATATGATATGATTTCAATTTATATTAGACAATTTCTTTTCTTTCTTTATTTATTATGTAATTGGATTATGAATAAATGCGACAAGAAGTAGTAAAAGTGAAGCTGTCGTCTCGTTAAAATCTCATCCTCGCTAACGTACAGGCCTCGGAGTTTTTGACATCCAATCCTTGGCTCTCGTCATCCATGACTTAGATTTTATCAACTTTAGATATGGCATCCAATACGGCTTTGGGAATATCTGCTTTCCTTTCCAGAAAATCAGTAACAAGATCGTGGGTGTAAGCAGAAATTCAAGCATACTTTTTGTTCTCGTAGTCGTAAGTAACTGTAACGAAAAGAATTAATCACATCAATCTATTTCCTAGGCATGGTCCATGAAATCTCACCTATTACGGCTTCACCCTCCGCAACCACACGTCCTAGCTTATGACTAACAGCCTTAAATAATTGCGTAAACCGGTCTCTTCCAATAGTTTCACGTCCAACACGAACGCCGACAGTCAGAGTATCAGGATCTAATAAAAATAAGCAACAAAAACAAAACGACATGACTTTTACATTCAACAGGTGCCAAGTATTTGATACTTGCCGATTTAAGAATAGGTCCGACTTTCTTGCCTTTAATAAATCCATCGTAGTTGCTTTGGGAAAGGTGACGTCCGACAACTTGATCAAAGTAGGCTATCCGCCCCGATTCAAACTTGTGAGCAAGGACAACGCTACATCAGAAAACCCTCCGCAGTGGACTTTTAACGAAACGGACAACCCTTACATAACGCATATAATGCACATTGTTCAAATGACCGTAAGCATCTTGCTCTCCCCATTGAACTCCAAGGCTTCCATACAAGAATTTAGAGGGATGGGTTATTCAAGTGTATATTACGTGATGACGGATGGAAAGTCGACCAAGAGATCATTTACCGCCTGCGGCAAGGAGGCTCTGGTTTCCTCAACGGACGGGAGTCCTCCGACAGCTACAAATTTGCTTGGTTCAGATGCTAGACACCGCACTTGATGGGTGCAGGGGATCGTGCAGCCAGTGATGGCAACCTATTTGCACTCCTCAACATTCTTTGCATAACAAATGCGGGAATTTGTTTTTTGAAGGCTGACGTTCTACACTATGAATTCACACGTAAGACGACCTTTGGATCTGATTTTTGTATGGCAGCGACCACTTCATCAGGAACGTTCGCTTTCCTTCGCATTTAAGGCAAATATTAACATGACTAACATTTAAGATATTTACCTTTTGTTTGCATGGTCAAAGATAACTGCAAGTCATCGCGTTATCGATCAGCAGCTGAAAAAACGATAATTCAATGAAACCTACCTATGATCGCGTCTCCAGTGGCCACCTGACATCGCATTTTCCCCCTGACTCAACAGTGCCTTCTCACTTATGGCAATGTATTTCTGGGATAATCGGTCCTTGCCAATCCATTCCGTTCGCGCACCAATCCAAAGAGTATCTGGATATGTTATGGAAAGAGAAGGCACGGCCATATCGAGAGTTGCTGATTTTAAAATTCGACCAACACCTTTTCCGCGAATAAAGCCATGGTGTACTGGCGTGGAAAGTTGATGTGCAATTACTAGATTTCGTACATTTACCGATAGAAGAAAGACGACAGATTAGCTGGATGATTAGGCTTATAGATTAGGAAGGACTAAAGCATTACGTTGTTCGAAGTACGCTAGCCGAGCACTCTCAAACTTTGTTGTACGGAAAACCGTATTTAGAAAATAGGTAAGGCTTTATTAGTTATTCGCGTTATCAATAGTTCATGGGTTAAACTCACGTATCGATAAATTGCAGCGGGATTGACACCTCCCGATGCATCCTGCTCACCCACTGCAAACCAACCCTATTTGCACATGTCGTAGTCAATGACATGCATACAAGAAGAATGACGGATCTTCGAAGGAAGACACAAGTCCAGTAAACTGGATTTTGACATACTGTACCTGCACCTCAAAGGATAGTCTAGCAGTCGTTTGGACATGCAAATATAAGTAGAGCGTAGCTGAGAAATGGAGCTCTTTGGACAACCAGCACTGAACAAGTAAGTCAACAAAAGTTTTTGGTTGACAAATCGGACAAAAACAACCAAGCAGTAATAGAATTTTTGGAAGATCATGGATTTTTCAAAAAAAAAAAAAAAAAAAAGATATAGGAATTGTCATCCAGCATTGACATAAGAAAGGATCGAAGCAAAAGGAATTGAGCAGAAGGAAAAGGAAGAAAAAAAAAAAATAGCTTTCGGATTCCTCCACTTTAAGCCAATGAGAAGCCCGTCTCTATAAAGCCAGATATTGAAATTCTCCGTTTCTCTCAGCAAATTCAACGAACCTCCCCACCCTCGCTTCCTTGTACACATCCTTTTTTTTCTTCCCTTCTTTACTTTACGCTTATACCTCTTTACTAAGGTAAACTTACCTCACCTTGTCTTCCATCACATCCCTTCATTCATTCATCCACACAACGCTTTTCTAACTTACTTCTCTGTCGCTAGTCGTTAAGCAATCATGTCCTCCAAGGCTGTCGGTATCGATCTTGGAACCACCTACTCTTGTGTGGGTGTTTGGCAAAACGACCGAGGTAAGCGTCTAAATCCGTTCACAACTTCATACATCCATGAATGCATCCACTTGAATGGAATTAACATCATCGTATTTTACAGTTGAAATCATCGCCAATGACCAGGGTAACCGTACCACCCCCTCATACGTCGGTTTCACCGACTCTGAGCGTCTTATCGGTGATGCCGCTAAGAACCAGGTCGCCATGAACCCCATCAACACCGTCTTCGATGCCAAGCGTCTCATTGGTCGCCGTTTTGCGGATGCTGAGGTCCAGTCTGACATGAAGCACTGGCCCTTCAAGGTCGTTGACAAGGGTGGCAAGCCTTTCATCCAGGTCGAGTTCAAGGGTGAGAGCAAGACTTTCACCCCTGAGGAGATCTCCTCCATGGTCCTCCTTAAGATGAAGGAGACTGCTGAGGCTTACCTCGGTACCACCGTTGCCAACGCTGTCGTCACCGTCCCCGCCTACTTCAACGACTCCCAGCGTCAGGCCACCAAGGATGCCGGTGTCATCTCTGGTCTCAACGTCCTCCGTATCATTAACGAGCCTACCGCCGCCGCCATCGCCTACGGTCTTGACAAGAAGACTAAGGGTGAGAAGAACGTTCTCATCTTCGATCTTGGAGGTGGTACCTTCGATGTTTCCCTTCTTACCATCGAGGATGGTATCTTCGAGGTCAAGGCCACCGCTGGTGACACCCACTTGGGTGGTGAGGACTTCGACAACCGTCTCGTTTCTCACTTCGTTGCCGAGTTCAAGCGCAAGCACAAGAAGGTACGCGATGCTTTCCGTTTACCCTATTGGTTTTTTTCAATCTCAATCCTAATCTGACAAACTCATATTTTTTCATTTATAGGACCTCTCCAGCAACCCCCGTGCCCTCCGTCGTCTTCGTACCGCTTGCGAGCGTGCAAAGCGTACCCTCTCCTCTGCCGCCCAAACCACCATCGAGATCGACTCCCTCTTTGACGGTGTTGACTTCTACACCTCCATCACCCGTGCCCGTTTCGAGGAGCTCTGCCAGGACCTCTTCAGGTCTACCATTGAGCCCGTCGAGAAGGTTCTCCGTGACTCGAAGATCGACAAGGCCTCTGTTGACGAGATTGTCCTTGTCGGTGGTTCCACCCGTATCCCCAAGGTCCAGAAGCTCGTCTCTGATTTCTTCAACGGCAAGGAGCCCAACAAGTCCATCAACCCCGACGAGGCTGTTGCCTACGGTGCCGCTGTCCAGGCCGCCATTCTCTCTGGTGACACTTCCGAGAAGACCCAGGACCTTCTCCTCCTCGATGTCGCTCCCCTTTCTCTCGGTATCGAGACTGCTGGCGGTGTCATGACCCCCCTCATCAAGCGCAACACAACCGTCCCCACCAAGAAGTCCGAGATCTTCTCCACCTACTCCGACAACCAGCCCGGTGTGCTTATCCAGGTTTACGAGGGTGAGCGTGCTCGCACCAAGGACAACAACTTGCTCGGCAAGTTTGAGCTCTCTGGTATCCCCCCCGCACCACGTGGTGTTCCCCAAATCGAGGTCGCCTTCGACGTTGATGCCAACGGTATTCTCAACGTCTCTGCCCTTGACAAAACCACCGGAAAGTCCAACAAGATTACCATCACCAACGACAAGGGTCGTCTTTCCAAGGAGGACATTGAGCGTATGGTCAGCGAGGCTGAGAAGTACAAGGCTGAGGACGAGAAGGCTGCTGAGAGGATTCAGGCTAAGAACGGTCTCGAGTCTTACGCCTACAACCTCCGCAACACTGTTCAAGACGAGAAGCTTGCTTCCAAGCTTGACGGCGGTGACAAGTCTAAGCTCACCTCTGCCATCGATGAGGCCATTAAGTGGCTCGATGCTAACCAGGAGGCTGAGAAGGAAGAGTTCGAGCACAAGCAGAAGGACCTTGAGGGTGTTGCTAACCCCATCATGATGAAGCTTTACGGTGCTGGTGGTGCGCCCGGCGGCTTCCCTGGAGGTGAGAACCTACTTCTATGAAAAGTTGTTTGTTATTGTCGTTCGGTGAAAATATGCTAATGTTTTTTTCCCTCTGTTATCTTTACAGCCGGCGGTGCTCCCGGAGGATTCCCTGGTGCCGGAGGTGACTCTGGTCCCACCGTTGAGGAGGTGTGTATTTAGAACATAACAACCCTCTGTATTTTCATATCACTAAGCCTTTTTTTTTTGGTATTATAGGTCGATTAATTAACGAACATCATCATTTGCGCGTGCACTTAGTTTGAAGTTTTGATTATAGCTGTTCGCCTTTTCCCCCTGTTTTGTTGTTCCTCTTCTGGCTAAATAAAGTCATTTGTTTTTATTGCTTGTGAAACACTGTTCCTTTTTTGTCGAATTAGACACATTTATAAGTTGAACACTATATACACGAAGGCACAAGTACAAAAATCATATATTGTCACTATATATAGGCGCGATAAGTATGGATATATGGGTAGACAGCTCTTTGGCTAAACTCCTTCTGCAGCATTCCTGATATTTTATACGTATATTCGATAATGCATTGAAGCGATGTCGCATTCAACCGTCAGAATATATGTTTCGATACTCCTTTTAATCCAATAGTAGAGGCCCTGGTTCGTCTTGATGCAGGATTTCTTAACTCTTCATTTACGGCCATATCCGAAGGAAATCCAACGGCATGACTGTTTACTCTTATTTGGGAAATTAAACAAGGACTCCCCAAGCAAGACGTCGGGCTTAGATCGGCGAATACAGTCTTTCCGTAAACAGCCCAGTAATGTCTAAAACTGTGTCCCGACTCTCGGGCCAGAAGAGGATGCTTCCATTTTCTTTCCTTTGTAATTTGTTAATGAGGATGTATTTATGTACTCAGACTTTTGAGTAGGGAGTCAAAGGTTTGGGCTGAGTATGCGAGTATTGATCTTTAAATGGGCTTCCTCTGATGCTGAAGAACCATGATAAATGATATCCGTCGGTTTTTTGGTCGTGATGGCCAAGCCTTTGTCCCACTATTATGGCAAATGATCGTTGGACGGAACCTAAAAGTCAGTCGTCCGGGTCCCAAAGTGACCCTACTTCTTCTGCATTTATAGTACCATTCACACATGGTCTCAGAGACACCAAGCTTTTACTTGATGAAATTACGCAAGAGCAAGGCCACTTACTGACAAGACTCGGACATAGCAAGATCAAGCTTACACCTAGCAAGCCCTTTTGGGAAGATTTGAACAACAAAATCTCAGTATAGCGAGAAAGGAACCGTGGCTAACGGTCAAAAGAAAAAAACTATACAATTCTTATATTAACAAATCTGAGCGATGGAAGGGGAAAAGGATTGCTTTTGGTTGAATAAGACGAAAAATTCTACGTAAACAACAAAGCATAAGAATCGACCATAAAGATCCAACAAGTACGGGGAAAGCTGGGGTGGCTAACGCAAAACTAAGCAAGGTATGTATAGAAAAGAAAGCCAATTGCAAGGCCGATCTCCTCAAGGAGGACATTTGCAAGCGCGTAGGGTATCTCAAAGTATACGATCGCACACAACACCCAAAAAAAAAACGTCCCGACAAGCTCAGCGACCTCATTTTCTCCAAAACTTAATACGGGGGAGGCCCGGGCGGTCCCATGACATGTCTCACCGCTGCCGCAACATCATTCGCAAAATTATTGATTTGCAAAGCAGCGTCCGCCCTCATCTCAGACAACACCTTCGCCGCAATCGCCGTCCCTGCAGCCGGGGACCTTGAATATGCCTTCTCCTCACGATTTCCGCCATACTCTTCTTACCACCTCCCTTCTTCCTTGCCTTCTGAACGTTCCCATCTCCGCTTGAACTTGATGACAAGGATGATGTGGCGGTCGACTCTCTCCCCCGTTTCCCCGAATTCGAAGCGCTTGAAGCATTGGCGTTGAGAGGGGCGATCGGAACTCCCTCGGAAAACGTACCAGGAGGGAAGAAGGTGAACCCAATCTCATTGTAGCACACCTCGCAAACACCGTGTCGAATACGAATTTCATCGCCCATACCGGCAATGACGTAGTACTGATGCGGAGTGAGCCACAGGTGGTTAACGATGCCGCTACGTGTGGATAGCTGAACTTGCTCGCCCATCTTTCCGCGAAGGCCGAGAATCGGGACCGGGCCATGTGCTAGAAGAGGTTTTGGAATCACTGTTGAAGTTGACAGGATCTTATTAACCGCCTCTTGTGACATGTCCTCGCATAACACCATTATTCTCTTGCTGTATGAAAAAAGAAAAAAGGTAAGGTTCCATCACTCTCTAATGTAGAGACGATCTCTAATGAGGCAAAACGCACCAGAATGAGCAAACCGTGTTGGTGGGAACACCGCAACCACTGTCATCACTGGAAGTTTCGCTTGCGGTGAGCGCCGGTGAGTTGAGGTAGTTTTGCGGCAACCTCAGCAACTTCTCTGACATTACTTTAGACACCCACAGCACCAGCTATTAACCTGGTTCAGTAAAACTTTCAAAAAACATAATAAAACAAGGAAAGCAATGAAATACTAACCTTAGCACTTCCAAAGCCCGTCAACGCTGACACTGTCATAAACATTTTACGCTCAATGTCAGGAGAGTCACAAAACCAGTAGCTTTAGAAAAAATAAAATGAGGTAAGTTACTGGTTAGAACAAAGACAGGGTAACAAGTAAAGACGGAAAGAGCATTATGCCGAAACGAAAGAAAGTATTACTCACTACTGATATTTTTGCTGCTGGCCCGAGCAGAGCATGTAGACGATATGCCTCGAGAAAGCCTGAACCTTCTCGTCCGAAATGAACTCAAATAAGTTCCTTCCAATAATGTTTGGAGACATACACCTCTCGATATGAGGAGGGATAGGTAGATCCGCATTCTTGGCAATAAACATGTTCCATTCATCCTCCTGAAGAGACAAAATGTTGCCAGCCTCGTCTGTAACGTAGGCAATCTCAGGAAAGTCTTTCACAGGTGCGTTATCCAGCGAGGAATCACCACCGCCACTGGCGCTGCTGTTGCCGGTATTGGTTCCGTGACCAGAACTCACAGTTTCGGCGGTAGAGAGGGATGGAGTAGAGCGGAAAGACATTGATGAAGGTGTTTGAGGAGCCTCAAAATTGTACTGCTGTTGGTTGGTGGATGTGTTGCCTGATGCTTTCGGAGCGGCGGTTGGTGGGGCAAAGCTAGAGGGAGCCGAGTTTAAAATGCTGTTAATGTCGTCCATGAAGGAATCTGTTGGTGGAGCTGGCATGATGCTGAAGTCGTCGGAAAGTGTGGGGGTGAGGAGAAAGCGATGATGATGATGATGTGGATGATGATAACGATAGTGAAGTTGCGGAGAGTTGGGAGGTTGTATCCTTTTCTGCTGTTGACGTAAATTGTAAGGGTCTTCGGGAAGATGTCGGGGCCGAGGATGTAAGATGGGGGGAGGATTGAGTTTGTTTTTGGTTCGGCGGTGGTTTTGCGAGAAAAGAATCCAACAGTAGCGAGTCTAGTATGTCCAGAGGCTCCTCACTGAATTTTGCTGTTGATGAAGACGACGTAGATGATGATGATGCCGGAATAGAGGATGTGCAAGCTGCTGCGGCCAAAAGAAGGTCAGCTGCAAGCGCACCCCCTCTATGATCCTGATCTGAAATCAGACACTACTAGCTGAGGCAGAGTCCAGAGAGGCTGACGAAGACGAAGGTTGGAGTGCGAGTGATGACGAGTAAGGCGAAGATATTGCTGAAGAGATTCTTTTCCTTCTTTTGTTCTCAATTGCTTTCCTAGTTGTTCCTGAACTTTCTCCTCCTCCTCCTCCTCCTCTCGCACCTTCTTCGCCTTCTTCCAATATTTTATTATTACTACCAGAACCAGAACTGCTGCTGCTGCTACTGCTGCTGGGAGGCAAGTGAGGCGGCAGATGGAGGATGGTTGTTTGATGTTGCATCGTTTGTGACTCGTTTTTGTGAAGGAAAAAAAAAAAACCAAAAAACCCCCAACCGCCTTCGGATTTACAATTTCAATTATATAATTTCCCCAAAATGGGGATTCCATCTGGGAGTCACCGGATCTTGCTTGGTCTGGATCCTTCCTTCAGAATGGGAGACAGCAGTGGGGGATTTTCTCATTTTTGAGGGTCCTTTGATGGATGTTGGTAACTGTAACTATATACGTTGCCGAGGAGAAGAAGGAGGAAGAGAATCAAGGATGAATTCCGCCTCCACATCCCCAACCATTCCTCACTTCCGAAGAGTCACTTAGATAGGAGCAGGGTGAAAGGGCATCTTTATAGGTACATAAGTAATGGGAGTATGGGTAGAAACAGTAGAATCGTCGGGTGGGAATGATGTAAACCTCATGGATTAAAACAGAAAAAACGGTAATAATAAGATGGCTGGATGGAGGGAGGGATATGGTTTATTAGTGTAAACCACAATTAAAATAACAGTAACTTGATCTGTACTAACATTTTCAGTATCAACTCGTTGGGATATGATCCGCTCCCATTCCACATTCATCAGAAAAAAAAGTATTTTGGAACTCAGCAAAACTACTCGTTTTACCTTTACAACGCCATTGAAATTGTTTCTAAAATGTACCTCTCCACTCACCTGCACATCCTCCTTATTGCTATCGTCAGCTTAACCCTGAGGAGTACATGTGCACTCCCGCAGCAAACAGCAACAGCAAGGTAATGCTATGTCGCATGTCGTGCCATCGCGGTTGTGGCAACACATTCAGAACGACATTTGATTGGAGAGTATGGACATTTTCTAACTCCCCTATGCTCCACTGTAAACGATAACAACACAGTCATCGGAGTAACGGAAGTTGATGGCGCTCTCTGCATTGGCCATCGTGGTTGGTCAGCAAAATACCCCGAGAACACGGTCGAGTCAGTGCGTAGAGCCTTCGAATTGGGAGCAGATGGAGCAAAGATTGACGTCCAGCTCACTGCTGATGGCGAGATCGTAGTCATCCATGACGATACCCTTGACAGAACCACGAATGGTACTGGAAGGGTTTCAAAACGGAACTGGTGAGTCTCAGAGATTCGACTTATATTTATACTTTTTTTTTAAAAGGTATGGATACATTGACTCGTTGGTCACCACTAAGGGAGGGGCTTCCGGTGCCTCGACTGAAGGACATTCTTGAGCTTCTTACCCTTGACGACACCACTGACGTCTTCATCTTGCTTGATATTAAGCCCGTTAACGGCGTCATCATCATTCCTATGATTTCCGAGATCATCAAGTCGTTCAAGTACGAGTTCCGCACCCAGGTTCAGTTGGGTGTTTGGACTTCAGAGTTAGTACTTTATTTCTTCCGCGTTTTCTGACATTACTCGCCCAGATACCTGTCCCTTGTGAAAAAATATCTTCCACATGTCCTTGTGACGCACATTGGTAGGAAACATTGCTGACGTTTTGTTTTTGTTGGTAGGAAACATTGCTGACATTTTGTTTTATTTCGCTTTGTTTTGTTTTTCTTTTTTTGTTTTTTTTCTTAGGATATGATTTGAAGCATGCCGAAAGTTCTTTTGCTAGTGCAAATGCCTTCAGCATGTACTATCCTTCAGTCGTTGAAGACCGCAGCGGCTTTATCCGCCACATTCACAGGAAAGACAAATCTATATACGTTTGGCCGGTTGATGACGAGGAGGAGATGGAGAACGCCATAGACTCTATGGGTGTTGATGGACTTATCACTGACTATCCGGACATTTGCCTTAATGTTAGGCGCGCTGGGTTGCGTCGGGATTAAGAGGCGTCACTCTCCACAATAAAGTGTTTTGTTTCTTATGATGAACACCTCCTTACTTAACTCATAACCTGGTCATTAGGATACGAAAAATCTAAGTTGATGGGCATGATTTTGGAGGAATCGACAACCCGAGAACATCATGCACTTGTTCAATCAACAAAGGGGCAGCTAAGATGGGTATCCAGCCCCATTCATGCGAGGAAGGGCATCGTTCAGTTCTTGAAAGAGGCATTTCTTCCGGATGGATACCCACACAGCGTTTCGAAAGGTCTGTCATAAGGATGGCTGAACCATAACCTCTTCCAGACTACACATCTTACCAAATATTCGACACCCTCCAGGCGTTTTGTTCAAACGTTACAGGTTTGTGGACCTGAACCTTTAGTCTTTGAAGGAGGTGAAGATTTGATACAGTCTTATTAATTTGATAAGGATTATTGGCGACTCGCGTGGGTTTTCAAGTTTCAATAACTCGATCTTTGACCAACTCATTTAGGCGACGTTTCAAAGATTAGGCGTAGGGTAAGCTCACATAGTTTACCAAGTATGTGATATTGAATTTTCTCGTAGGGATTCAGCGGCAACCCCACTTGCGGCCACATTAACATGGGTATACATAACGCAACTGAGTTTTAAACGACTAAGTCAATACGCGAAACAAGGTCTTGAAAGACGGTACAGGTATGATAAGTACAATATTATACGCCTGGCTCTTCAGTTTTGACATTGATGGTAAGTCTTCCTTATGAGAAGATTAACACATACTAAATACTGACTCAAGCCAACACAAAACGATGGCGCTTTTTTGCTGATATCTTTAATGACGCGGGCACATTTATGGAAGTTCTTGCACCATCCCTTCCTCGTGAGCTGTTTTTACCGATAGTTTGCCTTGCGACTGTTTTTAAAGGATTATGTGGAGTGGCTGCTGGAGCCACGAAAGCGGCCTTGTCGCAGCATTTTGCTGTTCATGATAATGTAGCAGGTCTGCTTCCTCTTCTTTCTTGTTTTATGTGACTTGTTAACACCTGTGTTTCTAATTATGTTCTTAATTAGATCTAAATGCCAAAGATGGAAGGTAAAATAGTGACGCTATATATTTGAATAATTACAAGTATTCAGCCAAGAGACGATTGTGGGACTAGTCGGCATGCTGGTAAGCGAGCCGTATTTGCTTTCCAGCTTGTTAACCAGGCCGTTTTCTCAGATTGGCTCTTACATCGTTCAATGGGTTTCCGGCACATTCTCCACCTGGCTCTGCTTCGTAAGCTACATATTTTCCAACCTTTAATAACATGACATAGCTTATTTTCACAGCCCTACACCTTGTCTTCAACTACTTTGCCGTTCGATCCGTCGTATTGCCCACACTCAACACCCAACGCGCCTTCATTCTTATATCTCAATACATCAAAACTCAAAAGGTGATGTCTTTGGAAACCATTGCGAAGCGTGAAAAGTTGGTATGGCGGTCTCCTTCGTGGATAAGGATGGGAGTTTCTTTGTTGGAGATTGTAGAGATATGGCAGCCGAAAGAAGGTGTAACGAAAGATTTAAGTAAGTTTTTAAGTTATTATATTACGTATGTAGCTCTAATTATATTGAAGTCGATAATCTCATCTCCAACCCTCATCACCCTACTTACACCCTCTTCTCCGCTTCCCCAATCCGCTCGATAACTTCGTCCCCTCCCCATCCTCTCATTCTCATATCCTTTCGTAAAAATGTTACATCTATTGATATTCTTCGCGCCTACTTCCACGCCCTCCATCTCTCTTTTTCTCCACACGACACCAACGAGGCAGATATTCTTATCTCCTTTCGCATCTTCATGGATGACGCTAGAAAGGCTGGATGGATCATCGATCATGCGGCGAGAAACCGGATTCACACTGGTGAATGGAGGTGGTCTGTGAAAGAAAGGAGGGATTGAGTGTGTATATCTACTGCGATGTTTTAATCGTATAAAGTTTATTTTAGCAAATATATTAAATACGTAACTGCTATTCATCATTGAGTTTAAAGTTTTGTATTCAGTGACTGACTATACAGATGACAAACCACAATTGTTTTGTTGTGTGGGGAATGAAATACGTTCATGCATAACAGCAACTATCGGCCGAACAACGGCGTAATAAAATAGCCATAAACACCATGGCAGAAATGTGAGAGGAAGAAAAAGGCACCAAACGAATGAAACACGAAGAAAGAAAGCTAAGGGCTACGCAAACATTGTTGTTCTTTTCTCTCCATCCAGACTCTTGTTGAAGGCAACTAAATAAGACGGGATAACAGGAGTGAACAAAACACAACGCCAAAAGAAGAAGAAGAAAAGGGAAAAAAGGAAGAGGGAGGAGGGAAGGAAGGAAGGAAGGAGGGAAGAAAAACCAAGAAAAAAAACAGCTAACACAAAGAAAAAAGAAGTTAAGTCAGGCAGGGGTTTGGGTCGATTCTAAAAGAGCAATCAGAGGCTCCTTTCAGGAAAACAATAAATATTTAAAAGTAAGATACCTTCCTCCCATACCCAACTAGGATAAAAGGAGAAGAGGAAGAATTTCGGCTGTGGTGAAGAAGAAGTGAGAAAAAGGACCAAAGAGAATGTGAAGAAAAAAGAAATAAAACAGCAAGGCAAAGTTCAAATCATGACAAAGAAGTGGTCGAGACTTCTCCTTTCAAATCATCTTGAAAGATGCCCAGAGCATAAATGTATAGCACGGAATGCGGTTTTCGCTGTAACGAAAACGCAAGAAGAGACGGAAAAGAACAGGCAAGGCAGCCAAAGAAGCTAATTAACTGCCTCAACTCGCCAGCACCATGCTCATCCTGGGTCTCGGAGACCCCACACTTCCAACCCCACTCAAGACCATCCCTAAAGGCGATGCCGACTCTGCACTCCCATCCTCACTCGCAGCTGACGATGAAGAGCACACGGTTGAAGTAACTGAAGGTGTTGAGCTAGACCACGTTCCGTCGGTCCCCCCTCCCCCACTGTGTTGGCTATTATGTTGCCTTAGTCTCCCGTACGTCCTCGGGATCGAGTCTCGCCGACACTGCGAAAGGACAGCCTTTGAGCCCTTGGTCCTCGGCGGGGCTGACGGTGATCGCCTTCCGGAACCAGTTGCCGGCCATCTCGTGAGATGCGGACGTGAGCCCAATCATGCCGTAGTTTGCTGAAGGATCCGGGTAATGGTGCGGGTGCAAGTATCCCTGTCCAAACGCAGTAGCGCCATACAAAGAATGTGGCCCATTCCCCACAGATGGAGACGATGATTTGACATTTATTCCATCCACTCCTGTCGTTGAGGAAGCTTTGGACCCACCGCCAGAAGACTCGTGTCGATGATGACTGCCTTGCCGTCCCCGTGACGTTTGCGGACGCTCGTCGTGAAGAGCATCCCGTAAGGCGGATGAGCAAAGTGGGGATAGTACATGGGGTGGTACGGAGGAAAGTAATTGTGCTGTCCAGGCCATTGGTGAGATGGGAATATGCCGGCTGAAGCAGAATGCCCGTACGGCATGTTAAAATAGGAATGCGACGGGTAGCCATGGTGAAATGCAAGGTGAGGCGGATAGTTTGGCGCACCTAAAGCGCCAGAACTTTGTGTAGTTTGATGGGATATGGGACGATTATGTCTGTGAGATGCGACCGCGAGCGGGGAACCAGCCCCAGGGACCTTAAAAAATGAGTGGACGGTTGTCTTCAAGCCATCCATCTGAGCTTTCTCGACTTGCCTTTGTCTTCGTCCGAGTGGCCCCAGCACTCGGAGGTGATGTTGGACTGGGAAACGAAGGCGAGTGCGGCAGGCTTGGCGAATATTTCCAATCCCTTGTTGGTTGAATGGGCGACAGCTTGTCTTTTTCTCGGACCGGCGGCGTTTGCCGTTGGCGTGGCAACTGCACATCCTTTCCTGCTGCTTCCTTGGGCGACCTCTGAAATCCATTCTCTCTCTTTAACGCTTGTGCAGTTCCAAGTCCTTTTTGACGTACCCTCAGCTCTTCACACGCGTGAATTAAAAGCTGCCGTGTTGCAACATCAGGAAGCGAAGGAACTGGGGGAATTTTTCAGCCAACGTGTTGAGCAATGAGTCCACCGAACGACCACTCCGAGGAAGCCAGCTGCCTCGACCACGCCCTCCTCCACTACTGGTCGTAGACGGCGATTTTGGGCTGGACGGAGTTGAAGAGAAGGATGACTGACTATCACAAAGCGTGGTTCCAGTAGACGACGAGCTTCCTCGCATGTGTCTTTTCTTGACGATTACTGAATCCGCAACGCTGGCTGCAACCGACATTCTCCATTGGTGAGGCGACATGTATCCAGAAACAGCCTCCATCATGGGCAGGACATGTTCAATTGACTTTCTCGGCATCTCCGGTACCCCTCTGTTCTCCGGAATGTTCCCCAACGCCACCAGAGTCGAGCCTGGTTGAGCCGGCACATTCGTACCGCTGCTCTCGTCAGGCGTAGAGGGCGAAATAACAATCTGGATATTCTGCAGCTCCACCTCTCTGCCGTGATCTTTTCCGTCGCGAACTTGAGGCTTTGGCCTCTTGAATAACTTATCAATCCGCTCTCGGGCACGGCTCCCCCGCTCCCACTTTTGATTCTTTAGCCACCGAAATATAAACACGATGAACACCAAGGCGAGAGGACCAAGACGCTCGCAAGTGCAATAATCGCGATGATGTTGAATGTTATCATACTCGTGCCGGAGAGGGTTCGGGGGGCATGCATGAGCGAAAGTAGTGGATAGTGCTTGAAGACAATGGATTCTAACGCTAAGCTTGACTCTAACAGCAGCACCGAGTTTGGTTTGGTCCCTTTAGCAAACAGTCTCCTTTCTGTTCATTTACGAAGTGAAAGGATGTCAGTGGGACATGTTCGAAGCAGCTTCAAACCAGAAATAGAGAGCTGAACAGTCAGAACCAACTCAGCACGCACCTGTCGACTAAAGCTAATGCTGTCCACCTCAACGATGCCAAAATTACAGACAGTACGTACGAACGATATGGTAATTTGCTGTCAGCTGTTGCAAAGATCGATGCCTTCCTTCAAGTCAAGAAGAGTCTTCTTTGAAGGCGAAGGTTGTCGATTGCCTCCTAAGAGTTGATTAAGAAAGAGGCCGAAGCAAACCAGGTACCATGAGATTGTCGACATGGGCTGGTGAGGTTGTAAACGATGGGGGGGCTGGCGTTTATTTTTTAATATCAAAGAATAAAATTAAAAGATACGCCAAGGGCTCCTCATTTGCTCGTTCAACCCTTCCCCTCCCCCCTTGCAGGTTGAGACATCTCTCATAATGCATGCCTTCGTCATCTCATGGGTTATGTCACTAGCAATCCTTGTCGTGTCGGTGAGGGGGGGTGGTTGCTTTGTGTGACAACAAAGGGTCCCAATTGCAAAAACCCGTTTGAAGAACAAGCTTGATGGTGGAGTATGGTTGTTGTGATTAAGGAATTGGAGGCGTCTCAAGCCAACAAAAGTGCACCAGGTACCTTCTGCTTCCTTTGATCAAAGGATGCATTTATGGTATGTTGGTTTGAGTGAAAAAAGCACACTATTGTGCTTCATCGAGAGTGCCCAATAATGCACGTAAATTGACATAAGGTAGAGCCATGTAAACGGCGTTTATTTTTTCGGAGTACGCTGGACTGTATCGCCGCTTCAATTACTTGATGATCTGCTTAAGTTAATGGGGATGTTGCGGTATTCTTGCAAATTTGTTGCATGTTATTGCGCATGGGAGCTGAGAACCTTTACTCGTTGTTAAGATCTCTGGCTCCGCCGCTTTCATATGAGCTTCACAAAGGCCAGGCGGGCCGTATTCTGATTATTGGAGGAAGTGAGGAATACACAGGAGCACCATTCTACGCCGGCATGTCGGCGCTCAAAATGGTACGCCGTTGCAAGGAGTCTCGTATCATTGAACTTGCTTGACATAATAAACTATAAAGGGTACGGATATATGCCATGTCATCTGTGAGAAGAGCGCTGCAACAGTCATCAAGGTTTTTTGTAGCTAAAACTTCCCGTCCATCCATGGCTTACCTTTTCTAAAGAGCTACTCTCCCGATCTCATTGTGCATCCGTACTTGCGGGGCTCACAGTACTTGCAGGGCTCACAGTAAGTAATTATCGATATGATCAACATTTAATGGTTAAAGATCTGGAGCAGCTTTCAACATTTTCGATATTATTGCAAAGTGTGAAAGCGTTGCCGAGAGGGTTCATGTCGCCGTCATTGGACCAGGACTCTCAAGGGACACCGTGGTGCTACAAACTGTAAAGAGAGTGCTGAAGCGGCTTAAGATTTTAAATATGCCCATCGTTCTGGACGCGGTGGGTAGCTAGATGTTTTAGTTTGTGCCAGAGAATCTTGTATTTTAACCGGAAACTAAAAACAGGACGGACTTTTCATGGTGCAAGAGGATCCGGAATGTATCCGGAATTATCAAAATGCCGTGCTTACACCAAACGTAGCTGAATTTCGTAGATTATGCGAGAAAGTAGGTCCTCGATCACTGCTTTATTATTAACGGGCCATGAAAAGATGAACCTTAAGGGTTCGGACGCGACAGCGGAAAATCTTAGCAGATCGCTTGGCGTGACAGTGTTCGAAAAAGGCGGCACAGATGTCATCACAGACGGAAGTGTCAGTAAGTACTATATTTTAATAATTAAGGCGGACCCCACTAATAATCCGTTAATTTAGCTTTAAGGTGTGATGAACAAGGAAGTCCCCGTCGTTGCGGTGGCCAAGGAGACGTTTTGGCGGGAACCATCGCCGCCTTTCTTGCGTGGGGCAAACTATGGGGAGCGTAAGTATCCTGTGTCTTCCAAAAAAAACAAAAAAACAAACATCTTTTATTATACGTTAATACTTTTCTTATTGGCTGCAGTTCTTTGACAGAATCTCACCCTCCCCTTTCACTTCTTGCATGCTTTGGTGCCGCAACGGTTACAAGGAGGTGCTCTAGGCTAGCATTCGAAAAGAACGGAAGAAGCATGACCGCCTCAGATCTTGTGAGCGCCATACCCGCTGTTTCAAGCCAGCTCTTGGAAGACGCCACTAAGCTTTAGCAAGCATGCAACCATTGCATTCAAATAAATATTTGCAATGAATAGACCAAAGCTCGTGAAACTTAAGAGACCTCACATACATGACTGTTAAGTTCATATTAATTCGCGTCATCAATCCCCAGAAAAGCTTGGATGCATATGTAGATAAGAAGAAATACAGTAGTAAAAAAAAAAATGGAAAAATTCGCAAAATGCGTTATGGGGCTTCGTTTTCAAGTACAAAAAAGGAAAACACAAAAAGGCGACTGGATAGGTAAAACATGAAGCCCAAAAAGCAAAATTAAAGTAAGTTCCAATAGAGCAAACCGAAAGAGCAGTGATTTACTGGAGGATGAGATTCGAGTAAGTGAATGTGTAAAAAGAGTAAGGATAGTGAGTGTGATGAGTTGATGGTTGATGATAAGCCGGTCTCAAGATGGCGGTTTTTTCAAAGATCTAATGGTGTAATGTTTCAGTCTTCGATCCTCTAGAAAAGTTCATTTACTTACGCCCATCATTAGCATCGGCCGCAAACGTCTCCTCGACAACCCCAAGATGCAATATTCTCGATCCACTAGGAAAGGAAGCAGTTCAAATAGCTGCCAACGAAGATGCAATTAAATCTAAGCTCACCTCTCACAAACGGGGTCAACGCTTTTACCAATAACAACACCGTCTTCAGGCGCGTAGTAAGTCCTCACAAGACCTCCGAAGAGCGAATGTATATATGCGATAGGTTCCCCCTTTCTAACCCAAGTGTAAATTTCAGGCACCACGGAAAGAACACCGCCTTTGTCGGCAAAGATCCAAAAAGACCGACTGCAGATGACCGGCTCGTATTCAGGAAGATCGGGCTCGCTCGGAACCCTACAATGCAAGTTTGATAGAATTCGTAAGATAGTCATGCGAGGGAGACGAAAGGCAAGCAAGGATAGACTTACATTTTGAGGTGGCAAAGGATATTCGTGACGCCGCTAATATACCATTATCATATTAGAAAGTATCTACTATAACAGCGCAAGCCAAACTTACAGCAACGCGTTCTTCACAAAACGCTTTTGAAATCTCGACGGGTCTCCAATCTCCACTGTAATAGCAGCGATTCCTCGATCCATCGCCGCCCCTCGAAGACTCCCGTCCGGGCTTTTATTATGCACAATAATTTGCGGATTTTGAAGGGACGCCATCTTCCGCGTTCTCGGGTTCAGCATATCCGCTCTCACATACAAGGAATTGACCCTACCCCTTGAAGCAGTGTGAAGGTCGAGCAAATAGTCGAGATTGCGAACAATGCGTTCCATCAAATTATGGGCGTAGACTTGAGGCGCGGAGCCATTGGGCTTACCGGGAAGAATGCGATTCAGGTCGGTACCTTCAGAATAACCACGCTGAGATCGAAGGTAGCCTGGGGTATTGGTGACGGGGATGGCGACAAGAGTGCCGTGTAGAGCCTGCGTTCAAATTTTCGATTACGTATTAAAGCGAGGCATAAAAAAACTGCCATGAAAAAAAACAACATGGTGAAACAGACCTTGCAATTAAGCTCGCGGATGAGACGGTGAATGAGTGGGATTCCGTTAAGCTCATTTCCATGCTAAAAAAAATGGGAAAATAAAGTTTAAACATGTTATTACTAAGAAAGAAAACAAGTATTGATAACAATCGAAAGCATACCAGAGCTGCAGTAATGCCGACGACAGGTCCAGCCTTGACGCCTTTGGCAACGATGACGGGGATGCGAATAGGGCTATTTAAGCCATCCTCAGCAAGAGCCACCCACATCCGTGAGACAGCACCACCAGGAAGCGCTTGAAGGTCCAAGTGTGCCATTGTGGGAATATCCTATTCATTTATCTTTCGTATTAAATCTTCTTGTCTCAAATAACTTCTTTATAAGCCCCGAGCAAAGCAAGAAAGATCCTCCAAATAACTAAGGCCTACCTCCTGATCTAAAATAGGCAGCTCTTCGGTCGGCTCCAATGAAACAGGTGGTATGCGCTTTCTCCAAAGCTTTTTTCTAAAGGTAAGAACAGAAAATTTCTGAAAAGAGAGCACAGACCTGCTTAGCATCCGACAGCATCCTCTCGTCCATTTCACTTTTGGCAAACCGATAATCTGCCACAAGGACCCATAGTTTCGCGATCGCTTCATCATCATATGCTTGTCGAACTTTTTCATGATTCTGGCAAGCAAGTGGACAATAATGTGATTAGTATAATGAAATAGTGAAGATGAAAAAAACAAAGCTAACTTTTTAATCCAGCCAAATTAGTTTTGGAAAAGTCTAGGAGATTCTCAAGCATGCCGATGAGCTCGGCCATCTCTTCATCTGCAAGTCAGTAAAAATAAGTTCGCAACATGTGGCACAATCAAATGCAAGTCATAAGTTCGAAAAGAATCGAACCCCAGAATCCAAAAACAGAAGTTCTGATGGAACAGGATACAATCTTTTAAATGAGTGATGTTGTTCAAGCATGAATAAAGAGCTTCATTGCTCACACAGTGACCGAGTATTTTCACAAAAATACACCCTTTTAAAAAGAGCAGGAGAGGTCAAACGGAGTACCCACCATGCTCCTTGTCCTCATCAGATTTTCAGGTACCCACGGTATGGAAAGACGTATCAAGGCCGTGTTGCCTTCACTTTCCTTCATCTCGTACCAATTGACCTTCTTAGCCTCCGCGGCCATGTCGGTGGTAAACTCCTTGATCAGAATGGGCTTCAACTCATCCTTTTCTTCCTCTTTGGCTTCCTGCAGTTTTTCAGCGTTGGTTTTTATTGTCTTTTTGAGCGCCTTGACTGCATCAATAAATGTCAGCTTACCATTAGGCAACGGAAGTAGTACTCGTCCATTGTATATAAAATAGAATGGCGGGAGCGAAAGATTGGATGGAAGGCAAGGAACATCCTCAAACATGACGAGAGAAGTGAAGGAGAAGGTGGCGACGCAATTGAAAGCAAAGGGTGACGGGAACCTACAGTCAATGTAATGATCCCTCCATGCTGGAATGGCCCGAAGAGCGAGCTGCTTTGAAACTTCATCCTTCTGCTTATCAAATTCTGATATTTGAAAAACCGTCTGGCTTCTTGGATGAGTAGGTTGACCAGGCGAAAGGATGTGAAGTGACCGGATCTCCAGAGGATGAGTTCACAGCAAAACGTTTCAAAAAAACTTTATCCAATCGCATGCAACAATCCCACTTATGAATTTACGTGCGGAGTGTAATAAAATCGGTAATAACCGAGATGAATGCGCAGTACTACAACATTGTGTGTGTATTAAATAGAAAAAAACAACGTATGTTTCTGTTCAGATTATTCTACACAATTACATCTCAGCTGACGGTTATCAACAATGTATATATATAGTCATTAACGTTGATAGGGAGAATTTGTTCAAAGTTGGGTGGAGCATTCAGTAAACTACATTATGTATTAATGCTGCAGCACGTACGCGCATTGCGGGGTGGTAATGCGTCTACAAAGCCAAGGACGGGTTCAAGAGCTGTGTTTTCGAATTCGGATTTGCCCTATCCGAGGAAGTGATCCTGCATATTCGTATGCTCATTCACTCATTTCTCAAAGACATCTGAGCAAGCGATGGTCGCCAGGACAATTGAAGCTGATTAGGTAAAGGATGCCTCGTCCTGCTCCCATTTACCGAATCGACATTCCTACCAAGAGGTACTGTTATTTGCCTGAATGTTTGCATTAACAATCTTGCATATTTGAGATCAAAAAGTGTAGTGAAAACCGCGATTTACCACATTCGCAACGCGTTTCATTTCTGATGGCCTTTTGAAGACTGACGCAATGTGTATTAAAATTTTTAAAGTGTCCAATGCCGCTTTCAAAGATGATTTAGTGGAGAGACACGCTCAAAACCAGATCTTCTGCGCTAACCTGAATGGAGCAGGATTCGCGTCGACGCGGCGGAAGGGTAGTACACTTCAAAGTCAGAACGTATGTTGCTCACAGATTCATGGATCCAGGCGTTGAAGACAAACGAAAGTGCCAAGTCTGTTTTTCAAACATTGAATTTTGAAAAAAGAGGACTTTACGAAAATGAAAAGTGTGCCTCCGTCATGTTCCCCATCATCTCCTGCAGCACAGAGGTTCTTGAAGCTATTGCTGAATGGTTAACAATTCCTGACATCGTCAAACTGCGTCAAGTGTGCAAGTTTCTATTCGAAGCTCGTCTCCAGGACCGCGTCTCGCTCAAATGCGCCATTCGGTTTATGCAGGAGTTCCACACAAAGACTCTCAATCCCCATGACGATATGTACACCAGCAGAGAGCGGTACTTTTACGAAACCAATCTAAAAACAAAGCATCATCCTTGGGGTGATCCTTGCCAACTGCATCCAAGATTTATTGCGGCCTTCTTTGCCGTTCATCCAGCGCCTTCTTGGAACGACATCCACATTGTCATTTGCAATCCCACATGCAGCCACAACGTTGAAGTACAAGCGTATCTCCGGTCTTTCTCAAGTCCTGACCAAAGCTGGGGTGATTTAAGCGCTCATAAAGAATTCGTCCCCATTCCCTGTGATAACCATCGGGCGTTGTTAAGGACTGCTTTTGAAGTTCTACAAAGTGAAGGACTGGCTGCAGAGATTGCAGCCAAATACTATCCGCACGCCATTCTCCCCATCGTCACGTCTCTCAACTCCCCAGATCTTCTTCATCATTTCTTGCAAGCATACTCTTATGCTTTGTCTACGACCACTCTTGGTGCCATGGAAGCGCAAGCCAAGTTTGCCATGGGCGTATCTACAAGCCTCTCGCTTGCAGTGAAGGCTGCTCTTGACATACGTATAGTCACAATGCTGGCGGAAGACACGAATTTCCGGGTTAACCTGCCCCAAAAACTCAAATACATCTACACCAGGTCGACTCGCTACGCAATGCTCCATGCCCCAAACATGGATGTCGTAGATGTATTGATTAGACTTGGTCAGCCATGTCAGTTTGAGGGAAACAAACCTCTTGGCCGAGCATGTGATAGGGGCGATATCGCGTTGATACGCGGGCTTTTGTTACATCCAGAGGTTTTTGATGCCTTTGAGCGTGAGGGATTACGCGCATCCCCGCAACAATATATCCACGATGATCTCGTCAAGGTATTAATTGATCCGACAAATATGGCTGCCATCGGGAACAACGCGTTAGTCGAGTGGGCCATACTTAAAGGGCGAGGTGATGTAGCAAGTCTCCTCCTTGAGGGGAGATTACTCTCAATGGCGTTGGTTGAAGCAGACAACAAGAAATTTGAAGAATGGGTAGCCCATGCATGTCGCAAGGGTTATAATGCAACAGTCGATGTTCTTCTTTCTCAAGCTGCTATTCGGAAGCTGAATCTCGACATCAGTAACGCGGTCATGGAAGCTTGCGCTATACTCGACACCACTCTCATTTTGAAGTTACTTCGGCACAGCCCGTCCGTAGAACTCACTAATCTCCAATTCATTGCCAATCTGGCCTTGAACCGCTCAGATGAAGTCCTTTTCTCTACTGTCTACTCTCGGGGTTCCCTTTCAAATCTTTCAAACGCTTCCGCCCTTTTAGCAAACGCGTGCAAGATCAAAAACTTTTCTATTGCTAAAATCATCATCGATAGCTTACATCAAGTTTCAAAAGACATTGCAACAGATGCGTTCATCACCGCCTGCGAGTCAGGCGCCTCCACCATAGCTGAGTATCTCCTTACACACCACGACGTGGACCCTACAACCCAATCCAACAAGATCATCCGTCAATCAGCGCAGAAAGGTTCCCTGGAGATAATGAAACTACTTCTGAACGACGGCCGCGCAGATCCGGCTTCAAACTCAAACGAGCCTCTCTCACTTGCTTGTTTGAATAACAATCTACCAGCTGTGCGCCTTCTCCTCACAGACCCACGCGTCACGCCAACTCCTCGCGCATTGTTAAACGCCATTACCGCCAACAACCCTTTCATTGTTCAAGAACTTCTCGACACTGGGAAAATCGATCCATCACATTCTGATAATGCACCGTTTCGCGCTGCATGTCGGCTAGCAATTTTGCCAGTCATAAAGCTACTATGTGCTGACACCCGTGTTGATCCATCTGCAAGAGAGTGTGAGGGGCTTGTGGACGCTGTTGCGGCAAATCGGGTTGATGTAGTCAAGTTTTTAATGACTGTCGAAAGCATTGACGTGATGACGAGAAACCTGTACTGCTTGAAAGAGTGTTTTGAGAAATGCTACTGGGATATGGCACGTGTCTTAATTAGCCATCATTCGATGGATCTTGGGAGCGTGGTGGAGATGTATCATTGGCCGAATTTTCACATGTTGGAGAGTCTTCTTGAATGAATTGATTGATGATTATATATTTTCTTATATTTTAAACGAACATACATAAGCGAAAAAGAAAAAAAAAGAAAAAAAAGTACCGACCTCCACCTTTACAGACAAACCATTCAAGTCCAGTTTTCAAACATCAAATACGCAAGAGTGAATAAAAACGCAGCATAAAGGAAAATATTCAAGGGCCAAAAAAAACCCCAACCCAAAATCAAACTATTTATTCCAATAAAACATGCACGCGTATATATAGCAAACCGCTATCAAAAAAAAAGGGAAAAGAAAAAGCGTTGAAGAAAATAGAAAAAACGACGTCCCAACCCCAATACATCAACAACAAAGACTCTGCAAAAAAAAAAAAAAAAAAGGAGAAAAAAAGGAGAAAAACGCGTCCACCTCCCAAAAGGTGAGGGGAGGGGAAAAGATGGAGACATTCTTCCTTGTTTTCAGAAAACAAAAAAATAAGAAAAAAAAAGGGTGAACATAGAGAAAAGAGGTAGAAAGCGGAAATATCAAGAGAAACAACGTAAAAAAAAAGGTATTCCATATACCCAATCCCTCAAAAGACACAAAACACACAACCCTCATCCACACCCATCATCCCCCCACCTCATCCCAAATCTCACCACTGCATCTGTCCACCACTCACAAAAGCCTCACAAACCGTCCTCACAAGATTACTACTCCACACCAACTCTGCCCCCTCCCTCGCAAAAAGACTCAACCTCTCTCCAGCATCCAAATCCGCAACACTCTGCTCCTCCATCCCCCTATCCACACTCATCCCCTTCCAATGATCCACCATCGTCGGCGGTGGCGGCATCCCCTCCTCATCCTCCCTCACAACATCCCAAGGACTCGTCCCAACATTCACACTCGTCACAGGAACACTCGTCTCACTCGTCATCGTCGCAACAGCAGCAACAGGAGGTACCACCGTCACATTCGTACTCCGTCCAAACATCCCTCCCAACCACGACGTCCCCGTCTTCCCAGTCTTCACTCCAACACTCTCCATCTTCCCTCGCCCCTCCCCATCCCCACTCATCCCCCCGCTAACCCCGTCGACGTCAACACTGCAGCAGCAGCACCAGCAGCCGCAGCACCAACAGCAGCAGCAGCAGCCGCCGCCCCATTCTTGGCCGGAGAAGTCGTGGGACTCGCTAACCCACTTTCCTCCACAACCTCCTCCTCCTCCCTCCGATACTCATACCAATTCCCACTCCCCACCCTCACAGGTCGAGGCGGCACCCACCCAGCCTTCATGGACGCCCTCGTCTCGCGTTTTCGTATCCGTCGATCCCTCCACCTCAAAATATTCCGTTCAACAAGCGCCTCAGCGAGCGCCATCCGTCCAACATCGAGTTGACTCACGTGGAGCACACCGCCCTTCATGATAATGTCGAGAAAGAGTTCACGGAGCTCGTCCTCGTATTGACGGAGGGACCCGCGGTCGAGACCGCTCGAGGGGGATGTGGAGGAGCTCAGGCTGCCTGACATGGAGAGGGTGGACGTGGAGAGGTCGTAGGTGGAGGTGGTCGGGGGGCTGGTGGTCATGCCGTATTTGCGGGAGGTGGGTGGGGTGACGGGGTTGCGGGAGGCACGGTGGGGCATGTGACGTTGCAGGTGACGAAGGAAAGATCGTTCACGTTTACGGATAAACACTGAAAAGAAATTACAATATGGTAAGTCAAGCCGCCCATTGTCTTGCAGATATAAAAGCACCTGAAACAATTTTGGTAATGGATGAATCACTTACTAAACACATTTGAGTTGACGTCCCGTAGGTAGTTGTCGAGCTCGAGTAAGCTTCCGTTAAAGGTGGCGACAAAATGAGCGGCAGTGTCTTCAGTGAATCGACGAGGAGCCTCCTTGATCTTGGGATTGACTTCCTTCAGGAGATACTCAATGATCGCCTCATCCTCAACTCCATCAACAGAGTGCAGCGTCAAAGTCCAGTCAAATCCTTTTACTATAAGAGAAAAAAAAATATAAAAATCAGTAAAAACCACATCCTAAAAAACCAACATCAAAAAACTAAAACTAAAACAATACATACATCTCTTAATAGCCCCCACAACGCTCTTCTCAGATGAACACATCACACAATCCAAAATCCCTTCCCCCTCACACCTCAAAAACCACGAAAACAGTTCCGGTATTCCATCATACCGATCCTGCAAAGCCATCCGTTCCCTAAACAGCAGCTGAACGTCATCCAAAACAAACAACGTGGGGCCGTGTCGCGATTTTGCGGCAATCAAGCGTAGCGCTTGCGCAATGTGATCGAGAACAGCAGTGTCAACGAGACCTGGGTATGGGCTGTCGTCTTCGTCATCATCATTGTCGTCGGCGCTGCCGGAACCGCGTTGAGAGTTAATGGAGGCGCCGTTTGGGGTGGCGCTGCGGTCGGGGAAGCCTTGGAAATGGGTGGTGGTGGGTGTACCGAGCATGGAATCGCTTAACGAAATCATGGACGCTGAAAAACAAAGTCAACAAGGAATCTTTCAATCGTTATTTCTGTTTTCCATTCCTTTCATTTGGAATGGAAAGTTGAAAAGTAAGAAAACCCACCTTCCATAGGATCAGCCCCAAGCGCCATTTCTACGGCCTTTTTGAAAGCATCTCTCCTGACGGTAAGCGCAACCCGCTCCTCTACCCCCTCATTCTCCGTTTCCGTCTCTGTATACAAATCCTCCCCACTCCCATATCCATACCCAAGCGCGTTCGCCACATCCTCATCATCCTCCACGCTCGACCCCCCGTGTCTCCGTCTCAACACCATGCTCAACTGCAGGTAGATTGCAGGTCGAAGCTGGCCTTCCTCCCATACCCATTTTTGGAGAGCGGTGGCTTTGCCTAGACCGGGAATGCCTTCGATGAGAAGAGGTTTGCCGCGTTGCTTTGCGGAACGCATCTCGTGGATGAGGTGGTCAATTTGGGCAGTGAAGGGAGGGAGCTGGGTATCTTCGCGGATGGCGAGACCAGGGTGACGACCACTAAAGGGAAATAAATAAAGTAGGGTTTATATTAGTATCGCTTGTAATCATTTTTTATCTCTGGTTATTTTTTTTGGTTGCTCCCTTTAAAAAAAAAAGGCCCAGTGAAAGAGAAAAAAAAATACTCACCCCATCGCAGGCCGTCCACTTAGACCGGCGACAGCGCCGGAAAAGGCGCCGATAGGAGGCTCGACAGGAGCGCTGTCAAGCAGTCTCTCGACAATACTCCTCACAAGATTCGGGTCCAAATGTTGGACAGAGGGAGCAGAAGGAGCAGCAGCCATCATGGCTGGCGGGTAATAATTAGAGGAAGCGGAGGAAGCGCTGGTGGTGGTGATGATGGGCACGGAATTCATGGAAGCGGAATTGGATGAGGTGTGGTAACCATTCAGGCCTTGAGAGTTGAGGAGGTCAGAGGTCAGAGGGACAGATGAAGGGACTGAGGATGTACGAGAATTATCATCGTCCCAGGGTGAACTGATGACGTCTCTGTCGATATCAGCACTTAGACGATGCATGGATTGCGCAGGGTTGGCGAGTTGGGGTCCTCCACCGACGCCTCCAACGCCAGGTCCGACGAGTTGGATTTGAGGAGCGACAGAGCCGCTGAGAGCGGCATTCAGGAGTTCATCAGTGTTGTGAAGGTGGTGGTGGTGATGGAGAGGAGGTGGTTGGATAGGGATGGGAGTTCCAAGTGGATTTGAGAGGTCAATGTCAATATCGAGATGACGCTTTCGTGTCTTTGCCTTTCGTCTTGAACGTGTTACCGTTGAGAGAAGAGGGTATTGAAGGACATAGACAGTGTAAAGGATTCCAGCAGCCAGAATGCATGTTGCGCCTCCTACGACGATGGGCATCCATTCTGAGGCACCCTCGAAGCAGGTACAGATTGTGGCGACATTCCCACCCCTTTCCTTTTCCTTTTTTTTTTTTCTCCCTGCAACCTTTTTTTTTTTTTCCTTTTTTTTTATCTTTGTAGATTCAGTTATATAGTTGTATGAGTGACTTGAGTGAGTGAGAGAGAGAGAGTGTGTGTGTATACGTGAGTGAGTATGTGTGAGTTGAGTGAGTGTATGTTGCAGTTGCAGTTGCTGTGTGAGAAAGTTGATCTAAAATATTTAATAAGGAACGATTAATTATATAAAAAGAGGATGACGATGATAAATATTGAATTGAATTGAATTGGCATTATTATTGCATTATTGGCATGTATTTAATTAAATTAATTTATAAATTAATTATTTATTATTATTAATGAATACGTTTTTTCTTTTGAATTAAATTTAATTAATTATTTATTATGTGGGTTGATTTCAATGGATGAGTTTTTATTATTTAATTTTAATTATTTTATAGCAGGTATATACTGATCTATTCTATATTAATATTAGTATTAGTATTAGAATTAGGTATATACCTGTATACATGGGACAGAATAAACACAAAGCTCCTCTATTTAGTATGTGTCACCTATAGACATTGTGTAACATTCATTTACCTACTACTCCATTCCTTATGCACCCCCAAAAAAGTAATTAATAACTAATTATCATAGAGTCAACACAACACTAGCACCGCAGGAGGCCGTCTCTTTTTCTTCACTTTAACGCACTCACACACATACGTTACTTACTACTTGTATTCATAAATGAGTAGTAGTAGCAATACAGATGATCCGTCATCACCATCTGCAACAACAGCTTCAAGTGATACGACATCACTGCCCATCACAACGGCAAGACCTCTATCTTCCACAACCATATCCTTGATCATCACAACATCATCCTCATCATCGGCACCCATCATCTCCCCTACCTCTATCCCATCACCAACAACAACATCAGATGTACCCATAGGTGCCGCCAATGATGCTAATCAGGCCATCATCATTGGAGGGGCTGTGGGTGGAAGCGTCCTCTTTATCGTTGCCATCTTGCTCACCATCATCCTCATTCGCCGAAAAGCCATTGCAGATACTTCCTCTCCATCAAGCAGCAGGCGAAACTCTGATGTTCAGATTCAACCTCCAATGCAAATCCATGTCTCCAATGGATCACAATGATGCTGCAGCCGTTGCCAATGGATATGCTTCAAACCTGTCTGCTGGATACGGCTACTCTTCAGATGGAATGCCTCTAGACGCTCCGGATGCTCCTACTGCCGCTGCCATGGCCGCTGGACTCTTGCCATCCAACATGCAGGGAATGGGTGGTGGTGGTGGAGGATCCAAACAGCCACTCTCACCATATGACATGAGCCCTTCCAACATGGACTCTTACGGCGGCCGTTCGCTCTCTAGATCCGGATCTATGCGATCTCCCTCTGTGATCCCTCCGCCTGGAGCAGTCATGACGGATTCCTACGGGTACCCAACCGCCCCCAACAACAGCCTACAGGAATCGGAGTCTGAGCTTTTCGGCTGCCAACAACGCCAGCAATCGGCCCACCTCTGCCATGTCCAACCTTCGTCGCCCAAGTTTGCCAGGTTCAGGAACAACACCAGAACCTTACCAAAACATTGAGCTCATCAGTGCGTACAAGACTCTGATCTCGCCGAAAAGGCGTTTGAGCTTCAACGAGCTCATTCCATGGCGAGGCAGCAATCAGCTGGTGGTATCAGTGTCGGAGGAGGCGGGGGTGGTGGCATCGTACCTGGGATCAATGGGATCAGGACCCATCAATATGGCGAGGAGACCTTCCGTGTCATCCGTCACCACTACAGGAAGTCTAGCTCGTGCCTTTGCAGACCGCTGAAGAGGCTCAACAGTCGGGTGGACCTGAGCTCGAGACCTTTTCGTTGCATCTGGAAACCATTCGATGGGTGTTTGCGAGGAGGTCATCGTATGGTGGGACCACAGGAACGAGTGCCGCCCCTTCGGCCGCTTACATTCACCTCTCTGGAGGGAACGCCTCTGTCCCTGGTGGTGGTTGGGGTGTTGCAACAGAACGACGCGGTATCTTCACTCCCATCGGTCAGCCCCTCCCCAACCCTTCTGGACCAGTAAGCGTCATGTCCTCCTCTGTCTCGGTCAACTCCTCAAACCTCGCCATCAGCACATCAGGTATCCAATCACACACTTCGAACCGTCCCCGCCGCCTCCGCAACCCTCGACCCATCCACAGGTCGTGTCGTCCTCATGGACACCAACGTCATCACCTCCCCTACTGCTCCATTCCCCACTGACGCCCCATATTCTCCCATGATGGACCTCCTCAACGATCCCACCAACTCGATCGCCCCAACCCCTCTCCCCCCAGCCTCCTCTTCCGGCGGTTCCTCCTTTGGCTCCCTCCCCCGTCGCCCCTCCAACCACACCACCAACCTCTCCCTTAAATCCCCAACCTCCCCACGCTCCCGCTCCATCAAAGACCAAGTTCACCTCTCCCTCTCCTGGAAAGACACCTCCCTCTCCCTCCGCTCCCAACAAACCGCCAACGACGCCATCGAAGCCCAAGGTGGCATCCCTCCCCCTCAACCCCATCCCCGTTTAAAACCCTCCCCGCTCCGCTTCCTCGTCGCAAACGGTGACCGCCAAGACGCCTGGCAAGCCCTCCTCACCAACTTCACACCGTCACAACCTCTCTAGCAGACTCGAAGACACCCCCATCCCTCCCCTCGACTCCCAGACCGGCTCAACGACACCTCCAAGAACTCTGCGTCACCCTCTCCACCCTCTCCAAATCCGCCACCCCCATCCCCGCCCGCATCGGCTACGAACCTCGTGCGTTCAACGAAGTCGCCATGAAACGTCACGACATCATCATCCTCTTTCATCGCTTCGACGCGGATTTCGGATACGGCATCAATCGAACCACGGGTGCTCTTGGTTTCATCAATCTCTCCCACCTTGATCCCAGACGTCTCGCCGTCGCGTCGAACCCTCCCCACTCCCCCTCCCCGTACCCCTCTCCCCATTCACCTCCGCGCCACCTCCCGCACAGCCTCCCTTTCACCCCTCCAACCTCCTCCCCACGTCGTCCCTCCCACACCTCCGACACCCCCTCCTCCCACATCCTCACCTCCCTCTCCACAACCCCCTCCTCCCTCCCTCGTCACAATCGAACCCCATCCAACCCCTCAGCGTACCAACACTTTACGCCGCCACCACCCACCATGGTCCCGTTTGGGATGCCGCTCAGTCCAACGTATGCGGCGAGGGCGGCCACGACGGCGGTGCCGATGGAGACGAGGACGGGGAGCTCCGTGTCGAATTTGTTGGAGATGTTGGATCAGAGCGCGAGTTTGGTTCAGGGACCCACGAATGCGCAGCAGCAAGAATGCGCTGTATACGGCGCAAGGGCAGACGGGGATTTTGAGAAATGGGTCAGGGAGTTTGAGGAGGTGGATAGTCAATCGAGTGGTGGGGTGGGAAAGTTTGAACGTGCTACGTTTTGTTGTGTTTTTTTTCGTTTTGATAATTGTGTTTCTCTTTTTGTTCTTCTGGTGTTTTTTTGGGATTTGTATTGGTTTGCTCCCCTTTTTTTTTTTGGTTGACGAGGTTGCGGGTGGAATGTCTGGGTTATAGCCTTTTAAAAGCAGTTCAACTCCATGTCGTTTTATCCCTCACATACCGTTTCCTTTTTCATGTTCTTCCTTGTTGTATGTGTATGTCAGTGTTCTATGATGATGGGTGATTTTCGCGCGTTTCGTTTTAAAGCCTTTCTATCCATGGCTTTGATCCTTTTTTTTTTTCTATGTGAGGGAAAATCGTTTTTGTTCCTTCTCAGTTTCGTTCTTGACAGTTTTGTTCATTCCCGGTTCGTTTTTTTTCTTGCTTGCATGATTTGTTGTTTTTTTCTTGGTATGAATAGAGATTTTATAGAATAGGACTTTTTTCGCGGTTCACTTGTATTGAAGTGGGGGTCTTTTTTTTTTTTTTTTTTTTTTTTTTTTTTTTTTTTTTTTTTTTTTTTTTTTTTTTTTTTTTTTTTTTTTTTTTTTTTGTTTTGGTTGTGAAAGTTAATTCTCATTTTCGTTCGAAAGTATTCGAAATTGGTTTAATTGTCAATTTTTGACATGCTCTTGCGTTGTTCGAGTTCCTCCCCCCAAACCAACCAACCAACCAGCAAGGACAGGGTAAAAGTGAGAGGGTGAGAGAGGGTTGAAGTTCTCCGTCCAACGCCATCTTTTACACCGCCTCTTTTTCGCCTGCACCTTCCCCCCGATATTTTGGATCTACAGAAGAAAAAAGGAATGATGCGTTACTTTTTCTTTTGTTTTATATATATTTAAAACCATCGGGAATGTAAAAAGCGATGAGTCTCCAGGAGAGATGCGTTTTGTTATAACCATGCTCAGCGGTGACAAGCTGAACAAAAGGGAAAGGGTGATCCATAACATGGGCATCTTTATAATTATAGAGGGTGGTGGGAAGGGGTTAGACGAAATAGTGGGGGGTTTTTTTACTTGGTGATAAAGAAGAAGAATGGCTGGCAGTTGACAAAAAATTAAAAACCGTTTTTGCCATTTCACACAAAACAAAACAAACCACCACCACCTATATGCTTAGCATGCACAATTCTCCTGCATCAAGCTTTAATAAAAGTCAATACATCACTTCATTATATCGTCATTTTTTTTCGATATATCGCCGAGTTGGAGTAAATAAGCCATTTGATCAGCCGATGAATGCTTTATAGAACGCTTTATCGATTTAAAACAAAAACAAGGCACGTATGAAAATACAAGACTCATGAAACGCCATCATAAAATTAAACTACTCATAAAATCAGTGCAAATACACACCACCCAAAATAAAAAACACCTAATGCGAAGGGATGTAAATACTCGAAATCCAATCGGAACGGAGCATTAGGAGTGTTTTGGTGGGCGTAAACCTAGTTAAACCCTAGTTGTTCCATTTTCGACACTTTCTGGTGGCGCCCTTGCTGTCTGTTGACGCTCGGACGACGACGGAACGACGAAATACTTTTTTCTTGGATGGATTGATCGTAAGTGTCATAGTGGAATCAGAATACCCTGTCCACTGATAAATGCTTTGCCATGTGGAATGATATCGAAAAAAGCTTTTGCCATGTGGGAATGATAGCATGACATGTGAAAGTGGGCTTCACTATTATTAAGTAAATTTCATTTCATTTTATTATTTAATTAATTCAATGAAAAAAGACCAAGAGAATCATCAAGAAAAGAACAGTTACCCTGAAGGTGAGCCTAGCCTTCTATTTATTAAAGTATCTTTTTTCAAATAAGGTTTTGCTTTTTCTTCTGTCTACAATCATTTACATAAAAGGAAATTAAGAGAGAAGCCTCTGGTCAAAAGAAATTGTCATCTCGGTCAAACTTGTTTCATGTTTACGTCATTGTCATTTGTTAAAATGATCCGAATATATAATAAATGAAATGTAATAAAAAGTAATTATAACTTTAACCATCATGTAATTAATATTTAAATAAATAAATAAATACCTCCGCAATAATAGTCACATGCCTCCACTTTCTTTCTCTAATAGGTATTCATTATTAATTAAATATTATATTAATACTGACAAACCCATAAATATTTATTATTATTTCTTTTTCCTTTTCTTGTGATGATGATGAAAAGGATGAATTCGTAATGGACGATTCATCCGCCCTCTTTCGTGGAGGAAGGTGAATAAAAGAGAATACTCTCTCCCCCAAAGCCCAAAGCGTGAAAGAAAAAGGCGTTCTCCCCACTACTGTATACTGCACTCACTCACTCACTACACAGCAATAGATAAATAATATTAAGAATAATAATAATATCGTCATTATTCAAAAGGTTAGTAAATAGATTGATTTTCTTTTCCTTTTTGACTATTTGTTTAATTATTACTCTTTATTACTATTACATATGTACATACTGTATCCCTTGAACTGACTATATACTGTCAGACAGTCATCAGTCAGTCAGTCAGTCAGTCAGATATTTATTATTTATTTATTTATTTATTATTTTCTTGGGGGTGGTGGGTAAAGAAGCAAAAGAAACAGGATAAACAACTATACCATACAGGAGAGGAGACCACGATAAATATTTTGCTATTTATTAATTTTTCAATTTATTGATGTCCAGCCAGGATATCTGTCTCTAATATTTATTAATTACTTATTATTACTATTCACTGCGCTTGGCCACCATATGTTATTTAGATAGACATCACTCCATATTATTTTATTTTATTTTTATTTTATTTATTTATTTATTTTACATTTTATACATTTATACGTAAAACTAATAATACTATTATTTTATATAAAGAACACCCTCCTCGACTCGTTTCCCCTTTTCCCCATCAACACTCTCAACATCTAAAGCATCCATCCCTACATCATCCCATCCACATCCCATCACATCACATCCCATACATCCATCCATCCATACTTCTATCTATCCATTCATCCCTCTCTCACTGCACCCAATTCATAGATCGCTCTGCGTGATAAAGTATTGGACGCACAGTGTTCAATTCTTTCAATCTCAGCTCAATTCCATTAAATTCTGCTCCTTTTATTATTACCTCATTCTCGTACCAAAAAAAGGACCTCCCCTGAAGAAAGGAAGGAGCATCATACCATTCCATCATCATCTTCATCAACTTTCTGAATCCATCAATGATCGCAGACGCTAAAGAATCGCCTCACACGGCCTCATCCTCCATCCCCATCACCATCATCTCAACAACCATAACCCAAGAAGAAGAACATCACCAGCAGCAGCACCACCACGTCGAGTTTGCCGAGGAACCCATCGACCAAGTCCCCCGCCGTCGTCGCAAATCCCGGCATACGCTCAGAAACCTCGACAAAGCCGTCAAGGCTGTCCTCACCACCTTTCTCGGCACATCCACTCGCTCACGATCCCGTTCAGCTCGCCGCGGCAACCGTCGGCCCTCGGTCGCTCACCTTTTTGTTGATGAAGATAGCCCCAACGCCGTCTCCCCTACCCTGGAAGCGCATCAACAACTTACACCTACCTCCCCAAAGTCGAGTTTGGAAGTGCAACGACTACCGTCCCCTCATCCTGACGCAAAACCCATGATACCAGAAACTTCTAGGACCTCTCGCCTCTCTGAAGATTCTTTTGTCACCGCCTCTGCTACCCTCCATACCCCACCCGCATCTCCAAGGATGCGTTCCGTCTCACCTCCATCCACGCAATCCGCTCAAACATCCTCTGCTGCAAATGCCAATGGCGGCATGAGTCTTTTGATGGGCGGAGAAAAGTGGAGACCCGCTTATTCAAGCCTCATCCCAACTTTTGATGGCATCTTTGATGAGGGAGGCGATGATGCTGGCTCTGGTGATATTTTCGCCGACCTTACCCTCGATGAGTCGGGATGCGTGCAGGAGTCACCTCAAAGTTTCTTGACGAATATACTCGTGAAGGTTTGTTTGAGGGATTCGCCTCCATGGCCAAAGGTTTGAGAAAAGCTGGTTACAGGTAAGAAACTCTCTTTTCTCCATGGTTTTACTGACAATTTGTTGTTTTTTTTTTGTAAACAGCAACATCGTCTTCCAGATGGACGTGTCAGATCCCTTTGTCCATCGTTCTACCCTCTCCGACGTCAAACTACTCACCAAAAGCAAACCCTTCACCTCTCTTACCTCCTCAGCAAACGCATGCGTCATCGAACTGGACACCAACCCAACCACCGGAAAAGTTTCCTTCGGCGCAGTCGCCCCTCACCCCAAATTCGAAGTCTCCGACTCCAACTTTCTCATGGACGTGTTTGTCCGTCGCAAAAAGATGCAGTCCCACGATATCAAGGGATACCAAGACCTCGTTCAAAACTCTATCGAATGGACGCAAGATACCACTCCTATCCTCCCAATCACATCCCCTCCATCCCCAACCTTCCGTCCCGTCGCCCGTCCCACACCCCCATCCACACCCACTCAAAGACGGTTCCACCTTTCCCTCCCCGCAGCTCGTCGCGTCAGAGAATTCCTTGACACACAGTTCCCCGCTCCATGCAACACCACCATCATTGAATGGACGTGCATGCAGAACCCGTTGGCGACGTTCAAGAGACCTCCGTTGCCTGGTCAGAAGTTCCCGGGGTTGGGATGTGGGAAGGAGTTTTTGGCGGCGGTGGTGCATTTGGCTTCGGTCAGACGGAGGGATGCTGTGGCGACGGTGCCTGATCATTTTCATAATGCTTGGATGTATGGGAAGAGTGGGTATGAGTTTGTGAGTCCAGCTTTTGCAGGGTATTTTATGGCTATTATGGGTGAGTTGTTTTTTTTATTATGTTTCTTCTCCGAGCATTCTTCTTCTTTGAAAGGGGTAGTGGCGTTTATCTTAATCCAAGACTCACCATTTTTTTTCTCTTTCTATTAGATGACCTTAAGGACGATATTCGAAAGCACGGCATCGCAGCCATCTCCTGGGCCTTCCACAACGGTCATGTAGTTGACAAAGAAGGTGTTGTTGAAGTGTAAGTTACCATCCCCTCTTTTCTCTGTCATTCTCTCTCTCGTAAATCATAAACTAACGATTCTCTCTATCAGTTGGCAACCCCAAGACCAAATGACCCCCATATCCCGTCGCATGCGCGCCTACTTTCGGTCTCACGGTTACAAGCATCTCGTCGAAGAGTTCCGCGAGACGTTCAAGGGACGGTTGATGTCAAATGGGAGGATGCGGTGGAGTTGAAGGGGTATTTGGTTGAGGGTGGGGAGGTGTAGCTTTTTCAATGGAATCTCATATTCTCCTTTTTTTGCATTTTTTCCGTATTCAGTGTATTGTTTTTTGTTGTTTTTGTAGATGAAGGGATTTCTGGTTTTTGCATATGTCGTTTGAATTGACATCTCTCATAGCATTTTATATATAAACTCATTGATTGTTTTTAGTGTGCTCATTCCATTTTGACAGTTAGCTCACACGTCATAACTTGTGTGAAGTTTGAATTTTTGGGTCTATATAGTTATCCATGCCACCCCGCATCTTCATCACGATCGTCCTTGATCCCCCGATCCCAACTCGCACACTCACCGGCACCCTCATCCTCTCATCCCCATACGTCCTCCCAACAACCGTTTCAACGCTCACCCTCATCCTCCGTGGAACACTTGACATCCCCACTCGCTCAAAATCCTTTTTTAAAGAAGACGACGTCAAAAAAAAGTGGGAGGAGAGATGGGAGGTGGAGGGGAACTGGAGGGAAGAACTTGTAAGTTACGAGGAAGAAGTGTGGGAGGGGAAAAGGGGGTTTTTGCTTTCAAATCTCATGCTGATCATGTTGTAGAGTCGGAATGGTGTTGCGAGGGTTCGGATTTGCGTGAATGTGAATGAGGATGCCCCTTGTAGTGGACAAGGAAGAATTGATGATGGATGGTATTCCGTTGAATACCATGTACTCGCTATCCTCGAAGATGGATTAACCGGTCTCGCCGAAGTCCCATACGTATTGCTCGGCGGTGGGACGTCCATCGACACCAAGAAGGGTGAAACCGTCACCATGATTCCACGCATCCACCATGGCGGGGAATATGGGCGAAAAGGCGATGAAGTGTGTGTCGCTGTGCGAGCTTGTGTGGATGATTATGTGGCGAAGGTGGAGGTTGATGTGGTGAATGTGTGTAAGAGGGCGGTGGAGGAGGTTCGAGTTGAGGTTGGGCAGATTGTAAAGGGGGTGAGGAAGTGTGTGGGGTGGAGATGTGTTTCTGGGGTTGAAGGGGACGAACAAGGGGTAAGAAGGGTGAACGTGATCGTTCCATCTGGGTGTCCTCCGAGCGTTGATTTAACGAGTCTAGGTGTGGAGTTTAAAATCGAGTATGACGTTCGAGCGGTGCTAAAACATGCAGGCCTCGATGCACCTGTAGTGGCGATCGTTTCGGTAACGCTTCATCCGAAAAGTGTGGTTTCGGTGTTTTCAAAAGAAAAGACTGAAGACGATGAGTGGATGGTGACAAAGATCGATTGGGAGCAATACCTCTCCAATAAGCTTATTCGTGGAACTCGCGCGATATCACCTCCACCCCCTCTTCCACCTCGTCCTGAAGATGACGCGAAGAATCTCATCCCAGGACGTTGGTATACGGCTTCAGTAGGGTTTCAGAAATCCGCGCTGTTCAGGTTCATCGTCCCCGATTCTGATCTCGACTTGACCGAAACACCATCAACACCGTGGCCCTCGATTTTCGCTAAACCCGTCACGCCGCGCACCGTCACGTCTTCACACATTCTTGTGATTCACACGCCCAATCCCAACATCACCATGAGGGTGTCTCGGGATGCGCCGCCCACGTTCATGAGCGCGACGGGGAAGGAGTGTCGGACGGTGTTGCTGGATAAGAGTGTGGAGATGACGGTTCGATTGGATGGGAGAGGGGAGTGGTTTGTTGGGGTGCAGAGTGCGGGAGTGTTGGGGGGGAAGGTGGGGTTTAGGGTTGGGGTTGTGCCTCCGGATTGGCTGATGAGTGCTGCGGAGGGGGTAAAGTGGGATGGGTTTTGGGTGGCGTGTGGTGGGGGACATGTGCCGGATGAAGCTTGGGCTGTAGGTACGCTACCGTTCTTAGATTTCTTTATTTTCAGTGTGATTTATTTTCACTTTTATTCTACCTATATATTTTATTCCTTGTGGGATGATTTCTTTGGCTCATCCTCTCATTTTCGGTTAACCGTCGTTTTGCTGTGTTTTTGTTTTGTTTTGTCTTTTTACAAAAAAAGGCTCTGATCATGACGGCATGCCTCTCTACGCCTCGCGTCTTAAACACGGTAATGGTCTTCACCCTGGCATGGCCACCTCCACCACCATCACCATCCCTTACGGCAGTAAAGGCATCCACCCAACGTCCACAACCACTTACGACATCCTCACCCCCATCCCGAACGCCGCTTTCCTCACCCACCTCACAGGAGACGGCGGCATCCATCCCAACGCCCTTATCGCCGGTTACGAGAGCGACGGTCGACCGCTCTACGTTGCGCGCGCAAGTGTTCAACGTGGAATGCTGGATGGCCGAAAGGCATTGTATCCCGGAAAGACGGGCGCGCATATCGGGGGCGCGGTTGTGGTTGTAGGAGGACGCGAGTTGAAAGTCGTACCGTTTGATGTGTTGGTTGTGGGTGGAGGGTTGACGGAAGTGATGGATCGAAGAGGAGAGGAAGTGACGTCCACGGTTTCCTCATCATCCGCGTCGTCGATGGTTGAAGGAGATTGGGTGACGATGACTGGGAATAACATTCCGGGGAATGCGTGGCATGTTGGAGCGGATTTGGATGGGGATCCGTTGTATGTTGCGAGGGCGTTTGTGGGAGGGGTTTTGGAAGTTGGGAAGGTTGGACCGAATTTGGAGGCAGCTATGTTTGCTGTTGCGGGGAAGGAGGTGAAAGTTAGGAGAGAGGTGGAGGTGGAGGTGCTTGTGAAGCCTGTAGGGGCAAAGTGGGTGGAGGTTGAGGAGGGGAAGGAGTGGCCAGAGGATGCGTTTGGCGTGGGGTTTGATGAAGAAGGAAGGGTTATTTATGTGGGTAGGGGGAAAATACAGAGGAGTCTTTTGGATAGAAGGTGAGTTTTCCTTTTCGTGTTCAACGCAAGTATTTCCATTTTAATTCTCATGTTTGTTTTCTCGTTTCTTCGCTAGAACGACATTGGCCCCTGGAAAAGCTGCGCCGCACTTCAAGGGCTGTATCATCCCTTTTGATAACCGTCAAGTAGTTTTAACGCGGTTTGAACTTCTCGTCGTTCCCAAGAACACTGTAATTCATCACGAGAGAGAAGAAGACGCGGGAGTCAGTAGCGACGTTCTTAACGTTACAGGATCCAGTGCTTTAGAGTTGACCTGGGACGACGTATGAATTGACATCCCGACACTTATCACTTTTACATAGATGCATAAATCACGAATTACATTACAATGTATAAATTGGTTATAATTTCACTTTTATGTTCTCTTCCTTCTGCTTTCTCATTGCTACAATCTTTTTGCGTTCAATGCCAATGGGGATATCCCCAGCCATTGAAAACATCTTTCCCCGAAAAAAAGCGTCACCCTTTAAAAACCCGCGCGCCATCTCAGTCGCATCCATCCCCCAAAACAATCTTGACCTCAACGCTTCGTTGACCAGCTCATCACCAAATGGATGAACCACTAAAGTTGGAACCCCGAAAACTCCTAATGCAACCGCCTTTTTACTGTTTTCTTTCAAAACATCTTTGACGTGATCCGTTGAGATGATGTGTTCATTCATGTTAAGCGTGGTTAGAAGATCTTTCCACGCTTTTGTGTCGGTAGGGACGTGCCCGTGTTCCCAGACGAACCGGAAACAAGCATCAATAACGGAATCTCTATTCAAAGAATCTGCTGCTATCACAAGACGAAGAAGCGGAAGAGGGTTGAAAGGATGGCTTGTAGGATTCGTAAAAGGGATGTTGAGGCGGTGACAAAGGTAAGAGGCGTGCTCGAATGTGAAGAGTCTTTTCTGTGGGATTTCAGCTGGACCGAGTTGGCCCCAGTGGTCGAGGAGGCTGGCAAAAAGGACAGGATGAGGGGTTAGAGTTATAGATAGAGGACCGCGGAGAGGGTCACGTTGGAGGAGGATGTGTTGGATGTAGGCGAAGGGAGAGATGACATCAAAAAAACCAGTCAACGTTGATGGTGCTAGTGGACATTACAGAAAAATAGAAATCTGGCCGGAATTGAAGATGGAGGACATATTTGAATCGTCGTTGGGCGTCATGTTCGATGAACCTACCTTCGGTTTGTAGCGTTATCTTTCTAAGACTTTAAGTCCATGATTTGTTCTGACTGCAACGTTTAGCGCATGGAGACCCTGGAGGAACTTTTGATCACACCATCACCACTACCTTTCCCATCTCACTTCAAAACTGCATCTACAACAACGTCCTCTGAAACAGCCGCCATCCCACCCTCCCCATCCAACTCCTCTTCCTTACCCTCTCCTCAACCGTCATATACTCATGCAATCCGGCTTGACCTCCCGGACGTCGAAGCGGCGAACAGCCCGCTCATGGCTCATTACGTGTGGCAAGCCAGTCTTATCCTTTCCCAACGCATCGCCAATGGCGATATATCCATCCGTGATGCGCACGTCATCGAGGTAGGAGCTGGAGCGGGGCTTCTGGGCGTCACTTCTGGATTATGCGGGGCAAAGAGTGTGGTGTTGACAGATTACCCAGATTCAAACATTTTAAGGTGTTTAGAAGTGAATGCAGCGAGGGCTTTGGGGGTGGAGAAACGGAAAGGTAGTGATGGCGCTGCGATAAGTGATGTGTGGTGGGAAGTAGTGGGTCACAAATGGGGAGATCTCGAATCCAGGAATCGATTTTTAACACCAATGTACGTACGTTATCCATTGCAATGCTTTTAGTTAATATCTAACACTAAGAGCGTGTTTTTATTTGCAAAAATGCTGATATTTGTTCCATGCGACTTTTATTTACATATATCAAGCCGCGAAAGTGAAAAAGTGGTCATCTTTCTCGCGGACGTGTTGTGGAATCCTCTCGGACACCAAGTCCTGCTTGACGATCTGAAGCAGCTCCTCGATCATCCTAACGCTACAGCTTACGTGGCAGCTGGACTGCATACGGGGAGGCGCACCATGGAGTCTTTTTTCAAAAAGGCAGTTCAGTCTGGGGATTTTTTGTGTGTTAAGGTTGGGGAGGTAAGGGTGGGATCTTTGTTTGGGGAGTATGAGTTGTTTCCGACGGTGCTGCAGGATGAATTAGAAAATGGTGTTGGGGAGGAGAGTGATGATGATGGAGAGGACGCGACAGAGAAGAAGAGATGGGTTGTCCTGTATGATATAAAACGACGATTATAGGGTGTTTGACGTTCTCGATTTTCTGGTTGTTCGATGATTTAATTTAGACCAAGTGTCCATTTGAAATCATGTCCATCTGCTCTTGAAGGAGGGATGTGTTGAAGACGCGTCTTGAAACAAACGTGACAAAACTCATCCCTCCGTAACTTCCCCTTAAATTTTCTTTGAGACGCAGGAATTTGGTGTTGATCTTTTGCTCCATCGTCAACCAAATGGTAAGTTACGAAGGCCTTACAAATCCCCAGGGTGCCTTCGTCGACTCTCATACAGTCATTCTTTTTGCAAAAGCTGCATCTGATCTGTAGGACTTCTCTGTCATAAGTTGTTTGCATGCAACGCTTTTCCTCAGAATGACACATCCTCTCTCCTCGTGTAGCAATGAAGCAAACCTCTTTCTTATCATTTTCTACTAGTCTCATTCACGCCCGCCTCCTGGTGGCCACTCTTCCATCATCTTTGGTGACGACATTTCTGCCTCCATGCGTCAAGAACCCTCCCCTGCCGCCTCGCCCAAGGCCCGCACCACATCCTCCATCATAGGCCATGGCCCAGATGAGGTGGCATTGCCGACACCCACAAAGACGGGAAGGCGTATGGCACCGAACTCCCATGCTAGGACTAGCTTGATCTTCACCGATCTTGATGAGGTGGCCTCTGTTGTAAGTGATGCCTCATCCGAATCAGGGTCATCCAATAGGAATCGAAAGAGCGTCTTTGACGGCGCTGCGGGAATTACGAGCCCAAAACAGACTCCAAAGAGACCTGAGAGACGCCACATTCCTGGAAATGGTAAGTACATGTTCTCATTGTCTTTGGGGTTGTTGGCAATAAATACCAGCGTTACATCCTTCTCCAATTTTAGTAGATGATTCTTACCCTCTACCTTTTCCACCATGTACAGCGCACCGTAGCAGTGTAATCTTTGGCGATGATGGTCAATCTTCTCCTGTATCAGCACCCCCTTCACGTTCCAAGAGCCCCAGTATCCTTCCTTACGAAGATTCGCCATCCCCGAAGTACGGCCGTCGCAAGCCCGAGGGTATCGCTCCCAATTTCAAGTCCAGCTTTTCCCTGGCGCATCCCCGTGAGGACGCTGCAGCCAAGGAAGCCGATACCCGGGCACGCCAAAGTCATGCTCGTTTCAAATCTTCCGTCATTCTTGGTGATGACTCACCTCCTGAACCGGATTTCTCCCCGAAGAAGTTTGGAAAAGTGACAGGACGCCGACTCATTGCGCCGCCTGGAGGATCATCCAACATGAGCCTTGCGGAATTTGCTGGCGCATTACCTGATGCGGATTCTACTGACAGGACCGTTTATAAGGTTGACCCTTCGTCTATGGATGCCGCTGGCAGGACCACAGGAAAGCACCGCATCTATTGATCGGCCGTGTTATAGCTTTTCTTTCGTAGAGCCATCTTTTCTTTTATTATTTTCTTTTTTGCAACTGCATTTTCCCACGTTTCGACGTTTCGCCGTTTACTTTAAACGCCAGTATGTTTTTTGAAGGATAGAACCCACCCCCCTTTTGCTACTCTTTTTGGCTTCTTCTGTTTTCTGGTTTCTTTCTTTTTAACCGTGCTTTACCGCTGAAAATGGTTTTCTTTTTTCATTTTCCTTCGTTTGCCGCTGCTTTACCACCAGGATGCTAGACTACCTCGTATCAATTTTTTTAGCCTTTTCTTGCCATCGCTAAGTCCTCATGTGCCTTATGGTCCTTCCTTTGCACTAAATTATAATTTTTTCTTTTATGCCGAACCAACATCTTTTCCAATTTTTCAATCTAAATATTCCATCTGGACTCTTTTCGAGTTTGTTTATTTTGTCAATCGTCAACGGAAAAGTGTACATTTTGTCAATCGTCAACGGAAAAGTGTACATTCTCGTTCTATACAAATGCACGCGAGCAAAACAATACGTCAATGTTGTGGAAAGATTCAAGTGATGCGTAATGGAATGCTGTTACTGCTTAAATCTTGTGGCTGGACAGAATTTTAACTTTAACTGAGTGCATCGGGCAGCCATCACCATCGTCTATGTGCAGAATATTGCCAAAATATATCTGCCATCTCATGTTTTATGATATCAATCCCACTACCCGCGACGACTCTTCTCTGAATTTTAATGTTAGCATTATGGGTACAGGCAGAAAGAGTAGAATCACGCGTCGGATTGTATGTAAAACCAATGGATTAAAACAGAATTAAAAAAGGTAATATAAGTTGGGTGGATGGAAGGGCATATTAAGTGTGAACTACAATTAAAGTAAAATGGTAACTTGATCTGTACTAACATTTCAGCATCAATTCGCTGGGATAGGAACACTTACACAGACGCGGATGATATAAATTTGAAAGAATAAACTGCCAACGTCTGATCCTTCAACCTCATTTTCCAAGCTCTTCGCTCTCCAGTATGTAAAAATGTGCTCTACCTAAGATGGTGAAAGTTAATAATCAGCAATGTGCCCAGCATCTACGTAAAAAGATGGGTGGCTTCGATAAAAAACTTTTCATCTTTTTGTCGCTGATCATCTCCGAGATCCTCAAGGGATCACAGCAAACCAGCACGATTCCCCTTCTGTTTACTGCAATATCCCGTCATTTAGTTCACAGGTCATCCAGGGGAACCGCTTTTTGCTTACAAGTCCATTTCGCAAGTTTGCTGTTGACAGCTCCCACTTTCCACTATATGTGGCTGTGGTGCTTTCACTAGAAAAATAGCTGAATAAAAATGCCTACTGTAAACTCAGCGCATCCCATGCCTCAGTCAATTCCATCCGCATCCGCATCCTCTCCGTCGCCACCATCTGAAGCATCATCTCACCTCAACCACCATGCATCCTCATCCTCATTATCTCCATCCCCTGCAAATCGACCACCTGCATCTGCATCGCACCCTGCTTCATTATCTGAACCTGATTCGATCATGTTAACAACGAGGCTTGCCACTCACAAGGTCTTTACCGATATAACCAAACCTGATTTGGATGATCGAACGTACAGGCTCCTGTCATTAGCCAACGGACTTGACTGCCTGGTGGTGTCAGATCCAACAACGGATCGAAGTTCTGCTGCTCTGGATGTCCATGTTGGTGCGTTGATCTACCGTTCGTTATAATTCTGCACTTTTCGGGATCTTTTCGCAACGAGGCGTGCATTAAAGCTCACCTTATGTTTGTAGGATATTTTAGTGACCCGGATGATGTCGAAGGGCTCGCTCACTTTTTGGAACATCTTCTCTTTTTGGTAAGTAGCGCGACACTTCTAATCAAATTATGTTAGCCCTTGATATGTCTGACACACTGTATGCAGGGAACAGAAAAGTATCCCGTAGAAAATGATTACTCTCAATTTCTGAGTGAGGTCGGAGGTGGTTATTCCAATGCATTCACATCATCGGAGCATACAAACTTTTTCTTTGAGGTATATGGAAGAATCTTTAAAGTATACAGTGGTATGATTTTGATGCTGTTTTTCTATACAGGTATCGTCCGAGGGAGAAGCTTTTGAAGGCGCGCTTGATCGCTTTGCCCAGTTCTTTATAGCACCTCTCTTTGACGAGAGCTGCACTGAGAGAGAGCTCAAAGCGGTAGATTCAGGTGAACACATTTTCGCATGTGTTTAGTTATTAAGATAGAAAGCCTAAAATTTTATTTTATAGAGCACAAAAAGAATATTCAGGATGACTCGTGGAGAATCTCGCAGCTTGAAAAGGATCTCTCAAGTTCTGAGCACCCATACAAGAAGTTTGGAACGGGTTCCTGGGAAACGCTTCATGAGCTCCCGCTGAAAAAGGGTTTGGATATTCGAAAAATTCTGCTGGATTTTCACGACCGGTACTACTCAGCGGTAAGTATGCGCGCGTTGTTGAATTAAATTTCGTACGAGTGCTGAATGTCTACTTAGAATATTATGAAACTTGTTGTTTTGGGTAAAGAACCTGTGGACGTGCTATCTGAATGGGTTGTATCAAAGTTTAGCCCCGTTCACAACAAGAATATTCCTATACCAGCATTCCCCGGACACCCTCTCACGGATAAAGAATTAATGGTAAGCCCTGATTCGTTATCTTGCTTTGCTGATCGCTCTCCAGAAACTTATCCGCGTCAAACCCGTGAAGGATATGCAATCGCTTGACATTACCTTTCCTTTTCCTGATACTGTTCCCTTCTACCGGAAGTCACCCGATAGCTATCTGGCCCATCTTTTGGGGCATGAGGCACCAGGATCTGTCCTGGCCTTGTTGAGGGCGAAGGGTTGGGCAAACGGTTTAGGCTGCTCTGTCGCGCATGCCGGTATACACTTTGATTTCTTTAAGATATCCATAGAATTAACCGACGATGGCATGGGTTAGTTTGTGACTAAAACGAAGCGAAACTTACTAACCTTAAATATCCTTTGTAGTGCATTGGCAAAGTATTGTTATAATCATTTTCCAATACATCGATTTGTTAAAAAAAAACGGGGTTCAAAATTGGATTTATGACGAGGTAACTTCATCATGTCCAAGCGGCAGACCTGTTCTCTTTTGTTGTAACGATTTTAAACTTGCTCAATATTAGTGTAAAACGATGGCGAAGCTGACTTTCCGGTTCCAAGAAAAGTTTTCTGCGTCCGATTTCACCAGTTGGGCGTCTCAAAATATGCAGGCGTATGATAAAGCGGATATTCTTTCTGGATATTCATTGATGGAGGAATTTGACGAGGATTTGATCCGCAGTCTTCTGGATTTGCTAAAGCCGGATCGATTTAGGTAAGCACCATTTTATGAAACTGAAGTCAACATATTACGTAGAGTGATGCTTGTTTCCACACAGCATGAAGCTGAGCATTGGGAAAAGGCTCCTTGGTACGGTACCGAGTATGTGATTGAAGATCTTCCTCCCTCGTTATTGGAAACTATCTCGAATCCTTCCCTAATGAAGAACTTCGCCTACCTGAACGGAATCCTTACATACCAGAGGACTTTAAAGTCATTACGCCAACAATATCAGAGGTTGGTTTTCCTCTATTTTTCAGCATGTGTTTACACTTGTCTGCTTTTCCATTAAATAATAAAATTAGGATTATTCAACACGCACATCATCTACGACTCTCCTTTGGCAAGGCTTTGGTACAAGTGTGATCAAACTTTCAAGGTTCCAGAACACAACTTGCTTTTTTCATTCGAACTACAAACTCATACTCTTGCCCTCGGTCGTCTGTTCTCAACCGTCTTTTCGTCGATCTCGTCGTTGACTCGCTAAGCGAAGAGACTTATAATGCAGAACTGGCAGGCCTGTATTATTCATTATCAACACTGGTTGAAGGATTCGAGCTCAGAGTGGCAGGATACACTGATAAGATTTCAGTATTATTGGGCAAAGTCGTTCATACAATGAGAAAGTTGGAGATTGTTCCGGAACGCTTTTCCGCTATCAAGGAGGAGGTTCGTATCATTATGCGTTTCTTATAAAAATAAGATACATTCTTATGTCACCTCTGATTAGACTGTACGGCACTACAAGAACTTTGACAACGAGAACCCGGATCATCATGCATCCTATTTTATGAATTGGATTCTCCAAGAAAAATTGTGGACCAACTCCGAGAAACTACAGGAGATTGAATCAATAACGGCGGAAGAAGTGTCCGAGTTCGCTCGTATCGCCTTACAGCAGCTTCACATCGAAGGCTTCGTTATGGGAACGGTTGCTCAAGACGAAGGCGTTTCTTACCTTAAGATCGTAGAGGACGGCCTTACTCTTAGGGAAATTCCTACACGACCTCTCCCTATCACTCTACGTTTCAGCCTCCTCCGAACGCATGTCATCCCCTACCCCACCATCCACTCCTCTATACCCACCTCCATCTCTGACACCTCTTTAAAACGATCTTGTAACGTCCACGGATGCTCCCTCGGGGCGACTGAAACGCTGAAGGAAAATAATCACACCGTCGTAGGATATACTTACCGTCGCTCCTCCCCAACCACGACAACGTTAACAATGCGCTCGAATATTACCTCCAAATCGGTGATGCCTCTAACAACGACCTCAGAGCACGCCTTCTACTCCTCGATCAGCTGGCGTCCGAACCTTGCTTTGATCAGCTTAGGACAAAAGAGCAACTTGGTTATGTTGTGTGGAGTGGAATTCGAAGTACGATCTTTGATTGGGGATTTAGATTTATGGTGCAGTCCGAGAGGGATCCGGCGTATGTTGAGCAACGAATTGAGGTCTTTATCGTAAAACTTCGGCAGATTATCGATGAAATGCCGGAGGAAGAGTGCGTTTCTGTTTATTTTCTTCGTTTGACTATATATTTACCTTAAATCCTATCTCAGATATCAACGCAATGTTGATACGCTTGCCGCCAAACTCCTTCAGACCGACAAGAACCAAAATGAGGCTGTTGATCGCCTGTGGGGGGCAATTAAATACTCTGGCTACCAATTCTACAGTTAGTGTCGCATTATGCTATATTGTGAATGTTGTCTCACACTGTTTTTTAGAGGGTCGACAGGATGCTGTAAACATTCGGAAAGTCACGCGTAGTGACCTTCTTGCTTTTTTCGATGAACGGATAGAAAAAAGTGGTATTTTGAGGGCTAAACTCAGTGTTCAAATTTGGAGCGATCATTCGATGAAGGAGTGGAAACAAGCGCAAGAGGCGGTTGCTAATGGCTCAGCGAACGTGAACGCTGCCGTAGATTCTGACACCGCGGTTGCTGCAGTTGGAGAGGTCGTTGCTCATGCTGCTGCTGACGATCATGTTGTCCCCGCCGTTGCTGACGTGTCACCAGTTGCTGTCGTAAATGATGCTGTGGCGTGTGACGGTGCTTTTAAGAAGGATGAGGCCAGCGAGATATTGTTGCCAAGATCATTAGACCTTGTGTTTGAGACGGATGAGGCAGTGTCAGAGTTGAAGGGAACTTGGCTCCTCAGCAGAGGCGTGGTTCCGGCTTCTATATATAGCCACCTCGCTAAAGCTGCGGCTGTCAATGTCTGAGATCATTGGTGGAAAGTGGTTATTAACAAATACCGAAAGAAATACGCAATAATGTAAATGGACGTTTATTCAATAAAAATCATGAGGGGGGAGATCAGGATATACGAAAGTAAAAAATGTTCAAACATGAATGTGTGCGTAGTCCAAATCAAGTAATTTTAGAGATAGTTTCTTTACAAAGCACCCCAGTCCCTAACACATTCTACCATTCGGCTAATCGCCAGCTTGGACTCCCTCCCAATTCCAACAACGACACCCTCATCTGCCGCAAAGGTAGAGAACTTTGGAAGCCCCATCCTCATGCGAAAAATAGCATCTCGTTGGCAGTGAGACAGCAACATCACCCACATCTTGCGACAAAGCCAATGCCCACGAGAGAGCACAGAATTCAACAGCCGACACAAGCGTCCCAAGCGACCCTTCACGTTTCACCGTTTCAGTGGAAGACATAAGCCCCGCAAGCTCTTCAACTAGTTTCATACGCAGCTTCCATCTCTCCAGCTCTTGCCAAAACAACCACATTCATGCAAGAGATGATAAGGTCAGATCGGCGGTTGGTAATAATGTTTCATCCGCATCCATCTGCGCGTCAACTTCAAGGAACACGGCGGTAGCCGCCATCTCGGCCCTTCCAAGTCTTGAAGCTGCCATATTTTTGTCAGACCTTAAAGAGGAAGCCGACCACGCCGCCATCAATGCGCAGGCCGATGCAAGCCACTTCCCCAGAAGGTCTTCGGAGAGCTCAGAGGCGCGAAGGTGTTCAGCGAACGATCTTAAACGTGCCAGAGCCTCTTCTTCCCGTTCGCTAGAAGAGGAAGTGCTGGCAATAGCGCTACGTAAGGGGAAGGCGAAGAGAGGGATAGACGACGCGGTAGGCAATTGGCGATTGGACGAGATTTTCATGGCGGACATAAGGATATCCCGACAGAGGTACAAATAGCGGTGAGAGCGAAATGCAGCTTCAAGACCACCAAGGCCTTGAACGGAAGATTCACTGGTTGAACAAGAGTTCTTGTAAACACTAGTTGACACAAACGCCAGGAGATCAGAGTCATCCGCCAAGGTTCTTGCCGGCAGTGGTTGCGGCGGTCGATAAACATTAAAGCGCGAGAGTCAGCGTGTTGCGCGCCATCATAAAGAGGCCCTACAGGGTTTTTGTTCAATTTCGCGTCCCTTGCAATCGAGCACCCACGTCTCCAAAGCTTTGCAGCCACGGGATACAGATAGATCGAACAAGAGTGGTGGCCTGCGATGCGTCTGAAGCGATAAGGTTGGTCTTTGATACCAACGGCGGCAGTAAGGAACATGCGAGATAGCGTGGCGTTTGAGACAACAGGCCATGAACCGGACGATGATTGGATAAGGGAAGCCTCTGATGCGAGAAATAGAGAGAGCCTAAGGCGGTGGAGGGAAGAGGGAGATTCATGAGCTAATAATATATGTAAGCGATTGAAAGCAGATTGAGACATAAAAGAAGGAAACTTACCGAGTTCAAAGTCAAGCATCGCCAAGGCCGTCTTAGCACCTTCAATCGCTCTCTCTACTCTCTTATTTATGGCAGCTCCAGCAGCTTTGCTCCCAAGTCCCTTCCCCAGCCGCAGAAAATGTAAGCATGACCCCAACCGTCTCCACCCACAACCCAGCTCCGAATCCCGCATTTACGCTGCATCTAAGAGCCTCATACACAGTAGCCACAATGCCGGAAAAGCTACCGCGTGATGGCGCAACATATCCCAAATCGACTAGACGCGCAAGATGGTAAGAGCGATCTTTGCGACGTTCGACGCGTCCGGACACAGGCTCGGGATCGCGTCGACGAGGACTTTGGATGCGGCGAGAGTCGAGGAACGTGCGAAGAATAGTAAGGAGACCGAAAATGAATATGGCAGTCTTAAATAGAAACCTACGTTCACAACGCGGGAAAAAGGGTCTACAGTTAGATGCTACTCACGATAACAAAAAAGCACAATACGGTAACTTACCACAGAACCATCGCAGCTTGCAGGATTGCCGTGCCGAGTGTATCAGCCGAGACTCCTCCTTCAAGGATACCTCTCCGCAAGCCAGTTGTCACTAACTTGTCTGTGGGGGCCATAATCACAGGCACCCTTTCTACACCAGTTCCATTCCTTTCCCATTCCATATGCCGCTCCCCATCCCCAATGACAACACCGCGCGATCTTACACCAGTCTCCTCTCCCCACTCTCCTACCGGAGATGGCACATACAAAACACCCGCGGTCATGAACATCATCGCCATCATACGAACACCCGCACTTCCACTGGATCCACCACCGTCCTCTTCCCCACTTGCCTTCCTTGCCCTCTTATTCGGAGATCCATGTTTAGGCCTTTCAGAGCTCACGTGTGCAGACTGTTGCTCACTACCGTGACTCGCAAACCAAACTCCCTGTGCCCCACCACTCCCCACAAGGGGTGGCGAGAGAAACGGGTGAAGGAAGCGCATCCCCTCCAAAAAAGCTGGCACCCGCACCTTGCGGCATTTCACCACCACCCGAAATTTGACGCAAATGACCAGTCCAGTTCGGCGGGGCATTACCTGCACCCTCCATCGCTCTCTGCTGTTCCAGAAACTCCCTCATTCTCCTCGACTCCTCCCTTGCAGCATTGATCTCAGCTTTTAGATGAACAATATATTCTGTCGCTTTCCTAAGAATTGTAGCCTTGTTGGATTTAGTGGCAGCCGGTATTCCGTCCACAAGCTCAGTGCTATCATTATCGTCATCATCATCACTATCGTCGATAGCGTCTTTCCGCTTCTTCGACGACGCGGTGGCGGAGGTGGAAGTGGTTCTGGGAACGTTGAGAGCGGGTACCACAGCTTTCAGATCAGAGATGCGTTGATTGATATTGTTGCGGTATCGTCGCTCTATCGCGTTGTGAGCGACTTTGCGGACAGGTTTAGCGCGGGCGGATGACGATGAAGCATTTTGATTTAATCCGCCAGAAGAGAGAACGGCAGGAAGTTGAGCGTGAGTTTGGGGTTGTGGCTGGGATTGCAGGTTAGAAACATAGGGTGGGATAGGGCGAGGTGGCATATTTGCGTTGGCTTGTGATTGGAGGTTGAACATGGGCAGGGCAGAAGCTCCCGATGCTGCAGCTATTGCCTTGTTCGCCTCTTCCTTTCTGAAGGCGGGAACAAGGACAGCAGCGGAAACTGATGCCTTTAGGGCCTTATCTCGTTTAATCTTGGTCGCGTTGGCAGAGAGAGGTGGACGCCCACGTTTTTTCTTGGGAGGTGCCAAAGCTTCAGCAGCTGCGGCAGCCGCAGCAACCGCACCGGTGAAGATAGGAGCTCCCGATTTCGTATCCATCTTTTGTGCATTGCTATTAGCAGTGTCATTTTCTACGTTCCGCGAAGCACAGAGTTTATCTTCCGATTCAGCTGAATTATTGTTCATTTGTTGCTCTACACCAAGCTTCAGCGACGCAGTGAGTGACATCGTCAACGGTGTTGATGACGAAATTGCATTCATGGGAGCAAATGCCGACATCCCAACAAGTTCCTTCGTCGCAGGCGTTTGTTGAGGTACCATGCCCATCGACTCGGATCTTTTCCGAACCTCCATCGCTGCAGGGTCTTCATCCCTTGGCATCATGGAAATATGCGCCAAACCAAGGCCAGCAGACAGATGTGCGCCATGCATGTCCTCTGTACTTCCAGGAAATACTCCAACTTCATCGGGTGACGGCGAGGCATACATACTTGAGTCCAAGATATGATCGGAAAGGAATTCGAGCTCTTCGTCGGACATGGCGGCGGGTGGAGAGCGTGATGAAGATTCACGGCCGGAATATGAAGATGCTGGAGGAGACGCTGACGAAGTGAGAGAGAGGGCGGCGTTGGTAGAGGTGACAGGGTGAAGGGATGAGCCAAATGTGTGCGCTGTGGAGAGGCCACCTGAACTATATCCAAAGTCCCCTCCACTTTGAGTGTTGGTGGATGATTGAAGGAGCGAGGCGTACGATGACATTGAGAGAGGGGTATGGTCCGAGACGTGCGGTGCGGTGGTCAGAGAATAGTGTTGTTGATGATCATTTGCGGCAAGATGAAGTGCGAGAGCAGCGGTCGTAGAAGTTGGCCTACTACCCATCCTTACTCCGCCAAATTGAGACATAAGCATGTCGTTGGTGGCAGTATCTCCGGACGATTGCAACCGCTGAAGTAGAGAAAGTGATGACGGGTCATAAGCCTCCTGATGCATCTGCGCATTCGGAAGTGATGCAAGGACAGAGGACAGGTTCCCAGCAGTCGTGGTCATCATTCCGTGTCCAGGGTGCAAAAACATGGGGTTGGAGGAATTCCCGGTAGCAGCTGCCGCTCTATTTGAAGCAAGTTGACGTAAAAGAGGATGGTTCTCCTGTTCAATTTGCTTTTGCTTTATCTCTTGCTGTTTCACCTCAAGCTCATGGAGCTGGTGCTGCATTAATTGCCATCTCACCATCTCTTGCATGTTCTCGGCGATGGCAGCGGCAGCCTTTGCAGCTGCAATCATTTGTTCCAAGCTTGGGGCATTAGGAGGAGCACCTTGCATTGAAGATGCAGGTGGCGGTGAGGCTCCAGGAGATACAGCATTGACGGATGAAGAGGAGGAAGCAGAGGCAGACATCATCTGTAACTGGTGGTGGTGATACTGCTGCTGCTGTTGTTGTTGTTGTTGCTGGTGGTGATGCTGTTGTTGTTGCTGCTGCTGTTGTTGCTGCTGACGGTCACCGCCAGTGACGTCCATCGTTTTTCTTTAAAAATGAATGACGGCGCAACGAATGATGGCGATGGCACGATCGTCTATGTTGTAAAAAGGAATACCAACGAAAAAGTCATCAAAGACAAAACAAATGGGACCATGTATTATATTTTTCAAATTGTCAAGTTCCAAAAAACATGATTTTAGGATTGGTTTAAATTGTCGGATGATGGAAAGATTGCTCTAATGTCATTTGGCGTCTTCGATCTTCCTTGAGCGATGATGATTGATGATGGCTCTGATGGCAATAAGGGTTATAACGATGGTACATAGGCATCCTTTATTACGGTCCTGTTGGATCAATGCAAATATTATACCTTTGGCCTTCTGTGATAACCATACTATTTTGTCACTTGCAAAGAAACGGTCACTCGCTACGGTGTATTCCAACGTTGGAATACTTTGTGGTCCTGGAATCAGACTGATGAAATTTTCAGGATTGCCCGAGAAATCCATAGGGCCACCGTTCAAAAGTATAATGCTGGCTCCATGCGGCCGTATCACTTCCGTATACAAGTTTTCTCAAGTGTAAGCAATTACGTGAGGAATTCGGGATTAAGTATAATCAATAGTGAGACAGTAAAGGTCGACGCTATGTATTTGTTACGTTTACGGCGTTAAATACGGAAGTCTCGCATACGTTAATGTCACAACGAGCCGCATTATGCTCCTAGATTCTCGGCAACTTAGGAAGTCACGTTATCGACGTCGAACGCTGGATAAACGCTGTGCACACTCTGCCAATAGTTCTTTCCCAGCTCGATTAGTTGCTCGATTAGTTGCTCCTTATGCGATAGGAAATCGACTGCCCTTGCAAGGCTTCACATAGCACTGGTTTGCAGGGAGCTGCCACGCTTGATCATGGGATAGCCATTAAAAAGACTGGATTATCGTCTATTGTTAACTCAAATTCTAGGTCATATGGGCACCTATTCCACTATTGTGGATAAGGTCCTTTCCTAAGGCACGACGTATAGCGTGTTTTATGAAGGCAGTGATTTAGCTTTCTGATCAAATAAGGGTAATTTTGTTATTGCCATAGCCACTGAGGATAGCTGAGCTTTTGGTCCTCGACGTTCCAAGGAGACGCACAAACGTCGCGGCTTAGTTAAAATGGTTTTTTATCGGGAGGATTGGGGGAGAGTGAGTGAGGGGGTTAATGCGGTGACTTTGGCGGCCACTATGTATAGGTCATTGGATATATGGACGAAGAGGGGAGGGGATGGAGGGCAGACATGCTTGTAATTTGGACTGAAGACCACATTTAAATTCCCATTTTATATGGAGGATTATATCTTCACTGGGAGAATAAATAAAAAAAACAACAAAACCATTTGCCGTCTCATTTGGCATATTCACAAAACGCTGAAGACATGCAACAACATAAATCTCCTGTCCCAAAATACCATTGTCCAACAACTCCAGATGTATTTATTCCCATCGTTTTGTCACTCTATATTTTTATGAGATGCAGGCCCAAAAAGCTTCTTTGCCTACTTTGTTCGTCAACCGAAACCAAAGTATTTAACAAAAATCTTTAAAAAACCCATACTGAAGAGAAAATAGAGCAAACATGAAAATAAAATTGAAAAGAAAGCAAACAGCAAACAGTCGTAAATAAAGGCAAAGAAAAGCCGGATAGATATATGTAAATATGTTGTCAAAAAAAAAAAAGTAATAAAAAAATAGGAGAGAAGCATGAAACGATCTAGGTTTAAGCAAAGGTCTAGTGGGGGTAATAAAAAGAAAAGGACAGTCTAGAGGAAGAAAAAAATCGGATGCGCGTCAAGCTATACGAAAAAAGAAAAGAATGAAAGAAGGACAACACAAATCCGCGGATATCAATTCTTTGCCCCCAACAACGCCGCCCTAAACCTCCTCCTGACATCCCCAACCACCCCTCCATCAACCCATCCCGGCAAATACCCCAACGTCACATTCATCCTCCCATCCACCGTCACCGCCCACACCCCAATTTGTCCCGTCATCCCCGTCCCTCTCACCGTCTCAACAACACACGTCCCCAATAACCCTCCAAACCCACCCTCATCCTCATCTGCAGACACAGCAAGAACCGCATGTCTCCCCAAATTCGCAACCGTATACGCAAGAGGAACCCCATTGTCAGGCTTCACCACCACCTTCCTCACAACCTTCTTCTCAACAGGCTTCTTAACTTCAACTTTCTTCGGTGCACTCCCAAACAAAGCCCCAAGACTCTCCCCGCCCGACAAAGAGGTCGCCGCAGCCGCCGCCGCATAATCGACGCTGGATCATCCTCCACATCCACACCAGGTACAAAAAACGGTCTCACAGGCAACTCCTCCCCCTTCCTCCCTTCATCACAACTCGGCCCTGTAAACCCGTTAGAAAACCTCCACCCCTCAAACCCAGTCCCCATCCGGAAAAACTCAAAATGCTCCCCCCTCACAACCCCTCCCCTCAACCCACATGACGCCTCTACCGCATGCACATTGGCTTGATGATAACAAGAAAATCCGTTCCTCCCAATCCCAACCACCTTCACCCCCTCATGTCGCACGAACATTCGCGCATCATACGCCCCATCCACATCAGAGGCAACACCAAGATCTCCCCTAGTGTCAACAGCCACAGCTCCAAGAACCGCCACTGTCGGTGTATCAACAGTCGTCGGGGATCTTTTCGACAGGATCCGTTGCGCAGTCTCAGTAAACGGCGCAACGGCCACCGCAATCGCCCCACAAAGCAACGCCGTAACAGAGACCCCAGCAGCCCTCGCGCGCATCTCTAATTCCCTCGTCTCATATCGATTTAAATGCATCGCAACAACACGAGTCTCATCACCTCCCCGTGTCGGTTTGGATCGTTTCACAGCATCCACCACCCAAGTCACGTTTTCTGCAACAACTGGGCGGACCACAAATGCACCGGGGTGGATGAGCGGCGACGCGCCAGAGGAGGACATCCAGTAACGAAGCGATGACAAGCGGGCTGTAAAGGTGGCATAACGGGACCAGGTTTTAAGAGCAACGGGGAGCACGTCAAAGGTGGGTGCGGATTTTCCCCATTGGACGAGATCTTTGGTGTCGCTGCGGAGGGAGGTGGTTGACGAGGAGGTGCGGAGGGTGGACGCGGAGGATTTTCGGCTGATGGAGGAGGTTGTAGGGAACCCGTGTGAATGGTATGGGATGAAGATGGGGAGATGAGAGATGAGGAGTCGTTTGGGGGGGAGGAAGGGAATGAGCCGTGGATGTTTGGTGGGGTACCTGGACGAGAGGGGGAGGGGATGGAGTTTGAGGAGGGGACGGGAGATGAATAGTATGAGATTGTTTAGTAGAGTGATCACCTATGAGGGTAGCTGTCTCGCTAGTCTCACTACCTCCCGAAGCTCTACGGACGAGTTGAACAGGAGCTGCGGGTGGTGCGAGTGCCTCCGTAACAGTGGGAGGGGGTGTGGAGGAGATAGGTGATGAAGGCAGACGAAGACCGTAGACGAGGGAAACCCAAGATCGAAGAATCTCTACGGCAACTGTAGCGTCAAAAGCACAATGCGCCAACGTAAAGATCACACGAACAAGTTTCGGGTCTGATCGTTTCGCTACAACCGTCAAGCGTGCAAGAGGGCCCCTTGCGAGTGGCATAGGGGTGGACATTTCCTCTGTAACGTATTTCTGCATGGCGACATCGAGGAGTGAAGATTCACCTTCATCCCCCTCCACACCCTCATCATCGTCATCGGGGATCAAAGAACCGTTTTGCTCTTTCTCAAGTTTCTCAGCCAATTCCTTCTCCTCCTCCTCCTCAAGCGTCACAACGCGAATAGGGATGGACGCGGCCGGATGTCTTGCCGGCAACTCCTCAAAGCAAAGTCGGGTCTTACCGCTCGCTTGCTTGGACAAAGGGTCCATCGGTTTACCCTCTGCATCCACCCAGGTATGCATCTCAGGTCCACCCTTCAATGTGGTGGCGTCTGTTTCCATGACGCCACCAACCGGTCCCCAAGATCACCCTTGACCGCAACAATGGATGTGTCTTGGAAAGTGCATCCAGGGCTGCTCTGCTTGCAAAGAGGAAGGTGTGGAGGGAGTTAAAGTCGCGGAGGGTGGCGGAAAAGATGAGGGAGAGGTTGGAGACGTCTCCTGGGATAGTGAGGTATGAGGATTCTCGGACGTTAAGGGGTCGTTGAGGACGGGGGGTGGGTTGTTTTTTCTTGGATGAGGGTGGCGGGTTGATCGAGAGTCGGTGCACTCGGATGAGACGGATGGTGAGAAGGCAAACATTGGTGGGTTGTTTCTATCTAGTGAGATCTAATGGGAAGGTGTATAATATTTTAAGAATCAGTTGGATTGAACGTGTCGCATCCAACTGTAGAGTGATGGATGGAATGAGTAGCAGCGGATGCGAATGAAACGGGGCTTGAAAGGTATGCTCTCCTTGAATGTATGCAAGGTGCAAGGTGTGAGGTGTGAGATGTGAGGTCTTTCTTGAAAAGGGATTCCTTTTCTTCTTTTCCGTTTGAGGTGATGTGATGATGGAAAGCCCTTTCACAGAATTTGAAAAACACAGTATTTAATTATCCGCGACAATGAGGACAAATTTTCCTCCCAACGTCAAAGTTTGGGGACAGCAAACATGTCCGATCCTGAAACATCTGAAAGGTCACGTTTCTATCTACGTAATAATACTCAAAACAAAAAAGGCTAAAAAAAATAAATGACAAAACTCCACAGGATAGAATCCGACACCCACGTAACTATTGATCTGCCTTTATATTTTTATAACTAAGATTATTGTCATATCATGAAGATGCGCGTCAAAGATAGAATTCAAATAAAATGAGGTCATGCTGTCGCTTCAGTGTTCATACACTCCATTCAAACCTTCTTCTCGCCAACCTCAACAACCGCACCATCATTCTCCCCAGCACCAGCATCAACATTCAAAACCCCTTCCCCATCTCCCTTAACAACAACCTCCGCCTCAAAATCAATCGCCATCCGCCTACTCCTCGCATAATAGAATGGCGCCACCAAAACCGCCACCCCAAGCATCCCAATCAAAACCCCAATCGAACTCCTCATGCTCGCATCCTGTCCTCTCACCGCATTCGATACCAACAACCCTACAATGCCCCACGCCTGTCCCGACGTCCACAACATCCCAGAAGACGTCCCCTCTGCAACAGGGAACGTGCATTCTACACCAAGTTCAAGGGATAAGGGCATCACAGGAAACCCGCTCGCGCCAATCAGGATAGCACCGGCGAATAACACGCCGAGACGATCACTCCACCCGGCGCCGAGGAAAAAGAGGACGACTCCAATGGCACCTAGGATCGGGAGGTAGCGGAAGACGGTGCGGTGGGAACGGGTGCGATCGAGGACGGGGCCGACGATGGCGGCAGAGACCAGCCCTGCTGCGATACTAGCCAGCCCAACGTTTCCAGCGTCGCTCTACAGAAGGAAGAAGAGAAAAATCATAAGAAAACATATAGGAAATCACCACAAGCTTTACCTCCGTGTATCCTTGCGGCGTGACGTAATCACTGATCAGCGTCACATAAACATTAAACGCACCAATAAGCATCCCAAACACAATCCAGACGATCCAAAACGATCTATTCCCAGCCAAACTCTTCACGCCCTCCCAGAATGGTAGCGACTCCCTCTCTGCTGACTTCGAGGGTGGTGTCAACGGTTTACTGCGGACAGTGAAGGTGGCAAAGATAGCGAGGGCGGCGACGATGCCGAGGACAATCAAGTTGAGGAGGTTGATTTGATTGGGGTCGCCGTTGACGATGGAGGGAGCTAAAACGAGGATGACGGCTGTACCGATGGGTTGACCGAGAGACATGACAGTGTTGGCGGTTAACCGTTCTTTTTCGCCGAACCAGAGCGCAGCGGCCTTAGTTGGTGCTTGAAACAATTGTAAGTATCAGGGAGACTTTGAATACGTGATGATGGACCTACTTTCGAGAAGGAAGGGTTGGGCGACGGCAGCTATCATCTGACCTGTTGACATGATGGCGAACCGTTGTTCAAGCGGTGCATAATGGCTGAGCCATCGTATGAGGGCGCCAACGGCTGTACCCCAGCATCCGATAAGGACAGCCGGTTTTAGACCGTACACGTCCACGACCCACGTTCCCAATGCGATAAACTGTGCAATGATGGGGTTAGGGTTTCAAATCAACCGGAGTGAACTAGCTTACAATGATGAATGCAACTTGAAAAAAGAGAGATAAAAGGTTAATCTGCCATGCTCCACCACCAACATAGGCAGCAGCAGACGGTGTGACTGATGCGTATCTGTATGCCGACACCAAAAAAACCGTGAGTCAAAACACAAAAGAGGTGGACTCACGTCGCCCATACTGCAGAATTTCCAAAGTTTCCGAAAAAGACAGCAATGGCTACCACGAAGCGGAAAGAGTAGAGGGTATGTGTGTTGTGGGACGTGTGTGTTGGAGAAGCTTCCTCCGACGTCTTTTGTGCTGGTGCGATTTCCTGTGCAGAGGTGGCGCCAGTGATGGTTGTGGCGTGCGAGGAAGGAGTGGTTGTGTCCATGATGATGGAGGAGGATCAAGTCAGCGGAGGATGTGGAGGCTGAGACAGCAGCAGTCGTAGTGCTGGTGGTGACTCCTGCGTTATCTACTTAAGTATTGTTTTTTAAGACACCAAGTCATCCATCCAAGCACGATAAGAGGCACAAGGACAGGTGATGTTGCCGTGAAACTTGTGACAATTGCATGAATACTAAAAATAAATAAAATTAAATTAAAAAAAACACAAGAGAAATTATTAAATACCTGGAAAGACGCGTTAATTCAACTTTAGTCCCTATTATTTCATTTATTTTAATGCAGCATGATCGTTGTGCTGCTGATAAAAGAATCTGTTTTTTTCAAGCAAAGAACAAAATATGCATACAGTTATATTGATTGAATAAAATACTTTAAAAACGATTTTTGCGTCCAAAATGCAATAGTAAGAAAACAGTCATAAAAAACTCCAAATACAGAAAAGTGCAATATAAAACACACGCAACGAGACTAATGAATTAACAAAGAAATGATGAACAGAGAAAAGGATTGAATTGACGCTTCCTTGACGTCGTCCAGACCACAAAATCGAGTCTTTCTATTACAGTCTTAAAAAAAGACTAAACCGCGTGTGAAAAAGGTTTGATCCATGTATCAGATATGTAACCACGCAGTGATGAGGCACCCAAGGTACGCAGAGAACACAGCCAGCCCTTTCGACTTGAACGCAGAGGAGACCGGAGAACCGTTGAATGTCGCAAAAGTGGATCTAGTCGCGGTAGTGGTTGCTTCCGCAGCAGCTGAAGTGCTGACAGAAGTGGGGGCGAAAGCAGTCGACGAAACTGAAGTTTCAATGGAGGTTGAAGATTCTACTGCAGTTGTCTCTATGACCACAGTTTCACTCGGTGTACCTTCTGAGCCCGTCTCACTTGTCACCGGGCTACCACCGCCCCCCACCACCGGCACCACCTCTCACGCCTCCCTCATAAACTTGACAGAACCTCACATCCAAACTGAGGCCACAGTCCGTGATGAACCCTTCCATATTCAGCCCATTCAATTTGGCACAGGCTTCTTGGATTCTCCCCTCTCCAATAGCATCACACCCACCCTCCCCCACATCGAGATACTCTGCCTCAAACACGGGTTTACCAGCATCGATAAATCCCTTGTAACCCTCACAGTTGTTTCAATGCAACACAGCTCTCCACCAGTGCAAAATCCACCGCGTCAATCAATTCACCATGCTCAGCAACCAATGACACCCCATTCTTTAACGCAACACCCATCCCCAGTCCATGCGCTTCCCCAGCAATCCACTTGATGTAGTCCAATGCATCAAGAGAAGTGAGTGGGAACCCTGTTTGCTCAGTATAAGTGTCGGTGTTGTCAGGTTCAACGGCATCGCACCCGGCTTGGGCAGCTCGTTGGAGACGGGCAAGGATCAGAGAACGGGCGGTGGCTGAACGAATATCGATGAAGCGTTCGTCCCAGCCAGGATATTTCTCACCGAGAATTGATGAGGGGAAGGAGCTAAAGTCAGGGCGAAAGTTGGGATCGTCTTCAAGGGAGCCGACTGTATATAGATTTATGACAGAATAGAGTTGTTTGTTAGAATATATGTCCGTTGTAATCGTTGTAATTGAAGGTTAGGAGAGTACAAAAAAATGACGGGTAATTGAATCCTTACCATTAATGTAGCAAACAGCCTTTCGACCTGCTGCGTGCACCTGCGATACGTCGAATCCATTGTCCAGATCGCTGTCATATATCGCAGCTTCAAAGGTGTAAGAGAGTGTACCAGCGAGTTTCCACTGTAGTTGTTTTATTTGGTAAAAGCATAAAAGTTAGAATGGCGCATGTAGAGTCGTAAGTATGAGAATATATGATTACTTGTAAGCTTTGACCTATTTCAGGCTTCCACCAACTAGTGGACTGAGCAGAGACGACATTGATGTTGACTGTGATAGCTATGATGAGGAGTTGGAGTAGCAGCTCCATGGAGGTTGACGTGACCTTAGACATGATCTATTTTGGATGTATTTGAAGTGAGGAGAGAGGACGGGGAGTAGAGTGAGATTCCCTATTTATTTATTCACTCACTGTTGTTGTCGCCTACATACTACTAAACACTGACTTGTTGTTGTCGTTGTTTGATTTGATTGAGTGAACGGCATCCATCATCATTATTATTATCCCAATAATTGGTGAAAGGAAATTTCAACCAATGGACAACTTGCTTACATACAACTCCCCCATATCTGTGTAACATACATCAAAAGTGAAACCAAGTATTTATTTATTTATTTATTTATTCATTTTACATATTTATTTTATTATAGTGTTTAAGATCTTACGTCTAATAGAATCTCTTATAATTAATAGTAAGTTTAGCCTATACTTTGACTTCACTCACAAAGCCATCGTCGCACGAAAAAAAGAAAGATTATCAATCGTCAGAATCAATAATACGGACAATTACCAATCTTCTTCTACTAAGAAAATTTTCAATTTGTCACGCTGCCAAGGCGTTGGACAGCACTCTTCAAGAAACCCATTATCATGGATTGTTTTGGAGACGCAGGTTCGAACCCTCCAATGTGCATGAAACAAAGTGATTAGCAGGTGTGTTAAAGATGGTTAGCAAAATCGCATAAAGCCGTGCTATACCATAACCATCGGGCCCTTTTTGCATGTTTTAATTGATTTCAAAATATCTTTTTGCTCCAACCAATTTACGAAGATAGTTAGGTAGATGGAAATATATTTCAAAAATATACATATTTACATGGTCTACATAACGAGTTGGCATCATTAAACTACATACACTATCAATATTATAGCTCAAGTGAATCAAACATACGTCAGATTCTAGTTCAAGTGAATCAAAAATACGTCAGTAGGAATATTTTCTGGCAGTGGCCTGCCATGTGGTGCCGCGCATCGCATTGATTTTATCGCTTTGAATACTTTTCTGTTGTAATTTCCATGTCGCGTCGAGTCTCTTTTGTCAAAAATCGTTTCTTTTGGGGGGAATGATCTTTGAAAATTGTGGGGAGAAAACCGGCGCGCGCCTGCTCCATTGAGGGGGTGGTCGGACTACCTCAAGGTGGAGACATGTCTTTTTTATTTTATTTTCGGCTTTACTTCTTAAAACAGTTGATAGTTTGCGGTCTTGACACTCTTTCTAGCTCCTTCCCTTAAACAAAATACCGTGACTATCTGTTGCATTGGTAAAAATAAGTTAAATCAAAAAGTGCTCTTTACAAAAAAATAAAATGAAGAAAGACCGTGAGAAAAAACTAAACAAAAAATTAAAACAAAATGCACATCTTCCAACCCAACATTTATTTCTTTAATTTGTTCATCTCTATCGATACCTCCTCTTCTTCCATCAGCACAGTCTTGTCCGCTCACGTCACCCCATCCTTAACCTCCTCACCCCTAAGCACCTACTCACCCATGGAGAATAAGGATGAGACTGAAGATGACGGAGGTGAGATAGGCATGCACGTAGCGCTATTCTCCATCCCTATCGCTCTTCTCTTTCCTCTTTACTATATACAATCAATTCATAGACTTTCTTTGAGAAAGCAGCCCATCTTGGAGCAACTGTAGAGGCAGAAAATCTTCCTCAAATGAGTGCCTCAACGACAGGTCCGACTACTAGTGGTGGAGGGGTGGTGAGTGTTCACGAGATTTCCGACTCTTGTGTCTGAATCTGCTTTCAGTTGGGACGGGAGGCCGTCGGTACGGTTTGACGTTACCGCCCAACACGAAGCAGGTCCCTCCCGGACCTGTTTCAATGTCGAGCTTGAAGGTAAGTGTACTTTTTTTTTAATTTGCTGACGTTATATGTCATATGTAGCGAGAATGCATTCAGGATCAAGTTTATCCTGCTGCCATTGCAAGCTCTCAAAATGAATCCAACGACGCCGGGGCGCCTTATAGATTGTGCACATCTGACCCCGAAAGCGACCAACACCCCACGGAAACCTCCGCTTCTTCAAACTCCGTGAACAACGCCCCTGGCCCACTCCCTGTAGATGCTAAGCCTGTTGTCGCGCAGGCCACAGTAGTGAGCGATGATGAAGCTCCTGCTGCGATCCAAGCAGGTAGCACCGTCCCTGCTGTCGCCGTGGAGGCTCCAGAATTCATTGATCATGACACTCAAATCAACCCACCTTTCCAAGACGAAGCGGCACTCCCATCAGCTGCCGAAGTTACTACCGCCATCAAACACGTGGATGAATCCGCGGGCCCTGTTGGTGGAGTTGATCATGGCGATCAAGATCTCGATAAAGGGGACGCGTCGCTAGTACATCCATCATCCCCAGCCACCGTTAAAGAGAGTACTGACGTGGAGAATATTAGCCTTAAGGAGTATGAGGAAGGTGAAGGAATGGCTTTCAAGAATCCCCGTGTCGAGAAGAAGTTTCAGGACTGGAGAACTGAACTACAGAAGGACATTATAGTAAAGGGTCGGACAATGGCTATATTGTTAGCTATGCCCGTAAACCTGGAGGAAAATTCTCTTTAGAGGAAGCGATCCCTCCACCTCAGGTGCTCTTTTTTCTTGCATTATTAACAATAATTATTTACCCATCCTATGTTGATAGGACTTTGTTGGGCCTGCACCTGCAGAAGTGACGAAAGTCATTCCTGGTTTGGATCTCTCTGAGGTCTTTCTTCCAATAATCGTTGATGATGGTGAAGATAACGAGACGCTTGTCTGAGAGTATATTCTTTTTCTTCTTCTTCTTCTCTCTCTTCATTTCCTTTCCTTTTGTTATGTGCCTTTGAAAAGTCGAAAACAGATGATGTCCTTTTTCAATAAAAACACCGAGTTATGCATATGTCCATAAACGTTTAGAATACAGAGTCTCAAAGATGTGTGTACAAATGTAGATAGTTGCATGGATTTAATGATGCTTTAAAATGTAGTTATAGGAGAAGAAAGGAAAGAGAGACTGCGTCTTCAAAAATGCTACAGCACACATGTGTTGAGTGAAGAATGATGGAAACAAAAAGAGGACGCGTAGTCCCGCTGCAGTGAATGTGACCTAATCAGCCCCAGCATTACGGCCCAAACCCGAAATGTCAGGAGGCAGGCAGGATTCATGACAAAATTGCAACGCATTCATTGCTTTTGTCTGTCCCATTTTTGCTGGCTGCACAGAACCCAAACCTCCGTCCGCCACTAACTGCATCCCCCTCCTCGTTGTGTTCACCCCTTCATCTCCCCCAACATTCAACATGCCCTTCTTCCCAGAGTTCTCCAAGAACGAATATCAATCTATCCAGGATGATACATCTACCACAAGCTCCACCTTCCAGCCGCTACCCATCCCATCTCACTCAACCTCCGCGTTCCCATCAACCTACGGCACTAACGATGCGGGAGGATGGGCTGTATCAATGCCACCAACGTCGCCCGAGGATTACAATTACATGATGCCGGATAAATATTCGTCAATGAAGAAAGATTCCGATAGGATTAGTATTGTGCCGACACTTGGGGCTTCGGAGGAGCGAAAAAGACGTCGGGGTTCTGGAGTTTGATATTCCCGTAAGTTCACCTGTACCCTTCTTGTTGCTTTTAGATTCCATCTCGCCTTCTATTGGTTTGCAAGTCTTTTTATGTAGTTTACTCATTATGCATGACAGACATGCAAATCAAGATAGCGTAAAGTATTCTCAAAGAACACTCATTGTGCTGGTGGTCTACAGTTTAGTGACGGTATGCCTAGATATTCAAAATAACCTAATCTTTGTAAAAAGATATTACTCGAAGCATATCTTATAGTATTGCTTATTCGAGGCTTCTCTAAAGTGGAGGATGAATTGAAGCAGAAGGTGTCAGAGACAGATGACGAATCCAAGTGGGAAAGCTACGATCGGTATCTCTTGGAAAGTATTAGGGCTGGAAATCTGTGAGTTGCATTGGATATCCATTATACGAAAGTTTCGCCTTATTATTCATTCTTAAAGGTACCGGGCTTCCTTTATGGCTTCAATCGTGTTTGGAGTGTATATCTGCTGGGACGCTATTATGTGGGTATTTTCAACTTAATCCTCTCGAAACAAGCAATCGAGCATTTCGAAAACGTGTTCTTACTTTGGGTTTGCATATTTAGTCAAAAGAACATTATCCAGATTATTGGAGTCATTCTCTACAGTCTCGGACTATGCGTCTTTTCCATCGTCCAAGTCGCCCAAGCCAATCAAACCATCGATTTTCTTCTCACCATCGTCACAGAGAGTGACTCTGCGCCGGTTGTCCGTCTTCAAACGATCCTTTACTGAGATTATGCCAGGTAACCTCTCGTCTCTGTATGCCTAGTGTCTAACACGTCATTTCATCTGCAGTATGTGATTATTGGGTTGTCGTTTATTTGGCTTATTTTCATTGCTGCAACGTCATTTGAGCTTTGGAAAGAGTTTGGTTGGGGCATTTATCGAAGGATTGGGGGTGATATTAGTTTGGAGAAAAGTAGGGGGGCTTTTTTTTGTCAAGTTTTTTTATTGCCAATTTCTTTAAAAATATGCTGACGAGTTTTTGGTTTTGTTTGGAAAGTGTACCGCAATTACCATATTATGCAGCTCTGCAATCGGTACGCCGTTTTCAGTGTCTCCATTTTTGAGATTATGGTGTTGGTAAGTAATGATGAAATTTAATTAACATTTACTGTCAATGGTATCATCTAACTCACAACCTATATATCAGGTCATGGCGGATCCAAGATGAACACCAAACTCATCAGTCTAACCCTCGGTCTCTTCTTCCTCCTCCTCCTCCCCATTCTCGGCTACTACAGTGCCCGCAAAGAGAACACATTCCTCCTCTTCCTCAACATTTTCCTCGCCGTCATGTTCTCGTCCTACGTCATCTGGAGGATTTTTGCGAGAGTGTATTCGGGGTCGAAAGAGGTTTCTGAGGATTACGATAAGGTGAAGTTGCCGGTAACGCTGTTTGGTATGTCGGCTGTGGCGTTGCTTGTAGGGGTTATTGGGATGGGGTTGATTTGTTGGGGGGCGTTTGGGAAGGGGTTGAAGGAGGTGTTGAAGCATGCAGGGAAATATCAGGAGGCGAAAGTAGTGGATTTGGATAGTTGAAAGAGTGTGGGAATGATCGATTTTAAGCGCTTTTATAAAAACCTTTTTTTTGCCATTTTTTTTTTAGTTCTGTTTTACCCATTTCGTTTTTTCGTTTCTGATGTGTTCTGGTTTTGTGTCGTGCCCTTTTTTTCATTCAATGTTTTCCCTTTTTGTCAACGCTTGTATATACATGACTGGATGCTTTTATTCAAAAACAAGAAAAGAGCCTTTCAGATATCATTTGCGGTTGTTTTTTTCGGTTGCAAATACTTTTGTTTACTGTGATACCAATGCCGGGCCGTTATAATAAACTGCGCGAGTGACGGAGGAAGCAAATGTTGCTTGTTTGTGAACAAGGCTTCGGTCACAATATCCGAGGTTAATGAGGATAGCCTGTGAAGAAATCAACACAAGGTTAGATAAAGAATAGATTTCAAAAGAAAAAGATACAAGTTTAGATAAAAAATAGATTTCAAAAGAAAAAGATAAACTATGAGTAAAGACGGTACCATGCTTTCTGCTCTGCATTCAACTGTGGTTCCTCCACAGAAGGATCACTCGTCAAAGCCTTGATGCTCTCAAACTGGGCTTGAATTCTTGTATGAAATTTCGTAAAGTTCCCACCGACCAAGTTAATGGATTGCTGTGTAAAGTACCGAAAAAAAAAAAAGACGTGGGGGGTCAAAAGACAAAAAAAAAACATGAGGTTTTTTTTTTTGACTCACGTAAAGCAAGGCAAGTTGATGAGCCATGTACTTGTGGTTTGATAATTTCAGGTCATTTCGGAGTTGTAACGCCATAGCTGTCAGTTGATTCAAACTCGTGATTCTTGGAAATGGTCTATGGAATGATCATGTCTTTTGTAAGTGGGGGGGTGTTTAAGTGAAAATGTGGGTGTGTACCTCGTGGAACGCTTATGTTGGATTGACCGGCGTAGTATTGGAGGTTGAGGTGCTGCGCTACACGAGGGAAGGAGGAGATGACGCCAGTTGAGACAAGGAATTCCTGTGGTGGTTTATGTTTAGGTGAAGGATTTTAAAAGGGGAGGGGTTTTTTTCACCTGTGGACTTTGATGGATGGAAGATTGGGTGAGAAGGGAAGCGAATTTGCGAAAGATGGAGTCGAGTTCAGTGGCAATGTCGATGGTGGACTAAAGGGAAATAAATAGTTCAGCCATGTAATCCTTTTACAAACACCCCAATGAAAGAGTACAAAGAGGGGAAGTTGGAGGGCGTACCGTCGCGTTGGGATTTCGGGAGAGGAGTGCTTCGGCGGTGCTGAGAAGGGAGAGGGTGTTGACGACGACTCTCCCAATGTTAGCTTGGCCATTGACAAAAGGTTCATCCAGACGTATTTCGACTGTAAAGGCAAAAGAAATGTTAGACTTGTTCATTTCGTTACTTTGATGCTGAAATGATGCGAGGGGGGTGAAGGGCTAACCTGGGAACCCGCCAAAGCTGCGGTCAAGAGTGACGAGAGGCAATGTGTTGAACATTTTGGTTGGGATGATGTGATTGTCACGCTTGCAAGAGAATTTTATTGATATCTACATTTTATATACAGGTAGAGCAAACAACAACAACAACGAGCTCATTTATACGAATGGATGATATTCTTGAATCGACTTCCAGTACCCACAAGCACAACCCTATCAAGTTTATCACAAAGCGAATCCAAAGCTCCTATTGGAAAAAAAAGGCCACATAAATCCACCGTTCCCATAAACGCTTAAAAGTAACAAAACTCACGAAACAACAACTGCCCCATCGTTCTCTCAAAACTATCCACAATCCAGTCATCCGAGCACGGGAGATCTACCATGATGAGATCCGTTACGGGACCTTTAGAGTAGAGATACATCTCCTCTTTGAGGGATGTGAAGAAGGGGCTTGGATGGAGAATGTCGGTGTTGTCGTCAGTGGAGGTGGCAAGAAGGTCCATAAGTGTTTGTTCCTGCAAATCATTAGATGTTGATGTAAAAGGATAGAGGTACATTTTCTTCGCCGTAGGGGAGGTTTATGGAGGTTGTTAAAGGACGTTCCTATAATAAAGTTAAGAGGGAAGAGTAACGTGGGGGGGGGGGGGGGGAAACCTGAACGGTGACGACTTGGAGACTATGGACCTACATAAACAAATTGGAGTTAGGTAAGAAAACAGTAAAGGAATAATGAAGTAACCTTGATTCTCAGAAGCTTGAGTTTAGCCGATATCTCGGATCGAAGTAACGGCGCTTCTTCAAGACTTCGACTGATGATAAACAACCTCAACGTTGCCGACTTCCATGCTAAAAAAAACGTAGCACGTAAGTCGTTCACATCCCCGTTTCCACTTACTTGAACTCTGTTGCATCAAATACGCAATAAGCAGCATAATCTCTCCATGTTTAAAAATCCACCAAATATCAATGCTAACATTACAAAAAAACAAAAACGTCCATTAAAAACCAGTCATCCACAAACCATCCCTTTTACCTTCCACCACAAGATTGATTCGCGGACGGAAATTCACTGGATTCAGCTACTTTGAGAAACACAGAATTCTGACCCATCACGAGACTCGTCCACCGAATATTGATAAACTGTTGATCCGCACCTTCCGTATCGGAACCAGTGTCGGATGGCCATAAAGCGCAGACCGTGTTGGGCGTGAAATCACCAAGCCCACTTGCTTGCATGAGCAAACTCTCACCATCTTCATCGTAGGGCTAACATATCTAACGTCAACACCCTTCGATACCTCCGAAAAAAAAATGTACCTTCGAACAACTACGAAAATTGTTAACGATAAAGAGAAATGAATCGTCTTACTTTTAGCAAACCCAAACACAAATTCATCTTCAAGCATATACCTCAACAACATCTTTCGTCGAAACAACAACTCTTGAATCACAACTTCTTTCGGTGTAGGCAACAAAACTCGGTCCCTCCTCTCCACCCCTCTCCTCCCTCTCCCCCTAGAAAACATCCTCATCGCAACCTCCTCATCAAAAGGCGTGATGACGCTCGCTAAAATACACAAATCCCCACCCCTAAACGATCCAGATCTCATCTGTCCAATAAAAGCCACAAGCGCACTCCCCCGCCGTTCCGGTCTCAACGTCCCATCCTCGCCCTCTTCAAACGTGATAAACCCAATCACCTGTGGTCGCCATATCCCTTCAACGAGGAGGTTGGAACGTCGTGATGTCTCAATCTCAAAGGCTACCGGCTCGCTTTGGAGGTCGGCGGAGAATAGGAGGGTGCGTGCGTTTGAGAGGCTTGAGGGCGGGATCAGGTGGGAGGATACACAGTGAGAGATGAGAGCTCGCGTGTTTTTTTTGGTGATCTTCTTCTTCGCGCATGTGGAGATGGTTGATGGCCATGTAGTAGAGGAGTGATTGGATGCCCGCGCCAAGGGTGGTATGGTCGGAGCGGGTTTGGATGATGTAGCTAAGTGGTGAACATTATGTTAGTTATGAAACGGAAAAGCACGTCGTGATATAAAGAAGCTTGCCTTAAAAGCACTGATCCCACAAGTGCACTCAACGCCGCAATCCAATTCAACGTCACCATGAAAAATACACACATCACAAACCCCATCAACGGAAACACCCAATGAGCCCTGAAATGCGGTCTCCAACTTGGCGGTCGAAACACGGACAACAGGAAACAAGCAAAACACGTGCTAGCATAACAGATCAGAAAACACATTGTCACGAGGATCGCGAGGAACTCGAAATCGGGGATCAGGACAAGAGGAACCGCTATAAACCAGGTGATGAGAATCGCGGTGAGCGTGGAGAGGCCCTTTGTGCCGTTAGATTTCTGGAAACGGTGGAAAAAGGGCAGTTTGGGGAGGACGTCCATGTCGCTTATGGAGACGAGAGTGCGGCTTGCGATCATGAGACATTGCATGCTGGATCTGTAAAAGGGTTATGGCTAAAATATTTTTTATAAAGAAACGCACCCAACCCCAACAAGAATGATCCCAAACACGCTCAATATCGTACTCGGCCACGCCAACTTTGTCAAAATGAGCGTATCATGTACAAGTCCTCCCGAGTTGCCACACTTCCAATCAACAAGAACAACACGCAGTAAAGACCCGTTGACAGCGCTATCGCCGTAAACCCTCCAATAGGGATGGCGCGGAGTGGGTCCCTCAATTCAGCGGCCCTTATTCGTTCCAACGTAAATACCGGACAAAGCATGGGACGAGATAGCTGAGCGGCTCTTTTAATTGAAATTTGGCGGTTGGGTAGAGGTTGGATTTAAGGGTGGCGAGACTTATACCGGTAATTAGACCGTTGTCAGCGTCGTTGGGGCGATGGTGATTCTGGACGTGCGACAATCATACCGATCAAGACGGATGCAAAGGCGACTCCGAGACATGCCATGAATATAGCGGAAATTCTAAGGAGGTGGAATTAGGGGAGTTTAGGCAAAACAAACCTGTGAACAAATCTGGGGCCGAGAAGGACTGGGATAAGGGTGAGGATGAGGAGAGCGCATGACACGACGGCACGGTCTAATAAAGTGCTGGAAAAGAGTGACGCGGAAAAGGTTTTGAGAAAGCCTTCAGCGGAACCATAGATTTCAATTGTCTGAAAGGATGAAACGCCGAGGTACTATTTTTTGAGTAGATTTGTATGTTAGGCTGTGCTCAAGTTATGGAAAGTGAAAATAAAAAGGACTGTACATAAAGCACTGTGATGGCGCCACCAATACCGGAACCAAGGGATCGCGTGAGGACAGAGGTCACGCCTCCTCGTGGCATCTCATTCGTGGCTGCGGCAGAGATGGCGCTATGAGTGAGAGCGACGGTTGCAGCTGTGGCAAAGATGAGGGCGAGTCCAACAAGGACTCCGGCTTCACCGACAATGACACCAAATCGGATGCTAAGCATATGAGGTTAGCCAAAAAAAAGAGTTTTAAAGGTAAAGTGGATATTGATATCGACACTTACAACTAGAAAAAATAGAAAAAACGCGCAAAAGACGGTTAGCGATATAGATGGCGAGAAAAGGCGGTGTAAGGAGAATAATTATAGAGAATGCGATACCGACAATGATCACGGACCACGCAAATTCAACTGTAGGCACAATGACACCGTAAAACACGCCACGTTTTGCCTCTGCAGTGTCTGGCGAAATGGGAAGAATTAGGGTTTGCCAGGAGCAAGTTTTGAGCTCTTTCTCTATTCAAAGCCAAAAACAAGGGGGTGATCAGTTTTTAGTGTTGAAATAGGCGCGAGGTTCCAAGATATTATAATTACTCTTGCTGTATCGGAGGATGGAAAGGAGTATCGCTGATGGAAGGATTTCGAGTGACGTGGCTCTGTCTTGAGTGTGTTCCATCATTGGAGAGGAGGAAGTGGTTGAAGGTGGACAGGAAGAACTCTTGTCATCTGAGAAGAGGGATGGAGGAGTAGAAGAGGCATGATGGTGAATATGGTGAATGGATGACGATGACGATGATGATGAAGGATTCTTTTGTAGTGCTGCTGCTGCTGAAGAAGAAGAAGAAGAAGAAGTAGATGATCCTTGGAGCACTAAAAGTGAATCAGAATGCATCATTGGTTCTTCCATACTACTATTGGAAGTGGTAGCAGTAGTCATAGTCATATGACTAGAAGAAGAAGGATGAATAACCAATGAATGAATGAATGAATGTAAGAGAAGATAAAAAGGAAATGTTACTGTGAGTAAGAGTATATATATATATATATATATATATATAAGAGTGAGTTATTGTGAGTGAATAAGTGAATGAATGAGTGGAGGATAATATCACTAATAATATTAATTTTATCCATATACATATTTATATATTCATATTCATTTACTTTGCCTCCCATCCTGTCTATGTATATTATATAGATGTATGTATTATGTGTATACGTACTTGTTATGTAGTTATTTATATTTGTTTATTTACATCCTTTATCTCAATAGGTAATAAGATTAGAAGAGTGCCTGTCTGCCTTGTCAGTCAATTCAAAACCCTTATTAATTATTCCTTTTTTATTTATATATTATTCAATTCTTCTTTATGTATATTATGACGTCATATTCAACATGTAGGTAATATATAATAAATAAATAACACTGTGTTGTTTACTCTTATACATATTAATTTATTACATTTTAAAATTAAGAGGCCTGTCGATACCACCCACCAAACCTCATCCGCAATCATCACCTATCCTCAAGGAGAAGGGGAAAGAAAGAAAGAAGGAAAAATACTTTCTCAACTTTGAGCATACACACACACGTCAGCGTTACTGCTGCTGCTTCAAACTGCCATTGCGAATGGAGTTGTAACAGAGGAAATACAGCAATCAACACATCATGGGCTCATTCACCTCCCATCTCATCGCCTTCATCCTGGGCGGTCTCTTTGTTTCCTTGCTCTCATACTGGGTGCTGTCCTTGTCCTGAGATCACTACCAGAACGAGTTCGTGGTCTCAAAGGAGGCAGCAAGGGCCGATTAAAACGGCGGGCGATCGTGTCCCGCCACCCTTCTTGCACCCTGTCAATAATGTCAGATCACTCAAAAAGGGTGAGGTGGCGGACCCTGGGTACGTCGAGTGAATGGAGACGAGGCATTGGAGAGGTCCTCGTATGATCCGCAATTAACCAAAGTGGGGTGGATGCGCATTGCTACAAGACCTCTTACAACAGATGAACTTTACATGGATGGGTAAGATATAAAAGGAATATGGGCTTATCTCTTCTATTTCTTTCATCATTACTAATACACTGGCTAATGATGCATTTTAAAATAGCTTTGGAAACCCTGGCGAATGGTTTCTGGATGGACTCGCGGTTCGCCCTACCACTCAAGACTCGCTTCCCGGCGAATCCCTCTCCTCCCTCCCCAACGCCGTCAAACGCAAGCAAAACATTGTCTCCAACATTGCTTCAATGTCAGGCACAGCAGTCTCTATCGTCGAAGCAAGTCTCCAAACCACATCCTACCTCCTCTCTCGGTTCATGGGTGAATCCCCTCCACTCCCCGCCATAGCCGTTGCCTCCAAGGCCGTCGAAAATACTTACAACTCACGACCACCTTGGAGAAACGTTTTTGCAGTGTTGAAGCACAAGACCCTGTTTGTGTATTCCTCAGATGAACGGCTAGAATGTCTGGATATCATCCTCTTGACCGAATTCAAAGTGGACCTCTTTCCAGAGAACCTTCGTGACAGCGAACTGTACCTCCGCGAAACCCCAATCCGTCTTCGTCTCAAAGGATCGTCTTCAAAGAACGGCGAAACCGTTTCTGGACTTTACCTGTACACCGCCAGTGGTTCCGATAAAGAAGACTGGCTCTTTATGCTCCGTCGCGCCTCACATCTACCCCCACACGCCGACGTTGGTGCCCTCTCTGTCCACTTTCAAGATACCGAACCCATGCGTCATTTCACCGATGCCATGGTCAAGCTCAAGACCACTGTGGAAGGATTGGAAGGCGCGCAGGGTCACGCCACGGCGTGGCTTAATGCTTTGGTAGGGCGTGCGTTTGTGGGATTGCATGCGAGCCCTAAAATCAAGGATTGGGTGATTAGAAAGTTGAGCAGAAAGTATACGAGGGCGAGAGGGACGTCGATATTGGGGGATATTGTCATTCAGGACTTGTTTGTGGGTGATTCGATACCTATTCTTTCGAATCCAAAGCTTTTGGGATTCTCAACCGATGGCGATGTGAATGTGGAAGTTGACATTGATTACACTGGTGGGACTTTATTACTTTGACATGAAGTTTTTTTCGTTGTATATTGTTTACGTTTTCCCGTTTGCCTGTTCCTTTTTTTAGAGCTGAACGAAGTTTTTTTTAATTCAAAGGCGGTGTCATGGTCGAAGCCGCCACCCTCGCCACCATCTCCGTCTCTGCCTTTGAACCCTACGTCAAACCTCTTCAAATCCCTCTCGTTGTCTCCATCAAAGTAAAACGATTCTCAGCCCGCGTTCTCATCAAAATCAAACCCAACGTTGAAACTTCCCGTGTCTGGGTCGGATTCTACCGTGAACCAGGTTTGAAACTCGAGCTTGACGTTGAACCCATCATCTGGAACAAACTTATCCGTCTTCAAGTCGTCAATCAGATTATTGAGCGACGCATCAAAGAAGCGTTGGAGGAACTCGTGGTCTTACCGAATATGGATGATTTTGGGTTTTGGCCGAGTGATGGGAAGGGAGGGTTTTGAGAGCGATGAGGAGGATGAGGAGGACGACGAAGAGGAGGAGGATTATGAAGATGCGGAAGATGGATATGGGGAGGATGAGAATATTGTTGGACAGGAGATGATGATGATGATGGCATCTCCACCGCGCGTTTTGGAGGATCGACCTCAATCCAAGACATCGCATCGCGCGAGTACGCTCTTAGAGGCAGTGGAGGAGGACCAGGAAACGGATTCAGATCCTGAAATGTTTTACCGAAAGCTCCAAGATAAATACATGGAGGAAGCTCTTAAAGCGCAACAGGCAGAAGCATTGTGGTTTGCGGAAAACGCAGGCATAAGTGATGATGAAATTCACCAAGAGGAACCATTTGTGGAGGATCAACCTCAAAGTGAACCTGGAGAAACTGATGAAGCAAAGTCTGTCGCTTCTTCTTACCCTCGAGATTCTGCTGCCGCACCACCTGTGGGTGAAGAAGACCAATCCTCTACTTTTGATGGCTCAGAAGACCGTGATTCCTTAACCGCCACCCGTCAACGTCTCAGTATCACAACTCACCCCGAGCCCACCGACCCTAGTACCACCGACTCCCAAACCACAACCCCAACCTCTGTCCCTGACGCTCATCTCCGTCCTCCCAGTTCCCTTGATAAACCCAAAACCCCGACCATGGCTGTGTTTGAGTATCTTGGAGAAACGGCCGAATATGCGGGTCGCAAATCGAGAGAGTATGGATTGGATGAGATGGCGAGGAGCGTGGCGGAGACGGCGACCGTGTATGGGAGTACGTTGAAGATGAGGACGGCGGTGTTGAGTGATAGGACGTTGGCGTATTTGGGTATACGAGGACGGGGAGGGGTTTGTTGGAGGCGCCGGTTGAGGAAGTGGAGGAGGGGAATCGAATGGAAAGCGGGAATGCAATGTAGTTTTTTTTTTTCTTTTTGCTTTGCTGTGATTTCGCAACATGATTGCTTCTACTCCCCACATAATAATTAACTGGTTTCCTTAGACCCGAGGATATTCCACTGCCCCCACCGAGATCTCGAACGGCTTACAGAAGCAGACCACCATCCATCATCGAAGACTCTACCGACACACCTCCCCTCTCCCATCGCACATCAAACCAAAACCTCCGCTCACGACCTCAAACACCCGACAACTCGACCCAAACATCCCCAACAAATCAACAAAACCACGTCCCCCATCCATCCTTGAAATGCTGGTAAAGTTCCCTTTGTTTTTCACAACATGAACCGTTTTCTCACCTTTTTTCCTTTTTTTGTGTTTTTGCTCTCAGGGCGTCAACATCACCACCGCCGCACCTGAACAAAAACCTCCACGTCGTCCCCAAAAACGTCGCTCCATGATCCTCCCCTCCACAACCCCCATCCTCGACGACGACCCCCCACGAGACCCCCGCCTCCGTCCCCCACCCCGTCGTCCCAAACAAAACCTCACCCGTCGTTCCATGGACGACCTCCGTCCCTCCACCTCGGATCTCCATCTCTCCCGTCGAAGCCTCACATCGCATTACGCGTCCAACCCATCGTTGGGGAGCAGTCGAGCGACGGTGGGGAGTGTGGAGAAGGAGGAGGGGTGAGTGATGAAGAGGGACGGATGTGGACGCCGAGAACGAGGTTGGCGAGTATCTCTGTGGAGGAGTTGGATGGAGGGAGACGGGGGATGGATGTGGGGAGTTTTGAGGAGGTTGGGGAGGATGCGGGTGAGAGTTCTGGAAGGTTGAGGAGACGGTGGTTTTCGGGGAGTAGGTTGGTGAGGGCTGCACAGCGGAGAGAGAGGGAGGAAGAAGATAAGGAACAGTATTATGATGGGAATGGGAATGGATGAGAATTTGGCAGGGTGGTTCGTGTTTAAAGCCTTTGAAGAAGGGTTTTTGTTTCTCGTTATACAGTTTTACAAGCGTTTTTTTTTATTTTATTTTAATTTTGTAGGGAAGAGTGTGTTGTTTGCTCTTTTTTGCCACGTTGCTTTTTTTTTTTTTAAACTCTACCCAGATTTGGTTCATCTTTGTCATTTTATTTTGGATGACGATGATTCAAATAGGATCCCGCGCTAAACAACGTCTTTGTACAAGAATACAGTAATTACATCCTCCCTTTTATCTCTTTCTTTTCCATTTTTGTCTCGTGGTTGTCGCATTATTATCACTGAAAGCAAGAACAACATCATCACGTTACGATTTTGTTTTTATTTATGAGTTTTTCAAAGAGGTACACCATTTGTTCCCTATCATCGCAATGATATATACTCCACACAATCTCTTCACCACATACACAATCACACTATCTTCGCAAAACCAACAAAAAAGGAGGAAGGAAAATTAGATATTAGAAGAATCTTGTTTTTTTTGGATGTAGTGTTTTTTTCGTTGTTTTTTTTTTTTCGTTTGAGGTTGTTTTTTTGGTTCTTTCTCACTTGGCCGGTGGAGCACCGTGCACCACAAACACAGGGATTTCAATGGTCGCCAATTTCTTCTGCCCAGTTCCTAGTATGGATTTCTTGTCACTCTCATAAAACAACATTCAACATGAGGTAATGCGCAATCTAACCATTCGTTAACACAACATTATCGCCAACCAAAAAGTAAAATAAAAGTAACGATTCTTCACCTTTAAATTCTGTTGAATCACCGACGCCTGAACACTCGCCCCCAACATCACTTCAACCCCCACAAAACACTCTCCACCTCCCTCCCCATCCCCAACCTCAATCACATACCTCGTTCCGTCACCCCCCAAACCCCGCCGCCGTCGCCACCATCTTATTCACATTCCCCACCCCCTCTGCAATGACCGCCAACGAATTCCGTCGACTCCGATCCCCAGCCATCAACGGCGGCGACGCAACCCTGTTCCCCCCGATCCCATTCACATGACGCGACCCAACACCACGACCAACAGGGACTTTGAGGAACTTGTATTCGCCTGGTCGCGTGGACACGGTTTGGCCGGCTGTGTGGAGGTTGCGGGAGGCCTTGGAGGGGAGGGGGGTGGAGGGAGCGGAGGGCGCGGTTGGAGAAGGGTGGGGGTTGGATTGGACGTGGGGAGGGGGGCTGTGAGTGCTGTTTTGAAGGTGTCGGCGGTTGTGTCGGGGGAGAGGGGGAGGGGGTCTGAGTGGGGAGGGGGGGTAGGAGTCTCCCATGTAGATGGAGGGCATGGCGATGGGAGTTGTGGCGTTATCTTCCCACATGCCTAAAGTCCCGTGGGAGAGGCTCGTAGGGTGTGGTGGTCGAAATCTATCGAGGGTACTGAAAATCACGTAAGTTTACAATAAAATGGGGGGGGGGTCGGGGACTTACTTGATGTGACATCGTTGTCCGAGGGTCATGGAGATGGAGTGGACGGAAGAGACTGTTTGGGTAACCGTTTCGGATGCAGATTTGGATGGGGATGCCTTCTGGACCGAGGAGCTCGTCGTCGGGACGACCGGTGCTGCGATGGCGTTCTTTGGTTTTTGTGCGGCGACGACGGTTCACGGGAGGTGGAGAGGAGGGGCGGTTGAACTTGAAGAGAGGTTCAAACTTGGCGGGGGATGCGGATAGGGTCTGGGAACTTTTTTGAAGTGAAGGTTTAGTACGGGGACGGATGTAAGCAGAGATAGATATAAGCAAGAGCATGAATGTAGATGATAAGGATTCTAAAGATAAGCAAAGAAAAAATCAATATATAAATCTTACTTGGATCTCAAAGAAGAACTCGCCGTGAAGCGTGAATCCACTGACAGTCTGCTTTCTCGGCGGTGGACCCCGTTACAGGTTCGTCGCGGAGTAGGCGGAACAGTCCTGCGGGACCTCATCCCTCACAATCCTCCTCACCGTCACCTCCTTCCTCTGCACAACCGGCCAATGCCGTCCAGCCTGCACAAGCGTCGCCTCCAGCATCCACACAATCTTCCCCTGCCTCCGACTTTGCGCTCACGGGAGCGTCGATGGGGATAGGGAAGTTAAATGGGTACGGTGTTCCGAATGCGAGGTGAGTGTGGGAGGAAGGGGTTGGGAATTGGTAGGTGGAGGTTGAGGCGTGTGGAGGTTCGTCGGGGAGTGTGGCGGAGAAACTGGGACCGTACCAGAGGGTTTGTTCGTGGAGGTAGAAGACGCCTTTGCTGACGGAAAAAGTTGCCGAGATCCACGGGGTCTTTTGTCTTTCAATCGCATAGACGTTGGTGAGAGCCACATCTTCATGATTTATCAGCAAAAACCATCAACTCCTTATAACTTAAACTTACCGATTTCATATTTCCCAAAATCGAACCGTCAACGAGCCCGACACAACGTCACCCCCAGACTCGGGTTTAGCCAGGAACACTGGCGAGATTTCCTTCAAGAAGGTACGGTGGGAATGCAGAGCCTTCAAGGGTGCTGAAATCGCTAACGTCAATGTCAAATGTTTCAAAGGGAAGTTGGAAACGGAGTTGGGTAGGGAGGGGGTGCGAGTGTTTCGGGGATGGGAGGGACCTCTGGGGGTTTAAAGAAGCGCTTGATGGGTTTGAGGTCTGGTTTCATTGTAGTGATGTGGTTTCAGAGTAATAGGTACTAGAACGGATATATTGGGTGGAGATGGGTATTGGGCAAAGGGTATATCTCTGCTGCAATGGGATCAGTTATCACTGGTGGACGACAGCTGCTGGAGGTAGGAGGGTGGAATGACAATGATGTATTTACAAGAACGGGCACCAGGGAGTCCAGCGTAAGTTTTTTTTGAGAGAGCGAAAGATGTTGGTTCCAGCAGGAGTAGCCAGATTTATTTCGATATCTCCGCAGCATGGGATTCCGTTTTGCGCGTGACGTTGGGAGCTATCAACTGCCTCGTCGGAGTTCGAACAAGTGGTCTGGAATCCCGTCGATTCCAGTTTCAGTGACAAACTTGTGTCTGACAATTCACATGTAGTACCTTTTTTTTTTTTTTTTTTTTTTTTTGTTCAAACCATCTCGAAAAGTCAATCATTTGCTATTTTTTTTTTTGTTGCAAAAAACACCTAAAAATGATCTCGTCATTGGCATGGGTGCGTAAAGGCGCGCAAAGAGACTCCCATCAAGTTCTCCATGACAGACGATGAATATCAGCGCATTCAGGAGAACATTGCCCAGCGTCTGGAAGAGTCAAAGGGAGGAGTTGGCTGAGGCTCAGGCTGCAGAGGCTGCTGCCATGAATGGAACAACTTCGGAGGGCATCACCTGTGGCAAAGACGGGCAAGGGCAAAGGGAAAGGCACAGAAGGCTGTCACTCCAAGCCTCGATGGATGCGGATGCGGCTTTGATCAAAGAGTTCAATTTGGACAATTATGATGATGAGGATGAGGATGAGCAGATGATGGATGATGAGGAATGATGCTGGTATGCAATCTCTTTTTCTTGAAAGATGGGCCTGGATGAATGACGTTACAGTGATGCCTGAATTCTTGGTTAAATTTCAGATGTCGCCTTGTTTGGAAACCTCAAGGGCTTGACACACTATGGCTCCAACGCCGAAGACCCGAACATTGTGGGTAAAGGACGAGGTTGACGATCAGGAAGAAATGGAGGAGATGATGATTGCCGCTTCCGACAACCTCATTCTGGCAGCAAAGACTGAGGATGACGTCTCTCACATTGAAGTGTACCTTTATGAGGAAGCCGAGGACAACCTTTTCGTGCACCACGACATTATGCTACCCTCCTTCCCCCTCTGCATTGAATGGCTGGATTTCCACGTCGGTCGCAAGGCGGGAACCGAGGGAACCGGAAACTATGTTGCAGTCGGCACGTTTGACCCTGAAATTGAAATATGGGATCTGGATCTCGTGGATGCTCCTTACCCAGAGGTTATTCTTGGAGGTGGACCCCCAGGAGAGGCGCTTGGAAAGGGCAAAAAGAAGAGGAAGGCAAAGAAGCCCACCGCGGATCACCACGTTGACGCTGTCATGTGTTTGTCATGGAACAAGAACCACAACTCTATTCTTGCTTCTGGATCCGCTGATACCACTATCAAGATTTGGGATTTGAACAGCCCTGCCAAAGCGCTTCGAAGCTTCAACACCCATAAGTCAAAGGTTCAGGCTCTTCAGTGGAACCCTTCTGAGCCCACGGTTTTGTTGAGTGGAGGTTACGATAAACGAGCTTGCGTGTTTGACAGTCGTGCGCCTGATAAGGTTGCCAGCTTCGCACTTACAGCAGACGTTGAAGCCATCAAGTGGGATCCTTTCCACCCGAAAGATTTTTGGTGAGTTGAACATAAATTTTTTAAAGATGCTGGGTTTATTTGACTGCATTACTTACTCTATGATCTTTACAGGTTTCAACTGAAGACGGTCTCGTCAAGTGCTTTGACGGAAGGAACCCCTCTCAACCCCCCATTTTCACCATCCACGCACACGACTCTGCCGTCTCTGCCCTCGATGTCTCCTCCAAAGTCGAAGGTCTCATCGCGACTGGCTCCACCGATTCCATCGTGAAAGTCTGGTCCACCCGCAACAACAATCTTCGCTGCCTTACCACCCGCAACGTTGGCGTCGGTCGTGTCTTTGCCACCAATTTCAGCCCTGACAGTGACTATGCGTTGGCTACAGCTGGAGACAATGGCAAGGTTGTTGTTTGGAATTTGAAAAGGAATGAGGCTGTCAAGGAGGCGTTTGGCGGTGGTGCTGATGACGATGTTGTTGTTGGAGAGGATGGAGTGCCAGTGCCCAAGAAGGAGTTTACTACTGTTGAGGAGTTGGAGGAGGAGGAGGAGGATGAAGAGCTTGAGCTTGTTGGAGATGATGTTGAGATGGATGAGGATGATGAAGATGAGATTGAAGAGTAAACTCTTTCATCTTGCGATTTCTCTCCTTTTACTGTATGTTTACTTTATTTACCTTATGCGCCTTACCTCTATTTCGACAAGCCGCCATCCACTACGCACCTCTCAACCATCATCAGCAATCAATCAATCCGTCCGTCAGTCACCCTGTCACGTACCCTCTCTACTATACTTCTATCCTGCCAGTCATTCGCTATTTCTCCATCACGTTTCTTACACTCATCTTTATTCACCTTTCTTGACTTTTGACAGGAGGAAAGTTTGTTGTTTTATTTTCTATCTGTTTCCCCTTCTTTTTTGGCCAAGTTGCGCCTAGCAGGAATTTTTTTTTGTCTTAAAAATAAAAAATAAATATTTTAAGAATTGTCAGACGAGTCAAGACACATTTGAGAATACCCTGTTTCCTGAAAGTGAATATCTGGTACTCTCCTTTCAAACACCTAATTACAGCCATCCATCCATCTATTCTGGAAAGTCAACCAAAAAAACGACGGCTGAGGGCGTCTTTGTTTTCTTTCTTCATCAACCCAACCGCTATCATCCCACACATCCCCTTCCCCTCTCTACCTTTCGACTTGTCCCATTCTCCTCCTGCGACCTCCGTCTCCATCTCTCTCTCTTCTCTCCCCACCCATCCATCCATCCGTCCTTGTCCCGTCCTCCGTTTGATCCTCCGTCTCCTATCGAACAAACCGAGTCCATATGCCGTCAACAACGTCGACTAGAAGGTTACGGCACCACACTTCAGCAGCATCCCAAGCATCTTCATCCGCAACTCGAATCGCCCTGAAACTCTCCTCAATGTCTCTCCTTTCCTTACTCCCTCTCTGCATCTGTCTCCTCTTCCTCGCAACATCTGCATCTTCCTCACCAGGTAACAATCCAATATCCGCATTCCACCTATTTCATTTATTCTTATCGATTCTACAGACGATGGCCCACAATTGGGTAGGAGAAACGAGGAGTATCAACCCATGATTGCAAGGGAATTCCCTCATCTCTTGGGTCCCAAGAGACTCATCGGATGGATGGATAGAGCCGTGGACCCTTGCGACGATTTCTATAGATATGCCTGCGGTGGATTCCAGGAAAAGTACAAAGAAGTGCGGCATGCGGATACATTAGAGCTTATGTCTCAAGCCAATGCGGTAAGTAGTTTTTTACTAGGGTGGTTGCCTGTCATGTTTTTAATCTTACCATGTCTCAACCAGCTTCTCATGGAACAAATCCTCAGTCAACCCATTGACAGCCTCGCTAAAACTGAAGCCGAGCGCAACGTTTTTAAGAAAAACTCTCGCCTACTACAACTCCTGCCTCGACAGTGATGCCATTGATTCTCGTGGATTTGAACCCATCATCCCCATGGCTGAACGTATCATCGACTATTGCGATAAAGAGTTGGATCTTCCCACCTTATTCTCCAACCTTCATCGGATGCCGTTTATTATTCTTCCCAAAACGGCCTACACTAAAGTCGAAAATTCGGACCCTAATGATCTGAGGTTACAATTTTACCCAGCTGCGGCCTTAAATGCGACCAAGGCGACAGTGATCAAGACGTTGAGGCATTTTATTGATAACAGGGTTTTGAAAACACCCTACCGAACATTCGCTTGATGAAATAGCAGAGTGGATTGTAAATGTTGAGAAGATGAGTGTTGCGTTTGTGCAAAAGTTGAAGTAAGTCTCTAATTTCCTGTTAATACTTTACATTTGAAACATTCCTTGGTTCTGGTCTATCGCCTTTTAACTTCTTCTTCAGCAAAAAGAATGACGAGAACGACGGCAAAGAGCCAACCAAATCAATTCATGTCCATGGATGATTTTAGCGAAAGAACCGGCATGCCCTGGAAGCACTACCTGAAAAACCTGAACCTCACTGGCATCAACGACGTCTATCTCTGGGGCAACGATTCCCCTGGATCGATGCCTTCAAAGCCATGAACAAGTACAAGAAGAAGGACATCAAATATCTTCTTCTCTGGCGATTGGCTGGTGCCCACTTCTCCAAGCTTGGAAGGAAGTACTATAACCTTTGGAAGCAAGGATATTTGGGCCGACGGGGATTAAAGCGGATTTTGATGAGACTCCGGATGATAAGAGGTGAAATTTTCCAAGCGGAATTGTGTGCAGGAAACGGGTATTCACTTTAACTACCTTACGGGACATTTGTTTATCAAGTATGCTTCAATGGTAAGTTTCTTTTCAATTACTTCACACTTTATTTCTCTTTTCTTTTATTTTTATAGTTCTAACTGTACTTTACACTATAGCAACCCAAAAAGCTGCCGCCGGTCAAATGATCGATACCCTCTTTGACTCCTACAAAGAAACCCTTGGCCACCTCTACTGGATGGATGAAGATACTCGCACCGCCGCTCTGAAAAAACTCTCTAAGATGATTAAAATCGTCGGCTACCCCGATTGGATTGCCGACGCCAAAGCTGTCGATGAATACCATTCCTTCCTCGAATTTCACGAAAAAACGTATTTCGAAAACGCCGTCATCGCTCAAGTCTTTGCAGAACTCTACCCATCGATTCATCAAAAGGGTCGCCGTCTTGAGAAAAAGACGTTACTATTTGGATTCCCATGGCAACTCAACGCCTTCCATTTAACCGATTACGTGCAGATTCAAATCAATTCAGGAATTCTCCAACGCCCGCTCTTCAGTACCCTCAATCCACAACCCATGAATTTCGGAAGTCTAGGTGTCGTCATTGGCCATGAAATTACTCATGCTTTTGACGCATCCGGTTACAAGCTCGACCATAACGGTGTTCTCCGTCCCTGGTGGTCCGATAAGTCCACCCAGAATTTCGTCAAGGGCCAAAAGTGTTTTGAAGAGCAATACGGGAATTTCTCGGTCCTTGCTTACCCCAATGGAACACGTCTGCCAATTAATGGGAAGCTGACAGTGTCTGAGAATATTGCGGATAACGGAGGGTTTGATGTGGCGTTGAGGGCCTGGAGGTCGTTGCCTAAAGTGAATGAGACGCAGAATAAACCTCTGGAAGGGTTTAAGGGGTTGACATCGTTGCAGGTGTTTTATTTGGCGTTTGCGCAGACTTGGTGCTCGGTTAGAGATGACGCACAAGTCCGCTTTTTGGTAAGGGCTTCTTCAACCTTTTCTTTCCCAAATTTCTAAATGCTTTGTTTTCATTTACTTACAACTATTCATTTTTATAGATTCAAGGTGACGCTCATGCGCCTAATGAAGCTCGTATCTGGGGTGTGGTTGCGAACTCTAAAGATTTTGGAAACGCTTTCAGTTGTCCAGTGGGGTCTAGATACAATCCCCCGCAATCCAAGAGGTGCCATCTCTACTAGAATACAGAATTTTCCTTCCCCCTCCCTAAACCGTGTAATATTTAAACCACAAAAAGAGGCGAATAAAGATAAAATGCATTTGTTAGATTCTTTCTTGTGGGTGACCAAGTTGCCATGGGCTTCATCTTTCCGCTCTTAAGATTCACAACCCTAAACCAAACCGCGTCACTGGTCTTGATGACCTAAACCAACCCGTCATATATATCCTTTACCGTTTTTTGGACATGGGACACTGAATCCCATCGAGCACGGCGTTGTGATGTTGGCATCTTTATGGACAAGTTGTGAAGCTCTTCGCAAGCATAAAGTATCGAATTTGAAAATACATCAGTCTCTCTTGTTGTCTTTCTCATTTCTTGGCAGAATCTGATGGGGGCCTGATCATTCTACTTTCTGCAGCTCTACCACTCATGTTGCTTGCGCAACGTAGCATGCAACAATCCATGATTACGAAACTGCAAAAACCTTTTTTTTTTACGGCTCTAATCATGATTCATTATCATAACTATTTTACTTTCTTCTGCAATTATGCCTTAGTGTCCTCTTGGGATCTTCCAAAAGCTGTTGCTCTTGGCGTCGTCTTTGTTTTCTTGCGTCAACACTTCTTGAAACTCTTGGCAATGTTGAAAATAATTGATGTGCTCATCTTCATGTTGAGGCGGCAGGTTGGTCTCACAAATGGCTTGTTTCCAAGAAATATGATACCATACAGTACCAGTAGTAAATAAATACTAAAGTTTAAAAGTTTATCGGTCAAAGACAACAATGGCTGACGACTTTGAAGTGAGCTTTCTCAAGCTGCACACTATCGGAGTCTCTGAAACGGCTGCTCCCGCCCTGAAGCAAGTCGACGTCGACGTATGTGCCACTGTATATAAGGTATTTGATGATCAATGCATTTTTACTGTCAACTAGCATCTATCACACATGTTCCCCATCGATTTATACACTGATGTTCTTACTATTGCTCTAGTCGAGCAGTGATGATTTTCCACTTCATGGCATCTCTCTGAAGTACCTGCACCAGTTTGCGGAAGCATGTGGTGGCCATGCTGCGCTGGAAGGCCTCTCCACGCAGGACGTCTGTACAAAGTTCATTATCCCGGCAACACAGAAAACCGGAACATCCGCCTGCGACATCCTGCTTTCCTTTGATCGACAAGACGCAGTGTCAAAGGCAACCTGGTTCGTCAGCCACGTCTGGAGATATCACTTCCTTGATGTCCTTGATGCACTTGACTCATTCTTTTCGGATCAAGAACCCGAGTCCACCTTTGTCTGGTTCGACCTTTTCACTAACTCTCAACATAACACTAGTAAACGACCAGTGGAATGGTGGAAGACAACATTCATGAACGCCGTAAAAAACCATCCGAAATTTCGTTGTTATTCTTCAACCATGGGACAACCCCGATCCTCTCACTCGCGCATGGTGCGTCTTTGAGTTATACGCATGCCGCATGACCAACAGCAATTTTAATGTCGCAATGACTCGAGCAGAGGAGCAGAGGTTTGTCGAAAACGTCTCAAACGATGCCGCGGCCTTTTACAAGATGTTGGCGACCATTCAATCCAGTAAGGCGACCGCAATGAGCCTTTCGGACAGAGACGATATATTCAGAGTCATTGAAGAGAATACGGGGTTCACTGAGCTGGATCGACTGCTACTCAGTGTTCTTTGGCGAGTGGATGCAGGGAAAAGTTGCTGGGACGAATTGAGAGCGCTGAAGGAGACATAAACATCGCCATGTGGGAATCAACGTTGGGAACACTTTACCAAGAACAAGGCCTTTATGACAAGGCCGAGCCTTTGCTCCTCGACTGTATTGAGAGAACGACACGCGTTTGGGTGAGAACCATGGCGGACTCCTTACTTGTCTCAATAATCTCGGTCAGCTATACGCCCAGCAAGGCCTGTACGATAAAGCTGAGCTTTTATTTGTCGACGGCCTTGAGAGGACGAAGAACATTTTGGGAGAGGACCATCCGGATACCCTTACTTCACTCCACAACCTGGCAGCTCTTTACAATAGCTTAACGCATTATGACAAAGCTGTGCCTTTGTATGTTGACTGTTATGAAAGGAAAAAACGAGTTCAAGGGGAGGACTACCCAGATACCCTCACAACTCTTAACAACCTCGCTTTGGTCTACTTCAATCAAGGGATTTATGATAAGGCTGAACCTTTGTTTCTCGAATGTGTCAATAGGAGGAAAAGTACTTTAGGGGAAAATCATCCGGACACCCTCAACACCCTTCACAACTTCGCACTGCTTTACAACAATCAAGGTCTTTTTGATAAAGCTGCACTTTTATTGGTCAACTGCGTCAAGGGAAAAACCCGTGTTTTGGGGCCGGACCATCCAGATACCTTAGATTCTCTTGGTTCCCTCGCTCACCTGTATGCCATCAAGGTCTTTACGAAAAAGCCGAATTTCTGTTTGTAGACTGTCTCGAAAGAAAAAAAACGGGTTCTCGGGGAGGACCATCCGAACACCTTTTCTTTTTCTCAGTAGCCTCGTTCAAGTGTACGCCAGCCAGGGTTTCTACGACAAGGCCGAACGTTTGAATGTGGACTACCTCGATAGGACGACACGGATTCTTGGGGAGGACCATCCAGAAACCCTTACTTCTCTTCGAAGCCTTTCTCTGTTGTACGCCAATCAAGGTCTATATGAAAAGGCTGAACCTTTGCATCTAGACTGTCTCGAGAGGACAAAACGTATCGCGGGGAGGACCATGCGGACACTTTTTGTTTCTCTCAATAACCTCGCTCTGCTTTACGCCAACCAAGGTTTCTTTGATAAGGCCAGAACCCTTGTACGTTGATTGCCTCGAGAGGACAAAGCGTGTTCTTGGGGACAGCCATCCGTCCGTCATCAATCCTATAAACAACCTCGCTATGCTTTACAGCAACCAAGGTCATTACGCCAAGGCAGAGCCTTTATATGTCGATTGCTTTGAGAAGGCGAAAGGTACTTTGGGGGAGGATCATCCAAACACCCTCAAAAATTATGAAACAACCTGGCTGTTCTGTACACCAATCTAGGTTTAGCTGATAAGGCCAAAACTTTGCATGCTGACTGCCAAGAGAGAATGAATCGTGTTTTAGGGAAAGACCATTTAGACACCATAAACTCTCTCGATAGCATCGCTTCCTTATATGTCAAACAAGGTCTTTACGAGAAGGCTGAAAAGATATATGCCGACTGCCTTGAGAGGAGGAAACGTTCGCAGGGGAAGATCATGTGGACACGATCACTGCTCTTAATACTCTCGCCCTGCTGTACTCAAACCAAGGATATTTCGATAAAGCTGAACGTCTTAACATTGACTGCATTCAGCGTGCGAAGTGCAGTCTTGGGGAAAACCATCCAACCACCCTGACTTTCCTCGCTAACCTCGCACTTCTATACGTACGCCAAGGACTCTTTGACAAGGCTGAACCTCTTTATGTCGACTGCCTTGAGAGGACAACACTTAATCAAGGGGAGGATCATCCTGATGCCTTCACTGCCCTTGACAGCCTAGCGAATCTCTACAATTCTCAAAGTCTCTATAAAAAGGCTGAACTCTTATACGTCGACTGCCTTGAGAGGAAGAAACGCGTCTTGGGAAAGACCATTTTGACACTCTCATCTCTTTGGACAACCTAGCACATTTTTACAATAACCAAAGTCTTCACGACATGGCTGAGCCATTATACATTGATTGCCTTACCCGGAAAAGGAGTGTTTTAGGGGAGGATCATCCGTCCACCCTCCTCTCGATCAGCAACCTGGCAGCTTTTTACTTCCACCAGGGTCTCTTAGTCAAAGCGGAGCCTTTGCAGGTTGAAGTTCTTGAGAGGACGAAGCGTGTATTAGGAGAGGAACATCCAGACGCTCTCTTACTTGTCAATAATCTCGCAAAGCTGTACGCTAAACAGGGTCACTATGATAGGGCTGAACCTATGCTTGTCGATTGCCTCGAAAAGAAGAAACTCACTTTGGGAGAGGACCATTGGAGTACCCTCGCTTCTCTCAACAGTTTGGCAGATTTTTATCATGGCCAAGGCCTTTATGACAAGGCTAAGGCTTTATATGCTGATTGTCTTGAGAGGAGGAAACGGGTTTTGGGGGAGGATCATCCGGATACCTTAATGTCCTGTAAAAACCTCGCCAAGCTCCATGAGAGTAAAGCGAGCACCGATGGAGCTGTACAAGATGAGACATATTCAAAGTGGTGCGTAATTATGTAAAACTACTTTTGTGATATTTGAAGGCTGAGGAAAGCATCATCGGTTTTTTCGACTTGTATTTTAAAATATTTTCAATCCCCCTTTCACATTCCATTCATAAAATAATATTCTGCATATTTACCGGCAAATATGCTTTTTGTTACATTAACTCGGAGAAAGTTCCATCATGCCTGCCCTTTTCCCCACGTACTATTACTTAGCCAGTCTCAAAACAAAAATAGTACAAGTGGGTTTATAGTAATATTAGGTAATATTGGTCAACTTGACAAACTTCATTTGGAAAAGCATGTTGCAAACTTTCAGATTAGTGAGATGCCAGGCCATGATGGCGTTGCGATGCACTCGCCTAGCGTCATCGTCCGCCATAAATGTGAATGTTAGGGATCCTGCATACCTAAAGAAGCCCTTACGGAAGACAAAATCAAAGGAATCGCGTGAACTCTCCATGTCCGACGACATGAATGTCCAGACGGTGGCTTCCACAAAACCAAAACGGTCTCCACCAACCGATGCAAGCGATGGGTATGATATTCGCCAATGCATCAATTAATAGTGATAGTTCTGATAGCAGCCCACCTCCGAAATCTTTAAAACAAGAGATCCTTCGCATCCAATCCCGCTACCCCAACCACATACTCCTCGTTCAAGTTGGCGGCTTCTACGAAATTTACGAATACGCTCCTTACATGGAAGAAATCGCACACCTTCTTGGTCTCACTATTGGCGGAAAAGATGTTCGATTTATAGGGTTTCCCATCGCGTCCCTCTCAAAATACGTTGAGAAACTCCTCGCCGCAGACCGTACAGTTGCTATCGTCGATCAAGTCCATCGGGACACCATGTCTCTCAGTAAGACATTCTCTCGAGATGTTGTGCGCATCGTTACGCCTGGGACTGCGTTAAATGAGGACGTGGAGGCGAAAGAAAATACTTTTCTGTTGAGCATACATGCTGGGAAGGAGATGTGTGGATTGGCGTGGTTGGATGTATGTACTGGAGAGTTTCTGGTATCGAGATGCCATGCTTCCGAACTTATTACGAAGCTAGGCAGAATTGCGCCACGAGAAGTGTTGGTGTCTGAGAAACTCGATCCCATTCTTGCAGACTCTTTAAAGGCAAAATCAAAGACTTTGGGATTTTATCTTACCACTATACCCGCATCCTTGTTTGCTTTACCGTTCTCAGGTTCGGCAGTCAAGAAGTCGGCATTTGGGAGATCTTTGGACCCGAATATCCCTAACGAGGCTTTAAGAGCTGTCGAGGCTACGATGGCTTACGTAAAAGAAACTTTTGTGGCCCAAGATCTTCATATGCAGCCTTTGGAACCTCTGAATGAAGATGACGTTATGCAAAATTGATTCGGCGGCATTGATGTCATTGGAGATTGTACGAACCATACGGGAGAACGCGAAACGAGGATCCCTGCTTCATAATCTTGATCATACGAAGACGGCTGCAGGAGGGCGTCTCCTTTCCCGAAGATTAAGTATGAAGCCTGCGTAAAAAGGATAAGCGTTTGACATATTTACAGAAAACCCATCCACAAATTTTGATGAAATCACCCGCCAACTTGATATTGTGGAAGTGTTTCACACAAACTCCTCCTTCCTCCAAGAAATTCGTCATGTCCTCCCGAAGTTCCGGGACGTTGAGCGATACCTTCAACGTATGCGCTTGCGCGCCACTAAACCGTCTGATTTCGTGGCTGTCATGGAAGCCTTTCGAGCAGTTTCGACCGTTCGTGACCTCATTCATGATTACGTCAGCGCCATGCCACTAGTACCTCCTTTACCGAATTTTGTGCAATTAACATCATCCCTCCACGACTTCACCGACCTTATGACTCGTTTCGATAATCTTTTCGCATCGGAAAAGGTCCCTGCGAAATTTTCTGGACCTGGATTGATTTCGAGGGGATTGTATAGCGAGCTGGATGCTGTACAGGATGAGCTTGAAAAATTAATGCGAAATTCAAGAAAACTTGTAAATTCTTTATCGGAGAAGTATGGTGCGTTTGTGTGTTTTCTGAATCAACACCATTTAATAATTTAGGTGTACCCGTCGAGGTGCAGGAAGATCCTAAGGAGGGGCCGTGCATTACACTGGCGAGTGGGAAAAATGGGATAAGAGCAGACGTGGCGAGATTGATAGATGAGGATGACGAGGTAGAGCCATTAAGGAGGCAATCACTGATATCGAGGAAGAAGTTCCGACACTCGGTAATTATAAATTTTTAAAAGGGATCTTTTTGACTTATTTTTTACAATGCAGGAATGGACGAAGTTGTTTTACGAAATCAAAGCGTGTGAAGAACGGCATATTGCACTTGAAGAGTCTTTGTTTTTAAAAGCATGTGAAGAGGTTGTTTTTTTAAAATCATTTTGCTAAAGGTTTAGGTCACAGCGAGGGCTGATGAGATTCTCGAAACCTCCGCTGCGATTGCACATTTAGACGTTGCGTCGGCCCTTGCCCATGTTGCGCGAGATCGAAAGTATGTAAGGCCTGTGATCACGGAGGAACGTGGGACAGAGATCGTGGAAGGACGACATCCTGTTGTTGAGATGGCGCAGCTTGGAAGGGATCAAGCGGTGTGTAGACGGGGCAGTTGAAGCGGTGTAACTAATATACCTAGTTTATTCCTAACACGCTTAAATTAAATGACAAGGATAATATTTGGTTGGTGACAGGGGTAAAATTGTGTAGTGCTGAGGTGATAATTTAACCTTTTTTCCTATTTATTGTCTTTATAAATAGCCTAACATGGGAGGAAAAAGTACGTTCCTTCGTCAATGGTAAGACGAATATGAATTTTTGTACTCTTTTACTCAATGTTTCTATACAGCGCCATCATATCCGTCATGGCTCAGGCCGGCTGCTTCGTTCCTGCCTCCTACGCTCGCCTCGGTATAGTCGACCGCATTTTTTCCCGTGTAGGATCCAGCGACGACCTTGGCTCAAACCAATCGACATTTATGGTACTTGCGATTCGCTATCAAATCCTCATGTATTGTATTGTATAGGTTGAAATGGCTGAAACTGCCAATATTCTCAAAAACGCAACTCCGCGTAGTCTCGTTATCATGGATGAAGTGGGGAGAGGCACGTCCACGCATGATGGTGTATCACTTGCCCTTGCCATTATAAAGCATTTGATGCATGTGAACAAGGCTAGGACGATTTTCGCGACACATTATCATGAACTACCGGAATTGTTGGGTGCATTTTTGGATGAGAACGCAAGGGGCGTGAAGTTTGTGAAGACTCTGATCCATGTGGAGAAGGTGAATTGCGATAAAAGTTAGGGGTGTTAACTTCCTTTCTTTCTCTTTTTTTATCTTTTTGAAAGGATGGAAGATTTAGCTTTTTGTATGAGATTAAGGAGGGATAGCTAATGCATCTTATGGCATTGAGGTGGCAAAACTGGCAGGTTCGCAATTTAGAAGCAGATTCTCGACTTACTATGTTTAAAGGTTTACCGCAGGAAGTGATTGATATGTCGTTTTCCATTCGCCAACACCTCGATGAGCAGAGTCGACAGCGAAATACATGACATGACTCTCACTTCGTCATATTACTCCTTTTCCTATTCAGTTTTTATATTTCGCGTTATGAATCGTAAACGCGCTGTTTTTTTGTCTTTTTATTGTTTGGTTTGTTGCTGAATCAAGGATGAAACAAATAAAGGGGGTGGATTTAATTCGTCTTATGCCTGTACAAAGGTAGGTAGTAAGGCTACAGAAAATAAGTTGAAGGAAATAGAGGAAAAATGCGGAAACAAGAAAAAAGAACAACAAGCCATCACCAACAACCCTTCTCCTTATCCATTCATTTTTATTTTAAGTTGTTTAAATACTCAATCCCTTAACCCTTCCTTCGCTGTTACCACAGGCAATTACCTCCTTCATCAGATCCCAGTTAATCTCTTCCGACACTACAGAGTCCTTCTTGTACTCTGGGTGAGCATCAACAAAGTTCCGGATCCAGCGAGCAGTCGTTGGAAGAGCTCCGGAGGCTCTTCGAGAAATAAGGTCAAGGTAAGAGTTGAGGGCGGAGAAAGTGGCGTGAGGAATTGCTGCAGATGTAAGGTATGCCCCGGATAAGCGGGGATTAAGCCTTGGAAAGATTGCTTTTCCAAAATTTTAGAAACAACTTCGAAGTAAGGTGTCTCACATTTCCGTTTATAATATGGTCGAGGGAGACATAATCGCATGCGTCATCGTCTTCGTTTATCTTATCAGCAGAAACAGCATTGATGTTTCTTCGGAACCAAAATTTCTCCTTCAACACGGCATCTCTCTTCATAGCCGTCTTCATATTCTCATCCACCTGACGCAATGACGTGAATATTCAAATACGAGCACGAGCAAATAAGTCCAATGTAAATACCTTGCTTAACGGAATAAACAGGTTCAGATCGGAAGCTTAGAATAGTGCGTGTAAGAAGGACGACAAAAATAGAAAATGCTGCGTTTTCAAAATCCGTCATTTGAATCTCCATGCTCCGAAACTCGACTCGCCACCCCAATATTCGAAGCGGGCGGCGGGGGTTGAATCGCATGGTCTGCCAATTTGTAGACTGGATGTTTTCAAAGTGATCTGAGGATGTTTCATCGTCGACGTTTAGCAGTTTCCCGAAAAAATGACGAGTGGATCACGGATGAATAAATGTGCATAGTGCTTGGCAAGCTCATCATCAACACCTAACGCAAAGTGTGCGTCAACAAACAACAAAAATGAAAGCAAAAAAGAAGAAAAGCGTATCGCCATACCATTTTCAAGAAGCTCCGCATAAATATCTTTATCATGCACGAGGGGTATGTCATTATACTTCGGCTTGTAGTAACTCTGAATATCCTCTCCTTCTTTAACGCTGCAACATCCGCCGGAATAGTTTGGTCCTGTGGAAAGATATCTCGAGATGGATGCGTATCTTGACTTAGGGATAGCAAATCTAGAGTCCTTTAGCGGCTTAGAAGCAAATAATGTTAGCCAACACTCATCAGAACCCAGTGATAATAAAAGAATTCCTAAACAAAGAGACAAAGGACCAACCGATTCTCCGCGTTCCTCCTTAGTCCTATCGTCAACACTGCCAGAAATCACATCCCACCGGCAATCGACATCCGCGAGGTATCCTCTAAATATAGGAGAAGCTGCTGATAATGCCATCTTTCAAGTGTCAGCTGAGTCAGGGCATGTGTTCAATAATATACCATGATAGGGGTAACCACCGCAAGGTGATCGTAAAGGCGACGTGCTTCCTCCACGGAGCAAGCTTGGAAGGTGACCTGTAGGCAGCAACACCCCATTCCAAAACACATACAGTCCATATATATATGATCTGGCTTGGCATCGGGAGCAATCTCTGGGAGCGGCGGCAACGAACTGTGGTCCAGAGACGCTGCTTTGTCCTCAGGCAGGCCGCCTGGAGTCAAAGCGGCCTTCAAATCCATTGACTGGTTTCTCAGAATACTCGGCGCGGGTTCCAAGAAAGGCGAGGGGGTTTTGACATCCTTGTAGACTGGCATGTTGATGGCTACCTTTGATCCACGGCGTTGCCGAATGTTGGCTGTAAGGGTCCTGAAAAGGTCTAATCAGACCCGAGAAAAGGAACGAATCACCAAACCTAAAGCGCGGGTGGGGATTGATGGCTTCATCCGAGACGAAGAGACTCCGGCTCGAGCCTTCAGCAGCGTCTGGGGTGGGAGCATGCGAGGGGAATACGAAGTCGACACAGCCAAGCCGCGGGAAGTTGGTTACAGTAATGAGGGCCTCATTTTCTCCTAGAACGGATTGCGCAAGCTTTCGTCTGTTCAACGATTACATCAGAACGCAGATCCATGACGTTAGGCTACCTCTGTATCATGTTTGGCTCCACTGTTAAGAGGTCTTGCAAAGTAGATCCGTATGGTGCACCCGGAGTTCCCTCAAGCATATACCTTCCGTACTCTGGCTTCCAAGAGCTCTCAAAGCTTCCACTTTACATAGTTAGTGTGATCTTTGTACTATGAAGCATGCCGCTCACTTTGCGTCGATCGCAGCCCTTTCCATATTCTCGAGCTTCTGCAGAGCTTCGTAAGCACCAAGCGACACCCGCGCCGTTTTCGTGCTGTCATCGAGGTGCACTACAATGTATTCGACCTGTAAAAACCCAAATAGCCCGAAGGTTTTCAGCATTATGGAGCCAACTTTAGCCGGGAGCAAAAGTCACCTCGTCACCCCAGTATAGATGATCATTCCTCCTGGTCTTGATGCGCCTCCAGATGTTTGAAAACTGAGTGATGCCGTGCTTCCGGACGTGACCCGCATGTTGCCTTGCTTCCTCCCATTTCATAGGAGTGCCGAGGGAGAGAAGCCCCATCTTTGCAAGCTACTTTTTTTTTTTCGTGAGAAATGTCTTACAATTATTAATACTGACGCTTAGAAATCCGGGTTTGAAATACGGAATAAAGAGCGTGTACTGCCGCTGATGCGAAATGCTCATTTGAGATCGAGTTTTTCCTTGGTGAGTGTTTGGCTAATGTTATTTTACAAGTGCCAATTCGATGATGAGATGATGAAGTGGCCGAGAGGCTGTAAGACTCGCTGATTCCAAACTTACAAGAAATCGGACTAGTATTATGCTTTGTGATGGGATGAGGACGAGATGGAATAACAAAGGTCCCCTTCCTCCATTAAAAACAGCGATTCGCTGCCTACGCTGCCTAATTCACTATTTTCGCAGCGTATACAGTTCAAAACGTAATTGATTATTATCTGGTCCGTTTATTAGTACATAGGCGAAAACGATGCACTGCACCCCCACCAGGCGTGTTGTGATGTGATGCTTTCTAATAGTCATAGTGCATTTTTTTTTTTATGCATCATCTATCGGTGTCTTATAAGTTATCTTAGTTATCCTAGTATGTACGTACGTACTCTTAAGTTTAGGTTATTTGTAGTTTAGGTTATTTGTAGTAGACGTATCTACAGTGCGTGACACTAAGAGTCATCCATTAATTTTCCCCAAAATTTCCGGGGATATCTCCTCGTTGGGGTGGAGACTAATTTGAAAAAACTCTCTGTTATTCGATAGAACTCGTCGAGAGCTTTCGAATGACAGAGAGATATTTGAAATCCGACGGCAGAATAAAAAGTTATGGGCGGTTAAAATTTTATTAATTATTACTTAGTGGGGCTCAAAAATTTGGCGCCTCAAAAAATGAGATATGGGTATCAATGTGCTTGCATTGATGGAGGGAATCGACTGGGGGCCTTTTTAAGAGTGGTTGAATAAGGCGATGGGCTAGATAAATCCCAAAAAGAAGTTTGTGTGACCATCATTTTATGACAATTTCTTTGACAAGCTCAACGCTTTGCCGTTCAAGTGGAGATGGTTCAATCCCTCACCCACTTGCTCCAGCCCTGCCCACCATTTATTAATATCAGAACAACCGACACATGCCTCCTCCACAGAGGCAGAAGAGACAGACCCAGAAAGCGAGGACTAGTCGACATTCTCTTTTGATCAGCGACGCAGTGAAGAGGTAAGGCGCGTGCGCACAGTTCCAATCTAAGTCATACTCAGTGCAGAACAGCCGGATGACGACAGTGATTGCTCTTCCGAGTCAGATTTAACTTCGAGTTACTCATACAAGAGCTTATCATGCTCTTCGGAAAGCGACCTGGAAGACTCTGATGAGGATGAGATACGAAGTGCTCATGAGAAGGCTATTATGGGCACCAAAACCACTTTGAATGGCCCTATTACGACGCATCGAAGCGCTGGAACGATGGCTGCTTGGATTTTGGCTACAGAGTCAAACGCAAACGGACTTCACCTTTTAAAGAAAAACGCGCTAGAGAAGCATACAGGCTTTGGCTCGACCAGTCTCACGTCATCAGATATCGTTCGCCAAACTACGTTAACCAAAGTTGTTTCTTCAACACGACAACCCAAAAACGAAATTAAGGAGACTCGTGAAAACCGACAAGGCCTTCGCTATACAGGATTGACTCAAAGAACGGACCAACGACATCGTCAGGCAATCAAAAGGGGGCTGAAGGAAACTGGTGGAGGGATCCTACAATACATGAAACGATTGAAAAGAAGTGAAAACACCGTTAAGGAGGCTGTGGATCCAAAGGATTCGCGCATTGAGTTCGAGTTCGATGAAAATGCAACAATTCCGAACAACGTGCCAGATGGAGATGGAAATGCAATTGTGGGGACGGAGTCGTTGGATGTTGATAACAAGACGATTTTTGATGCTATGAATTTCGACGTTAACATGGACTATGAGCCTGGATTGGTTCAAAATAACCACCTGCATCACCTAACGAAGGAGGGTAGCGCGGCTATTGACTCCATGAATGGCGAAACAAGCTGGTACAACGATTCCGCCATCAATGCTCCCCTCGAATACGTTTGCAAGAAGCAAAATATCGCTTTTATTAATTCGCTGAGTGTTTCCCATCCCGTTCCAAAAAGTAAGCTGTTTCATTTTAAAGCTCAAGCTGATAATACTCTTTAGTATCGTTGAACCGCCCACAAAACCGTACCGCTGGATTTAAAAAGTTCCTAACCCCAATTAATCGAGAAAGTCACTGGATTATTCTTTCGGGGGTTCTTGACGAAGAAAACCAGCGTTGGGACGTTGAAATATGGAATTCCTGTGATAGTACCCATCTTCTGTCTGGATTCTATCGTCGCCATTGTTTCGAACATATACAAGCATGGGTCAACTTTAGAACGATGTCGTCATATACATTTACGGAGCCAAAAGTTGCTTTTATGCCGCGACAGTTGGACTCTAGTAGTTGCGGAGCCTTTGCATTAGAGAGTGGTCTGCTTTTTGCTCATGGTCTTCAGTGGAGCTTTACTCCAATAATTCCATGGGGGGCTATGAATCTTCGAACGCATCAAATACGTATTGTTTATTCCCTTTTACACGCTCGTCTCGAAAATTTCAATGAGGCCACCCAAGGGTTTGAAATCACGCCTCTGACATCACAAGTGCAATTGCCGACATTTTCGAACGATGGCGAGGCTGGGGTAGACGCTAAAAACCCCTCTATGGCTGCAGAAGATGAAAACGTGATGAACAACAAAATTTCGGCGCTTCTGCAAGCATCCCCTCGCGGCTCACGTTGCCTGGAGGATGCTCTTATGCAAACTTCACAAGATATAGAGACGTTAAAGAAGGAAAATGAGGAGGGGAGGACTATTTGGATTATTTATGCAGTCAAAACTGCATTAACCCTTATTTTGGGTGATCCACAAACATCTCGAGATGAAGTATATAAGTGAGTGATATTCAACATGTTTATTTTCGTCACCTTTAATTAATCTTAAACAGATATGTTGCTCAAATATTCATTCCTGACGCTGGACCCTGGAGTGCTCGCCGCATTCGCCGAATGGTCCTTTATTATCTCGTCAATCGGAGGGCTCTTCCTGATAAGCGTGGCAAGCACGGAAACCGAATGTCTATCTTAAACATACCTGAGGTGTCAAAGCCGTTGGACGCGTGGTTAGAGACTCGCCACAAATTTACGATTGAAGATGCGACAAAGTGGGTGAACATCTACCTGCGAGAGTGTAGATTGTTGAGTGACAAGGAGTCTGTAACTCAACAAACCGTACGGCGCAAACTCAAAGGTCTCGGCTACATGAAAATGATGAAGAAGAAGGGGATTTATATTGATGGTCACGAGAGACCTGATGTTGTGAGAGCTCGCGGCCACTACCTAGACCGAATGGCAGCGATGGAGCCCCAGAAGGCGCTGTTTTCCTCATCATCATCTTCCGATCAACTTGATTTGGCCGCGCTCCCTCAGAACGGGCCACGAATCATAGATGTTTATCAAGATGAAACCGTGTGCTACTTTAATGACAGCGGGAAGTTCTTTTGGGGAAAGAAGGGCGACACAATTCTGGAACCAAAGACCCCCGGTGTTGGCGTCATGATATCAGACTTTATTTGTGAAGACGTTGGATTATTGCAATATACAAGCCATGACGGCATCGGTGAATCTGCGAGGGTGGCCATGGTTATTGGAAATGGCCAAGATGGTTATTTCAAAGGCGATGACGTGTGCCAGCAGCTACAGCATGCGATCACTATCTTCAAGAAGGCTTTTCCTGGATGCATCGGGAATTTTATTTACGATAACAGCACCAATCACTGTTCCGTTCCAAGTGATGCTTTGGTGGTGTCGAGAGTGGCTTGGAGGTCGGGGGTCAACAGAGTGTGATGCGCGCCACAGAGTATGTTCATGCTAGCCAGCGAGAGCTACCAGTAGCCCTGCAAGTGAAGATTAAACAAGACCTCGTGTTCACAGAAGGTGTATTGAAGGGACAGCCAAAAGGATGCCAGGTGATATTGGGAGAAAGAGGACTGCTAAGAGATGGCTTAAGGTTTCAATGCGAACGTAAGTTTATGATATATCGTTGCCGATGCTCAATCGTTTGCCCTATTGACTTATTTCTTTTGGTCTAAATACAGAATGCAGAACTGCGTCCCATCTCCGACCACGCAATCATGCCGTTTCCAACAACTGTTGTGGATATCGTATTCTCGAGCTCGAACCCGACTTTGCAAGAGTACCTATGGTTACCATTGAAGAAATCGCGACCTTCAACGGCCAAATGTTGACGATACTCCCAAAGTATCACTGTGAGTTAAATCCTATTGAATTTACGTGGGCAGAATTAAAACGACGGCTACGTAACCGACGATTTCTAAACGTTGATCCGGAGGGTTTCATTAAAGAAATTCAGGATAAGCTTGCTGATATTCCACTTCATTACTTTAGAAGGTAACCCAATGCCAGACGCGTATTTTATTAAACACATCTTATAGGTGCTTTCGGCATGTGCATCGGTGGATGGATGGCTACAAATTGGGGTTGACAGGAAAAATGCTGCAATCAACGGTTAAGAAATACCATTCCCACCGAAAAATCCCTGCAACTGAGGTGTATAGCGCGGCTGCACCAGTGGTTCCGAACGGCCAAGATTTTACGAATATTGTCAGCAAGCGTCGGAAAACGAAGGCGGATGTGGTGATCAAAAACCGCCGTGGAATGGACATGGCCATGGAACTGTTGGGAAGCATTGATTATGCTTCAGCAGCCTCAGTGGCGGAGAGAGAAGCGGATGTGGACACAAAAGAGGCTGCCATCCGACGGAGGATCCGAAAAGTTAATACTTCAAACGAGGCTGGGACAAAACGTATTTATAGATGTAAGATATGCAACGCTGTTGGTCACAACAAACAGAAATGCCCAAGCAAGAACCGTGATACAGGAGAGGCAACAGGAAAGAAGGAGACAAGGAATCGTCTGGCTCATTGAATGTTTTTATTCCAATCAATAAAGAAAACATCTCGTTAAAAAAAAAACATCACTGGTTTAGATATGTCCAGAGGTAATCCACTAATCAACAATAAATCAATACAAGTTGCATGTAAATGGTGAAGCTTACATTGTGTAAAGGTATCAACTGACCAGCTTGAGTGCTCCAAAGGGGTTCCCTCAAGCACAAATACCGTTGCGGTCGAGTATTTCTGATACTGTGAAGCATATTAGAAATTGCATGGAAGTCACTCACTCACGGATGCTCGTCTAACTGACTTCAACTGATCTTGCTTATTAATAAACCTGACCACCCCAACCCGGTTATGAAGACCTCCTTCGAGCCCCAAATCAAGTGCTGCAACCATTCCGACAATACATGTTGACCTCCCGTTTATCAGCTTGCAGCACTTGAAACATGGCTTAGGATTGTAGTCCACATCCAGGTATGTTCCCTTCTCAATGATAACTTGGTCCCCTGGTCTAGACTCTTTCCGCATCCTTCTTGATGTTTAGCGCAAATGCGGCCCGCATTTGTTTGCGTCAAGGCCAACTATAGTGATCTTCGAAAAATTCCAGCTCCATAGTGTCCAGTTAATTTTTTTTGAAAATTTTTTTGTCCGAAATCTCATGAAAGCATTTGACCTCTATTTCTCTTTTATTGCATTTATTAAAGGCCCGTTACACTCACTCGAAGAAAATTCGGCAACATCGCAGCGATCTGAATGAACCATCAACCAACCCTGTAGGCCAATGTTACACAAGAATACCCAAAAAATTGGCGCCTTACAAATATCTTCGTTTTTCTATGCTGCATCGATTGGTCTTAGTAACTTGGGGGGGGTCTGTTAATAATTTCCTGGGATTTTGACCCTCAAAGATTTTTTTTTTTTTGGGATGACTCTTAGTGTCACGCACTGTACGTAAGAAAAAAGTCGAAATGATAATACACGAAATATTACATAAAATCGTAGAGAAAAAAAATGAAGGGAAAAGAAAACAAAAAAAAAATACGAAAGAAAATGTCCTGTATATTTTGTACGCTCTCTTACACGGAAACAAATTCAGCCGTATAAAACTAACGCAAGGCTTGCATCAGAAGCTATAAGTATTTAAGAACCAAATATACCATTTAGAACTGCAATCTCATCTTGTACGAGCCCGGTTGGTGTGGAAAAGCTATAAGCACGGCTGTCTTTCCCTTGGAACTGTCATGACTTGAAAGCGATAGAAGGAAGCGTAGCGCACGTCTATGCGTCTCCGGGTTTGATAGGGGCGGTACTGGGGGCATGCATGGCCGGGGCGTCCTGCTTTCACAGTTAGTATAGGATCCCATCCACACAAATTAAACAAAGAAGGTGACAGAATTCTTACGACTTCTGTAGCTCCAACCGATGGAATTTTGGGATACTCTGGCTCGCCTAGGTTCACGCCACAGTGCACCTTTCTTGATCGCTCTGTTTAGTTTTATCCTGCCCGCAGGAGCCTTGCCCTTAGGAACTTTCGTAGGAGCCTTGCGCTTAAGAGCCGTCGTCACGGTCCGCCCAATAGCCGCACTTCCGCTCGAAGATGTCGTCGCCCCAGTGTTCGCAGCAGCCGCACTTGGGCTCGAAGGCGCCTTGGGGTCGACTGTCAGGGCAACGACGTCTGAATTCGATGCCATCGGTGCCATCTAAGACCGTACAAAATTTCGCACTTAATGCTCCCCTTTTACTAAATATTCTCTATCTCTTTTTGGAGTTATAGTGCCCACGCCGAATCGTATTTTTGAGCGTCGAAGCTTCGGCCTTTTTTAGTGGGGTCCCTAATGTCCCCCTCATACTCAAAAAGATGGTCGGGGTCTTTGCCTTTGACCAACTCGTCTTTTTCATCGATGGCCCCAAGATGTTTGTCTCGACCGGCTTTAGAAGTCAAGTCCAAGGCTTCATTGCTAATCTTATCCACCTTGATCTACATGTGGAGAGAACATATAGAACATAAAGGGATTAGGATAAATTAAAAAAGAAAAGAAACTGTAAGGCTTACAGCAATAACTCCGCGTTTACTGTCGGCGTATCTGAGTGCCGCCGCGGGGTCGTCGGTGAAGGAAGTGAACGGAGACGGCTTTTTTGTTATTTGCAACGTGCAGAAGTGGATCGGCAAAGGTCCCCGTTGTAACTCCGGTTCGGTAAGTAGGGTGTAACAGACCATCGACCTTCAAAGACTCATGGTTATTCGCCGTTATGGCTCGAAATATGACTCTACTGCCACTGGAGGAACTTGAGGGTCCGCCAGTCCTCCCTGAATTAACAATCTTTTGAGCTGCCTTCATGATATTGATGCCCTGTCTGGACTGGAAACACCAGAATGGAAGAGATGAGAATGGGTGAAGGACGACACCTTGAAGGAAGAGCAATGTAAGCCTACCAAGGGGTTGATGACGGGGACGGCAGCCACCAGACAACAGTGTGCCAGAAGGACGATAAGCAGCCTATAGATGAGAGACATTGCAGATGAGCGAAGGGCTCCTCTCCATGCTTATATTTATAAACATAAATATGTGTATTTAAATATAATAAATTTATAAACTATTAATGCAAGCCTAAGCATCAAGAGTAATAAGACACGATCGATTAATATTATGCTTTGAGGTGGGTGCAAAACTTCAAGTCGCTGCCACGCGACACACCTGGTTGACCAAAGTCCAAAAGTATTAATCTCCCAACCATTCAAGAGACTCTGCTGGTGCTGCCCAGAACCACAGACACAATAAAAACCTTCCGAAAATTAATTATTGAAAATTTAGTGGCCATGCAGGTGTCTCATACAGATTACAGCAACCTGCGCCATCTGTTTTTATGACAGACAGGACGAATAAATGATCGGAGTGAATTAAATCATGATAAATCTTATTAATATTATTAGTTCAGGTGATATTTAATTGTATGGTTGTAAATATTTATTTATTTACACTAATAGATGTAAAAGTGCAATCTTTTTCCCTGCCGCTGTCCTTGCTCGTAAACACCAGAAATGCCTGAAACATCAGGATGCCTGTTCCGCGTGGTTATGTTTTCATCCCCTTTATTTTTTGATTCCTTTGATCATTTGGGACCAAAGCGGTTTCTTTGTTGCAGCACCTCCAGCGTGTTTATCAACAACATGCGCTTCCTTGTGAAGCTGTTGCCGAGCGCTTTCTATATATTTCGCCGCATTTGTTTTTCTATTAAACGTAGTGTTTCTGTCAGCTGTTAGCGCGTTATGGTTCTCTTGCATTTGTTTAATTCTTTTTTTTCTTGTAATATTTACAACAGGGTGGATTTTTGAATTTAAAAATAAAAAAAAAGTGTAATTTAAGTATAGTGTGTAGTAAGATATTGAAGGTCATGGACTCAATTAGGATATGAAGAAAAAGTTGATCACTAGCGTATGTAAAAAACAAAATCAAAAAGTCGCGCGCATATTAACATTTCCCTGTAAAGCGACATGAAGACAGAAAGGAAGTTAACGTTGCGGGAGAGGTCGGCGTCAAAGACTTCGCCAAAGCGTTCGACTTCGCATTAAAACGAAAGCAGCTTTTCCTAATCTTCAGCACCCTGCACAAACGCCTCTAATCATTTAGATAACAATGTGGGTCAAATATGAGGGATATTGAGCATATAATTGGCATATAGTCAATGTAAAGCAGAGTGCGGAGGGAGAAAGATATAACAAGCAAATGCATAATTGCTAAATAAAAACAGAATGAAGAGGATAAAAATATAAGACAAAAAAATTCATCTTCGGTATGAGAACCCTGTACCCTCATCATCTTCTTCCTCCACCATATTCCCTTCAAGCTCAACGTCATCAAAATTGACATCTAGCTCGTCCTCCTCTTTTACACGACTCGATAAATTCGTGTAGTTAGAATAGAGGTACATACGCTCCAACCTCGAAATCACTGTTTTAAATCTTCCCAGAATGTTATCATAGCCAAGGTATCGTGCGACCACGAATCCCACAAGCAGAGCAAGCGCCAGTGTCAAGCCGAGGAAGACGGGGAACATGGAGAGGTGGTAAGCGTATGACGTCTTTGGGGTCGTTTTCTTTGGCAATTCTACAACAAGTTTCGCCAAGCTTACAAGAGGTTGTATATGCTAAAAAGTTGAAGTCAACAGCCACGTTCGCGAGTGAAGCAGCGAGACATTTTAAAAACCAATACATACACGTTCTAGTAGTGGCAAAACATGCTCCTTCTTTGGAAAATACGATTTATCTTTAGTGCCGATTTGAACGATCAGAGAAAAAACACCGGCTTCATCAAAAGTCCAGTCAATCTCTGATCCAGATATGGTCTTATTTAAAATCTCGTATGCAGTTCCGTAATCATATTTTCTCTCCGAAGACTTCAGGGCTTCCTGCATCGTCTCGGTTATCATATCATATACTTTTAAGTCGTTCTTGTGCATCAGCCAACTCTTCTTATCCTCTCTGTGCGTTTTCAAGAATGACTTATGATACATGTAGGGCACAATAAGTCTCGAATGCTTAACAGGTATTAATTACAGTTAATGTAAATCAAAGTACCTCAAATTCTGACCTGGCATGGAAAAAAACAGCCGCCTTAAACTGATGGCGTAGGATTAAATCACGAAGAGCCTTGGTCTCTGGCTCCGAGAAAGGCTCCGGACCGCGATAAAGATCACTACAAGAGTCGGTATAACCATCATCAGTCGTCTTTGCGTCCCATTTCATTCCCAATTATGCCCCAAGTTCACACCCATATGGCTGATGTTATGGCAAGATCTGGCAGTGTTTTTTGCAACTTTTTCCTTATCTTTAAACAGTAAGAGCAAGATCGGTAAGCGGACTTTGTATACCTTCATGATCTTGTAGAATACGGACTCGCTCCAAACCGTCCGGATTAAGTACCGGCACCATTACAAATCTAAAATGCTTTTAGAAATATATATATTCAGGTAAATACCTTGTGGTATTTAAAAGACTTGAAATGGGCTGCTCCATATAATTTGTCAACAAATGTCGAAGGAAATACATGACTTCCATCATCCCGAGAACCTTCAAAAAGTAATGTCAGCCAGGTCCATTAAATTCATAACAAAGTGATGTTCTCACCTCTCTCGGTTGTGTAAGGCCACTCATTAAAATTGAAGGCCGAAGGTCGACCCCAATATGCCCCTCCTTCGTCCGAGGCCTGTGGGCAACAGTGACGCACGGTATCTCGCTAGAATGCACGCAAGAATATTTCGTCAGAGTAGTCCCATCAAATTCGCATCGATGAAAGAGATTTCTCCAGCATCTCTTCTTACTTTCCATCCGTTGACGTTCCCAAGCTTTCGTAATCGACAAGGTCGGGGAATCTTCAGCCACATCCTTCAATTTCGCCACCACTTCAGAATAGGTAAAAAAAGTATTCAGCAAAGAGCCTTTTAAGAAGTCTCCTTTCATCCATTCATCCACAGCTTCGCCAGTGTTAGCAGTTGCATGCAGAGCAAGAGCTGAGATCAGCCAATACCACCACATTCTATCAAATTAACTTTTGTTCCAAAAAAATTTATTTTTGGACTTCAAAAGACAACGAGACTCTACAAACAAAATATCTAGTTTCCCTTTCCTGCAGCCAACTCCTTCTGCTTTTGCTTGATAAAGTCCTGCTTGCTCATGACAACTCCAGAAGCAGACCGAATCATTCCAGGACCAAGTGCCTTCTTCTTTTTTTCTCCACAACCTTATCCTCAACCTCCTCCTCCTCCTCATCGCCATCACGGCGCTTCTTGTCCTTCTTCAAACGGTTCTGCCTGAGTTTCTCGGATGGGCGAGAACCAGTCTTTTTCTCCCAATTTGGGGTGGCAGGAACCGGGGAGCCCTTATTGGTAAAAGTGACCTCCTCCTCAAGACCATCGTAATCCTCTTCCTCGTAGTCGTAGTCCGGAATGAATTCTTCGCGAACAATCTTTTCCTTCTTGGTAAAAGCCTTTCCGGTCACCAAACTGTAGCCGAATTTCACAATGGAGATGGGGAGCTGGAAGACCAAAGTGTCTAGAATCTTGGGACGCTCAAGCTTGGGCGGTGCATATCCGGTATTGGCAGACTCTGTTTCTTCAGTCTCCTTGCCCTTGGAAAGATCAGAAATCATTTTGAGAATTTCTGCCGGAGGAACATTGCTCTTAATGGCCTTCTTAATCGCTGGTGTTTCGGCAATGCCAGCGCGCTTAAGCTTTTTACGGATCTGCGAGTAGGTGATCTGGCTACCGTCAACGTCTTCATCTTCCTCAGTGGCAGTATTCTTTTTTTGGAAGAACAATACCCATGAGGTGAGGTACTGTGCGAAGCTTATCATTCCAATCATGAAAGTGACGATAAATCCTACACCAGGCTTGTAACTGTAGAAGAGTAAGGCATTTGTCTGAAGAATATATTTTACCGAGTTAAGAAGTATCCAGTGCCTCTCCACCGTGGGATACCACGGTTGCGGTGACGGTCGTATCGCTCCCGCATGCCCTCATCCTTAAGGATTGTGTTAATAGAGGTAAGAAGCGCATATCTATTTTATCACCAAAGCAAGAAGTATTAGTAAAAGAAAAGGAAGTCCACAAGTCCTTGGGAGCAAATTCAAAACCAAAGCGATGCTAGAAGAAAGCCTGAAAAAGCAACTAACAATTCCCCAGCCTTTGGGTCGGGATTCTTGTCGGGGTGAAGGGTGAGGGAGAGCTTGCGGTAGGCCTTGGTGAGCTCCGAAGGTGTAGCCGAGGGCGAAATCTCCAAAATAGTGTAAAAGTCGACCTTGTTCCCCTTTTCATCTTTCTCGCCCTTAATCTTGACCAACCTGTCGTACTATTGAACCATCATTCAAAGTCAATACCGCAAATCGCTCACTCCAACCCTACCAAGTCAAAGATCTCAAAGTCTTCCTGATCCCATGCAAAGACTGTGCAGGCCAGCGCGAGCAGCACAACCAGGAAGGATGTTCCGATCCTCATCTTTCCAAACTGCTAATCGGAGCTTTGGAAAAAAAAAAAGAATTCCAGGTTCGCTTTTTTCACCTTGATTTCAAGTAATAATTTATTATAGACACATGAGGCCAACACGTTTTAAAGTCTTTCAAAAGGGTGACCACCACGGCTCCGTTCTCTTAGAAGCAGAAGCAGCACCAGTCGTAGATTGGGCCGATGAAGTTGATGCTTGTAAGCCCAAATCTTCAATTCTAAGTGATAGCTCCTCCAAAAACCTTTCAAAGACCTTTCCTAGGCTTCCCTCCAGTGTCTCCATGACCTGTTCTAGACCCCAGAACCGCCGTCTTAGCTCTGGGACATCCGCGTAAGTGCGAAGCTCAAGGAGTTCGTCCACATCAACCTGGCTCTGATCTCGGATAGCCTGACGCAGCGTCTTCAGCAGCCCCTTTATGTGACCTGGGGTGACGCGGCTGTGGTTTGGGCCACCTTTTGCCTTCGCGGGTGAAGAGTTTCGTCGCTCTGCAGAAGTGTTTGATCTGTCTTGGAAGTCAAAGTATTCCACGGTCTGTGAACTGTTTGTTAGTAAGAGATGGGCAACTGCCACCCAACCTGGTCTAAAACTTGAAGTGCAGAATCTCTGGCACCGTGAGGCAAAGATGCCCACGATAAAGTCTCATATGAGGTTAACTGCGAGATAACAGCGGCGTATGGAGCAACCGTAAGAGAGGCTCCCGCTTTTCTCAGAGAGTCGAGGTCGCGAACCATGATATACGGTGTAGTGCTTCTGATACCCGCCACAACGTCTGCCATTAAAGTCAACGCATCGTCATCAAGAAAGTCCTCGTCATCTCTTGATAAGTTATGCCTTAGTCCGTCAATTGTGTAAATGGCTCTGTCGAAAATGGCAATATTTGGGTTTGGGGACATAGGTTCTGGCTCTTCGCTGCTGGTGTTGTTGGATTCAGCGGCGACCGGTGGCAACACTGATTTTGAAAAGAACCCGAAGGTAGAAACATTCCAAAACGAGCGATGAGGTTGAGGTGGTGAGGGTGTTGATGAACCTGTACAGATGCCAAACATGCTGAGAGCTCTTGGTGAAATCATGCGCCCCTTAAATTCTTCAGTAGTCCGAAGAACATATAAGGGCTGGATGAGGCTGATGGCAAGGTTCTAAGCTCACCGAAGTCATGACATATTTATGTCAACAGAAAAAGAAGGCGTGTAGATGCGAGACTGAACTGAACTGAAGTAGAAGAGGCGGTTCGAGTTTACATATTTAAAACATCATTTAAAAAAACAAATATAAAAGGAGATCTTATGTCGAGCAGTGAAAAAACAACGAAAACAAAACAAGACTAAAAATATAATAGAGAAAAAAAATGTGGTTATCAGTAAAAAAACAAGGAAAGAATTAAGGTATATCCGGAATGGACAGATCTATGCAAGTCTAATACAGAGTAATTCACGGGTGAAGTTGATGTCTATCCAAAAAGCTCCGCTTCATACTCTTCTTCGCCCTGCTGGGCCCTAGCGAAAACCCCATCAGTCGGCTTCACTCCAGCATCATCGTATGCATTAAAGTACTCGCTAATTCTATAGCTAGCATTTGGCTGGTCAACATACACTTCCCCTTCTCCATCGATAATAACCTCTTCATCATAAATCTCCACCTCGTTGTCAACGTCAGCCTTGACCTGGTGCATTCCATTTCTGAAAATGCCATCAGAATGCACGTTTGATGGAACTTCACCATCAGATGAGCCATCTCCTCGTGACAAGGACCTTGAAGTGTACATGTCGAGCATGTGTCCTTCCTCATCACTCCCCCTGTCTCGTCCGTGAGTGAGGCGCTCCCATCTCGTGGAGGAAGAGTATTACTATAATGAAGCTAGTAAGTTTATAATACATGCAAGAGCAAACGACGCTTAACAATGACAGCGAGCAACATACCTGTCGTCGATCATGATAAAGCTGTTGCGATTGGTTCGCCTATCTTCCACCCCCGCTTTATTTTGGTTCCTCGCCATCAACAGACCTGGAGCAATACTCATGCGCGCTTGCTCTCTTCGAGCTTTTTTGGCTGCAATGTTTCGACTCCGCTCATCCATACCCTCAGCATCCTCATAATGCGGCTGCATAATAACGACAGAGGGCCCTTCCCCACTAGCCTCCCAAGCTTGCTTCTCCTCCCTCCGAGACTCGGTGCTATCCGAATACGCCATTGGGGAAATGTTTATACGCTGTTGCGTGTGGTGATGATGCTGCTGAGGCGTTGGTGGTTGCTGCTGCTGCTGCTGCTGTCTTTCCTTCTCCGCCTTCTCAACATCAGCCTCAAATTGAGCCTGTCTTCGAAGACTTAACTCACGTTCTTTCCCAAGTCGATCAGCCATCTCCCTCTCACGATCCCTCATCAATTGCGACTTTTGAGGGTCTTCCCAGCAGAACACGTGATCATACTCTGCCATCATCAGCGTCAAGACAACGACTGGGATGCCGAGGGTTGGAGAGAAAACAATGCCGACGTTACGGACAGTCATCTTGTTGATGTCAGAGGCTTGCACAACGCGGACGAGATGGGCGATCATGATTCGGAGAAGAGTGTAATTGGTTAAAGGTAGTTTGGAGACGAGGCGCGAAAGCTCTGTTATCCTGTCAGTACGATCTTGAATCTCAGTGATGCGGATGAAATCTTTTTGCAGGTGCTTCGTTAGGACTGGAGTAAGATTCTGCAGCTCACGAAGATAGAGCTTCAAAAGTCCAGCGATGGCATGAACGTCGTAACGCTCTCCAGACCCTAAGAGATCAACATCACCTTCGTTGTTGAATCGGTCCTTCAACATCTGGATGATGGATGACAGGCCGGAAAGACGATATATACCCTCTTCCTCAAAAGCGTGCATCGCATCGAGATACTCGATGCAACGGTAAACAACAGAGGGAAGTTCATACATGTCGTTTACGCGAGAAACTGCAACGCTTTGGTCAAGAGGTACACCGAAAACCACGCGTGCAGGATCAGGCGAACGAACACCTGATCCTGCTCCACCGGCCATACCAGCTGCGATAGCAAGATCAGAGGTCGCCTTCTTCTTTGCCCAGTTAAATGCCGTGGTGATCCTCTTGCTCGCATTTCCACGCTTATCATCTATACGAGGTGACGCCGTTAAATTGGAAGTGCCACTGGACACTCCACGACCCGCCCTGGATGTGGCGTCTTCAACGGCCAACGAAGGTGGGGACTGCTGCATGATGCGAGCGCTCTCATCGACGAAACCTCTTCCATGGCGCGCTGCACTGTCTTGAGCAATTCCTTGGCTCCCTGCGAAACCAGCCGCAGGATGAGGTGCTGTGGGAAGGCCGCCTGCGCGATTAGTTGCCGGGCGTGGGTGGCGAGGAATTGGAGTGCCGCAGCCTGGGCCTGCCCAGGAGCGTACTGTGTGTTGGGGCTTCTTGATTGGAAGGACTGGTGGCCACCTCCATGAGGCATTTGAGTATGACTGGGGTGATGATGGGATTGGTGTAGGCCGTTTTGCAAGGCGTTCGAGGGGGCATTGACAGAAAGACTGCTAGAAGGATTGTGAGACAATGGGATCCACTGAGATCTCCGGCGTTCCCTCGAGCATGGAACGAAGGAGGCGGGCCCTGTTCATTGGATCCATCAATACCATTGACGCTACCGCTAATTGCATCATTGCTGAATGAGAGAGCCTCTCCGCTTCCATTGAAGTGCTCCATACGTGCTCCAGGGCGAACTTCCATTATTTGTTTTGATATGATGCGAACCCATTCGTCTCTTTCGGTGTCACTTTCCGCGCAGAGCGTGTGTCTTGCAACTACTCGTGATTCTGGAGGCATGGCATCGACGCTTGCGGTTACAGAGAAGGTGCCCGACTTGTACTCGATGAGAGTAAATGAATGGTATGACTTAACGTCATTACCTTTTCACTCATAGCAAGACAATGACGAAGTTTAATCGTAGAAATGATCTCGCGTCCCTATATACAGCAGATTTTTATGTCATTATCGATAAATGCAGAGCCACGAAGAGAAACATCTCGTTGAAAGGACATACCGATGCATCATAGTACTCCAAAGCAGTTTGCTTAAGCTTGAAGTACCTAGTCTTCCATCCTCCAAAACTCTTGCCTTTTTTCACGAGAACGCCTTCCTTCAAAACTTTTGAGCTGGATCCAGTTGGTTTACCCTCAATTTCCAAGGTCATCGAGTCGCTCCGGCCAATGACCCCATTGACGTTCGTTGTCAAAAACTCGATTACATCTCTTGAATCAGTAACTACGTCAACCACACGTTGAAGGTACATCTCCAGGGCGACCTTATGAAAGAAGTCAATACATATTTTTAAAAAAAAGAGAGGAAGAAAGAAATAAGAGTCCAATAATGGATATTCAAATACCAAAATTAAAACAATCATTAACCCACCTTGCGTTGATCACTTTTTGCAGGGTTAAGCGTGGAATAGAGAGATTTCTCAGGAGGCTTTCCAACCTTACTCAATATAGTTTTCGGTAAAGTGCTCCTCAACTGTATAGTTATATGTGACATTGTTAAATCATGTTTTAAAGGGAATTAGATATGAACAGATAACTTACCTTTGCATCGAGCGACACAACATCCGAATACACCTTCTCAATTCGCCAGCACTCTGTCGAACCGGGAGCTTGCTGCTGCCCCTGACCCGCCAAATTCCTCCGTACCTGGAATTGAAAGCTCACCACCTCCTTATTCTTCGCGTCACCCGTTAAGATAGCAGATGAGAGGACCTGGACTTGAAGGCCTTCCGTCGTAGCAATCATAGGGACTACAGATCCCCCAGAAGGCGTGGTGCCAGAAGATGTGATTTGCGAAGATAGAAGCGTAAGGTCACCAGGCGGAATAGAAGGCAATGTAGGGGATGTTGGGGAACTAGGAGACCCAGGCACACCACGAAGAGACATTTGACGCTGTATACTTGTTGGCGAAGCGGAGCGGGGTTGAGTTGGCTGCTGTTGCTGAGGTTGATGAGATGCAAAACCGTGGGGATGAGGGTGAGAAGCAGGGGGAAATGGAAGGTGCTGATTGGAAACGCTCTGTCCAATGTAACCACCAGGGTAAGGCTGCTGAGCGTGATTTGGATTGTGTGGCGGGTTCATGGCATTTGAACCGGGTGGCGGCGGTGAAGACGAAGTCAGCGATGGGACTGGGTGATTATGAGGATAAGACGGCGGCGGAGGGGTTCCACCTGGCCCCCTTTGCGGCTCCACACCAACATGCGGGACATGAGATCGATGCAGTTGTTGGGGCGGAGTGGGTAGAGCGTGTTCAACATAATTAGAATGCGAAACGGTCTGCGGCGACTTCGTCGGAGTGACCGAGCCAGCGGCCACCCCTTGAGGATTGGCGTCAGCGCCGTTCAACGTTGGACTCGATAATGACATATTACGATTAGTGTGAGAGAGCGGTAAAGGTGTTTCCGCGTTGTTTCTGGATGAGTTGATCATCTTTATCGGAGGAGTTGGTGGTGCAGGGCTTGGAAGATCCGGCATGTCAGGTTCTGCGCCGCCCAAAGGAGCCTCGGGAAGAGTAGAGACGATACCCACGTTGGCCGGAGCTGCGGCATGTAGCTCAGTGATGGATGTGGATCGCGTGGTGATGACAATGTCTGGAGGAAGCGGATTGTGTGCATCTTGCGAAGCCGAGCGTTTGTGGCGTGTCAAGCTTCCAGATGAATGAGGCTGTCCAGCAGCCCCGCCCGCCATTCCAGGCTTAGGCTCAGTATATCCAAGTGAACTTGATCGTGAGTGTGCAGAGACCGTCTTCTGGGAACCAGCGGCGGCTGACTTTGAAAGCAAGACAGAAGCTGGAGGATTACCAATGGCTTCAAACTTTTGTGAAGAGGTTTCGGCCTCGCGCTTCCTAGCCAGAAGTATATCACGCTCCTTAGATCGCTTGTCTTCCTCCTTCAACTTTCGCCGTTGTGCCTCCCGTCGTCTCACGGCACGAGTGGGACCAGCCGCACTGTCTTCACCGTCTGAGGTAGGGACTTCAGCTTCGTCTTCCAAATCCGCGTCTGCGTTTGCGACCTGATCTTCAATCGGTGTAGCGCTCCCTCTGATACCCAATGGCGATGCTTCAATGGCCGATAGTGAGCTTTCAGGATGCGAGAGACTCGATGAACCCGTCTGTGCGGAGCCAGTAAAATCCGTGACACTTAGAGTGGAAAAGTCCAACGATATTCTAGGTGTAGCGGCAGCTGGGATCTGCAAGGGAACGAACGAGGAAACGGAGGGGATAGAGACACCCGGCGATACAGATTTAGGATCTTCAGAAGGTGTCGGCAACTCCAAAGTGCCTGCTACGGTTTGCTCTGAGACAGATGCAAGCTGGAGCTTTAACTCATGAATGATAGCCCTCTGTCTTTCGATGATCTGCCACAACCGATCGTTGTCTTGCCTCAATTGGTTCCGTTCTGCCACAATGTCTTCGTAAGCATCACCGTCTTCATGATCAGAGTCTACGGGCTCAAAGCCGTCCACCGGATGAAGAATGTGATCCACCTCCATCAACCCACGAGCTTTTTAACAACTTGCTTTAGTTACAGACAGCCGATACTTTGTGATCCAACGAGTCGAACGAGCTCGCTGATTTTAATCAGAAAAGGATCCTTTCCCGCTCTGTAGCGATGAATGGATTTTCAAGACATTAATAAGTGGAGCAAGAATGAGGGATCACAACGACTCACCTTTATGGAGGGTGGTGGTGATCACTATTTGAAAGCGTGTGCGTGGTGAAGCGTATACTCAGTATTGAAAAGGATGAGGTTGAGTGAAGTCGATAGGAGCGATCGCCTCTTGCGAGACGAAAGAGGGAGTAATGTTCAGAATTCTTTTTTTTAGATTATTCACTTGCATGCATGTGGTTGATTCGAGGCAGTGGGCGTTGTTGCACATTTCTGGAAGGTTTCCTATTTTAATAATTTATTATTAATGATTTTATTAAAAAATTAGCAGAATTCGCCTCGAGTGAGTCCAATAGGAGGAATCATGACGGCGAATAATGGAGTGGCGAGGGTGAGTGAGTGAGTGAGTGAGTACCCGGAGTAAGGTATGTGGAGAACATTTCGCCACAGCCTTTCCTCACATTTATGTTCCTTTTTTTTAGCCGGCATTAGTTATATGCAAAGAGATATTTTGATTAATCATATCTTGCAGATTAATGCAAAATGGCGTATAACAATTTAGCTTTTCCATTGAGACCGACAAACAAACAGCGACGTCACATCACTTGCATCCCAACATCTTACACAGACACCTGTAGCCAGTCAGCAGTTCCGCCGTCTAGTAGGACCTGACTATTGGAAAACTATTAGAACAGCCAAAAGAGGTCTGATAGACCGTTACTATACTCAAGTATGTATGCAATAGAATTAAAATTGATGTATAATTACAAGTCCATTGGAACTTCTAGAAGACACTTATTTGAGGTTAATAATAGTGCTTTAAATTTTTCGAATCCACTAGACAAATCTTCTCCACTATACCACTTCACCTCTAATAGCACTATCTAATAAATGTCTACTGGAACTGGAGACATCTCGAATAAAGTCAAAACAAATTTGCCTCTTACTCAAATACCATGATGCCTGAGTCGTTGATGAGATGGGATTACTTTTAATATTCCTATCATGGAAAGAGAAGCCATTACACCTCAGGACACTGCTCACCGTAAAGCCACGATCAACAGCAAAAGCTGAGGAGGGGTTGCCAGGGATGACCAAGGAATTCAGTTATTCTTCTCGCTTGATGTTGCCCGGCTCCCCGCAGTAGAAATGCATAAGTTGCCATTTGTGAGTTCCTCCGACAAAAAAGCTTCTCCTACATCATGAAATCTCTTCATATTGGATCTTTATTCTTCAAGAAGGAATATGAAGAGGAGGGTAAAGCAAAAGGAGGACCTGACGTTCAAACCAAAAAGAACATATGGTGGCCACGATGTCAAGGAGTCATAAGGTTATAGATACAGCAATGTATTTTGTTTTCTAAAAGTATTTAAGATATCTGAATTCCAAAGGAAAGAGTAGCGTACCCAGTGATCATTCAAAACTCTATGTTAAGTTTGACGGAGATTCAGAAAGCAACTGTGTGGAGCTGCCTGTCTACGTTAACCTGACAAGTGTTGAGAATGCATTAAAGTCCTTATCTGTGTTGGACATGATAGAGATTCGTGCTATGGAGGATCTCTTGATGGTTGGTTTTAAGGACGAACATGGAGAGAGATGGGAAGTAAAGGACGAGTGCATACAGCATTTAGCAAATGCCTTGATGAGTGGGTTACATAGGAAAGCGTGTATAATGCCTTACATTCTTATTAAGGGTTCAAGAAGAAAAACAACAAGTACCGTGTTGGTTTGAAGCAGAAAGCTGGAGCAAATGAGCAACTGAGGGCAGCATTGACGTGTAAGTGTGAAATCAATCATGCATAATTGATCATTTTGTTTACACTCATTGTTATCATAGCTACAAAACCAGCCAATGATGATGAAGGTCAATCCCAACCAAGCGCCACTTCATTGAGTGTGGAAGGCATATTGTCAGCATCAAATCGTTGGACGGCAACAGATTCCAGCAGCCAAGATCTACTTTCAAAATCCAGCACAGGGTTAGTACTCTGTTTCATTGATGATTGCATCAGCACTAACGCATAAGCAACAAAAGAGCTGTAGCCAGTGAAGAGTGTTTCAACATAATGGACTACATTCACCTCCCACCAGATTCATCTCCCTCCAGGCAGCCTGATATGACAGCTTTAGGAAGGACTGTAAAAACGATGTTGACCAATCCTGCAAATGGAGATGAATCTCCTGTGGCCCACCAGGATGATGATGGGATTCTTTCACCTGTCAACAATCGGCCTCTTGATCCACCTCAAGCACCATCGGCACCATTGGCCAAAGACCAAACTTTCAGTAATCAGCCAAGAGTTCCCAACATACTGCATCATGGCGATGCTGTCATGAAAAGTAGTAACAACAATTGCCTCACCCCTAAGGAAACACGTGTCAAAGTTAAGGTGGTCTTTCAAGTGTATGGTGAAGCACAGTCCATTCGTGCTCCCGTTATCTCAAAAGATGGAATATTAGGTAAGAATTGTGTATCTTAATGCCTTAAATGCCATTCAATAATATTTCTGCCAGTTCAAATAGAAGATGCTGTTATTGTAGCGCAACGACTATTGGACTCTGTTGGCTCGGTGCTATTCGATCGGACACGACAACCTCCATTTCAAGTAAAAGATATTGTTTTTGTTGACAATGAGAGTGGGCAAATGGATTTCGATGCACTGGAGTGGTGCCGACGGATGGCACTGCACTTTTGAAGGCATACATTATATTAAAGGAGCCAACAAAAGAATCAAAGCAGTAAGTTGGGTTTCTACTTTAGTAATGTTTATTTAATCATTAATATAACACAATTCTTTTGTAATAGAAAACCTTCTGCAGATGATGGCATGATGACAGCTGTTTTTTCGAAATCTTATAATGAGCTGAAGTTTCCAACTGCTGGCAAGTCAAGGGAGTCAAGTCGTTCTTCTAGTATGAGTTCCTCAAGGCATCAACACGAAAACACACAAAAAGACGATTGCAGTGAAATGACTGATTGTGATATGGAAGATGCTGATGTGGTTTACAAGTCAAATGACTGCTATGTCATCAGCTCGTCGGATGAGGAGTCTGCACTGGAAGATGATACAGCCACAAGTGAATCAGAGACAGATGATGACTTTGTTACTGTTAAGGCTGAATCAGGAAAGAGGAAAAAGTTTATAGTGAAGCGTAAGGGATAGACATCCAAACGGCATTGCTCTGTCAACTTGCGTGACGAGAGGATGCCATCACAATCCCAAAAAAATGCGCCTAAGCAGACAATCGATCAGATGAGAAGGCTTGGGTTAGCTTTCTGGAAGTTGACGGATGACACAGGAACACACGGCAAAAGTAGAGATGCACGATTAGCTGATGACAAAGCTATGAGACTATTGCGTAAAGAAAAACCTGGGCGACCTGTTACTGTTGACACTTACAAATATTGCAAGGAATTGTAGCCCTGGATTACTTCTTTCAACGGGATCCTATTATACGAAAGTTTATGTTCCTCTTAATCAGCGTTCAGCAGAATGGAGGCGTTTGGTTGGTGGTTGTGGAAATTTGACGGAACACTTCCGTACTGCCTTTGCACTGATTGAGATGCCTCATAGTATGCAACTGCCATCAACCATTAACCATTTTGATTTCATTCACCGACATCTTCTCTACAACAAGATCAAGAGAGATCGATTTGAACTGAAAGCCCCTCCTTTCTTTCGTTACAAAAAATAAAGACTTTTTTTGGTTATTAAATCGTTCATTATCCGGCCCAAGAAATCACATAGTACAGTTTAAAGAAAAAAAGGCAGAAACCTTTGAGGGTACATTAATGAATACAATCGTTACGTGAATCAACAAAGGAATACAGGTAAAAGTCATGAAGCAAAGGATCAGTACTCCTTAAGACATTGGAGATTCGTTGCAGCCAGACATTGGCTTGCTCAGCAGCTTGAGTATTCCAAGGGGGCAATTCAGAAAAGGCTTTGTCTGCGAGGGCCGGGTCAAAATATTCCCTGCAATTATCGTCATTGTGAGCTTTAAAATGAAACTTATCAACCAGCCAAACGACCACATCAACTACGCGCCGATATGTGCGGGCCACTGCTGGGTCTTCAATAGAATCAATTACATTCTTCACTGAAGGAAGAAATCGGCAAGCCTTGTCAAAGAATGTGAAGGTTGGGTATCTTCCTATAAAGACATAATGGATCAAATAAGAATTGTGCAATAAGCTTTGATGTCATGTACCTATTGATTCATATGTGTTTGAGATCCCAGGAAGTAGTTCTGCTGTTTGCTCAAAGGTAAACATTTTGAAGACATTCAGAAATCGACCGCATGACCAGACGTTAACAAATATGCCAGGAAGAAATCTTCTTTTGGCTCTGTACTTCAGAAACCCTTTCTCCAACGTGTCATTATCAATCAGAGAATCGTCCACAGTTGAAACTTGCTTTTTTCGTTTCGCAGGCGGCAAAATAATATTCCCAACATTATCAAGTGGTGTTTCAGTGAAATCTGCTACTCCCAAAGACTGTCGCTTCCCACTTCCATCAGTGTGTAGTGACATTTGATAGGTTAGACGATGCGCTGGATTGGAGCAAGTCCTTCCATCCATATGTTCACGATTAACTCTTTTAGAACATCCAACGATGATGCAAACAGTCCCGTATTCGTCAAAATGATGTTGACAGAAGCCATCCAATGGTGTAGTTATTGCCATATCACAGGCTGAAATCCTACACACTTGATGACCTATCAAAATTATTATCTAGTCTGTCATATAAACAAATTTTCCCATTGCTTTTCCATCAACAACTGATGCAGATACTATAACGCCATTGCTAAGAGTTCTGTGACAAGTACTACATCTATGATCCCATTTTCTAGCACTGTTTTCCTTAAAGTAAGAGACAAAATCTTCCATTGCCCGTGCATATTCACGTAACGGGGATTGGGACACGTTTGGTGCTAAGGAGGAATCAAAATGCTCTAGCAGTAATGGCGGCAAAAGAGGTTCTTGTGGGAGTCGGTGTTTGTGCAATTTGATTATGTTCATGAGTACGTACGCTTTTTTGAAGAGGGGATTGGATTTTGGTGAAGCAATTGGATTTGTACGGGAGCCAAGTGGTAGGCCCTGGTAAGTGAGTTGAGAATTCCAGTGCTTTGAACTAGTGCATTACAAGGGTGAATATCAGCATAAAGGAGAATGGAAAAACATCAGCATTGATGTTATGTACATACGCAAGCATGACGGGGATTCGGACTGCCCAAATATCTGCTGCATCCATACACATGTAATTGTTGTGGTCCAACCGAATCATTCCAGTATGCATCAATGTTTCGTAATCGTACATTATCCTGCTCTTGCGGTATGGATGTATTGCTGTGGCTTTTGTTAGGTAGGAGTCCACAAAGTACAGAGAGTTGTTGCATGAGACAGCACGGCCACGACAATCTGCCTTCAAGAGATGTCCAGTCATAACTCCTTTGATGGTTAATACATTGACCCCTCCATCTGCCATCTGAAATCGCAAAGGTTGCTGACAACCAAAGCATTTAGAGATTGGTGGAGCCACAAACACAACTGGATCATCAAGAGTCCAAGACGGAGGGTTTTGACTTTGGTACATTTCATCAATAACCTTCAAAACATGCATAACGTCCATGTCCAACTTGCATGCGACTATAGAAATAAAGAATCGAAGCTGTTCAAGGGTTAGATGTGGGAATGGAAAGTGTGGAAACCTTAGACATGTTGTTGTAAGCTTCATAAGAAGATGAAAACCCCTTTAAGCAATCAAGTATTGTTGGTAGATTGCGGCAGACAGTCATTGTGATGTAAGCTACATTAAAAACGTTGAAGGTTTGGCTGTCTATCTGTATCATTTTGGCACTTAAGTTTTTATGTAGCACGTTTCCATGACAAACCTCTCTAACATGTCTATCTAATAACGATTCCAATAGTTGTTTTAATATACATCAAATGGATATCTAATGTATATTTGATCTAGCCTATTATAGGTGTAATAGACCCATAGTGAGTCATCGAACAGTGGTGCATTGCACCAATAATGAGTTGTCCGATAGTTGTCTAATAATCACGTCACACTCAATGGCGCACCATCTGGACAATCTGGAATTGATAGGGATATTGATAGGGTGGGAGGAGAATCCCAATATTGCGATTACAACTAGCTGTATATTCATCAATTTAATCATGTATCGTATTAAAACCATAAAGCAAGCGAAACCTATGAGACCAGTGAGTAAGTTTGACCAGTGACCGCACCCGTCAATGGTAGAGAGAGATAGGGCGTCCCCTAAACTCCCAACCTTGACGGCTTCTATATGCAAGGATACCTAAGATAGGACGATTATTGTCGATTAGTGTAAGTTAGACCAACGTAATCCAGTGTGATATAGGATGTATTTATATAAATCCAAAGATGCAGAAAGACTTGAGAGAAAACTCACCATAGCACGTTCCGCCCAAGAAAGATAACCTGTCCTCATGGCAGAGATTGTGAGCAAACACTATATCAATTAACGTACCCTTCTCCTACAACAAACTACACCCTGGCATCCTACACTAACACAACCATCATAACTTCTAGCACTAACGCCATCACTATCACAATCACCAAATCCACTCAACTCATTAATACTGTAACAGTTCTGATGCCACACCAAGGTGGTCAAGAACATGTTGGGCATGGGGACCAGTCCAGAAGAGCATCTTGCGTGAGATTGATCATAAGCCAAGGTACTGATGCAGCATGCATCATAGGTGAAAGTATAAAGCCGACATCTTTCCGTGACATAACAAAAAAAAATAACCTGCAAAGAAAGTTGATACCATGTAAAGGAATATATGGAAGGATATATGGAAGGAGAACTCACCTCATCACACTCTGCACATGCCGCACGTTACAGTAACAAAACAAGAAGCTCACATCTCAAGCCCTCAAGTCATCTGCCAGCTTTATACCCTCAGTAACACTATCCATGAGTAAAAGGAAGTATTGCAGAACAGTGGAAACTTGCAATTACATCATTGACTTAACACACACTCAGCAGATGAAAGGGGTGTTGGTAGCGGAAGGGGGCCTAATCCTTCACAAGACCTAATCCCAGTCATAGCCTTCACAAGTGAGGTCTCATCTCCGTGCACATACCCTTATCTCAAATGGACATGCTCTGCAGAAGAATTGAACTTCATCAGAGCAATTAAAAATGGTGGATATGAACAATGACAGTGCATAGTGGCAGAAAAAAATCCGACAATGAATGTTATAAAGGAATTCAAGAAGCCTGCAGGATGACTACAGTATGAAGTTGTGATGAGATTAGGGGCAATGGTGTTGGAGATGGTAATAGATGAAGGTTAGGTTGAGTGGATAGGGTGGGATGGATGGGATGGGATGAGATGGGATGGGATGGGATGGGATGGATGGGATGGATGGGATGGATGGATGGTGGAGTGAAGGAGGTATTAGTGACGAGTTGTTGAAGGGAATGAAAAAAAAATATTGAATAAATGAAAAAATCACTTACAGAAAATCCCTTGCGCCACACAAAAAAATGTGTTGTGAAACATCTGTACGACCTGTGACACGTCTGTACGACCCAAGTGTTTGGTCTGTTAGATATCTAATAAAAACCTATTGGAACAATAATAATCCATTAGACCAAATTGTCTAGCACAACCCGCTCGACACAAACTCACTAGACATAGAGTGACAATGTATATTAAAGCCATAGTAGCAATATAATAGACATGTATTAGAAAGGGAATTTAATCTAATACATGTCCAATAGTTGGGTCCCACTAGACAGACAAACTCCAGGTCAGTTACGTTGGCACCAACGCATATTTATAATTGATTGATTGGGTCTGATGTGTTTGGAATGCGAGGTATTAACGTAGGTTGAAAGACGCGGTGGGAATATCTATCAGATCATCATATGAATACATGAATTTTGTATTCTGGTAAAAATCATGTGATGGATGGGCATAAGATATGTTTTAATATGAAGAAGTAATAAAGCTAACATATTCATGTGAAACTCATGCAGAATAAGAATCTGAAGGTTCTACCAACTGAGTACGGTGTCGGATTTACTCTTAAGCTTTATAGAATATAGGCGGTAACCTTGTTTCGGTACAACTGGGTGATCAAACCAAGCATGAAGCATGACGAATGGTAACGGCTCCATTGGTGATGAGACACGAGTCAAAAGCAGCATGACGACAAGAGCGCAACGAAGACCAATAATATTGATGAGGACAACATGGGGAATTAGCTTCCTTGCTTGGAAGGAGGAAGCCACCATCAAAGTTAACGGCACAGGTGTCAGAGTGGGAACATGTGCAGTAAATGAGGAGAGAGGAATAAAATATCGTGAGAAATCTTGGATTCAACAAGAGATTCACATGGCCAAATTTATAGGAAATAATGTACTGTTTGTGCTTAAGCAGGAAGTCTCAGCGAAGGTATAACTGTGCTAGTTTCTTTCCTTCGAAAGTTATGTTACCTCCTTTGTGTTGAAGGGAATGTCGGAATCCACACTCAGAAGACCTCAGACACAACATGTCCAAACACCAAAGTGACGGTACCTCGAGTGTTAATCATTCGAGGAGTCTGTAGCAATGGCTGGGAAAATGAGGCTGATGGGATTTACGAAGTCGGGACGCGTCAGGATGCGTCAGCCTCTGATCATGATCCTGTCAGCCTGCACATCACTCACCGTGTATAAGGCACACTGTTTTGCCTTTTTCCATATGTACAATCTTGACACAATACATTACAATAAACACACTGGTCTCCATCTAGACCGTTACCCTTTATTGAATTGATGTTTAGAGCATGGGATTCAACTCACCTTCATCATGCCGTACACACCGCAACAGAACGGTGTTGCCGAACGGATGAACAGGACCTTGAACGAGAGGTCTAAAAGCATGTTAAGCTCATCAAAACTCGAAACGCGTTTTTGGGGTGAAGCTGTGATGGCTGCAGCTTACCTCATTAACCGATCACCAACCCGAACGAACGAACAAGATGCAACACCGCTTGAGAGATTCGCTGGAGCGAAACCTGACTTGTCAAGACTTCGTGGATAGGGTTGCCTGGCGCTCGTCTTGATACCCAAGCAGCAACAAAAGAAGGGAGATTTTAACGCACGACAGTGTGCTCTTGTTGGGTATGAGCCGCTGGGCTATCGCCTTTGGGATTTGCAAACGAATAAGTTGGTTAGAAGCAAGTCAGTGATTTTTAACGAGGGAGTAATGGCGGCGGAAGTAGAGAAGGGAGAATCAAAGTTTGAAGGGGAGATTCAAGAATGGAAAAACGACCTAGACTTACCGGATTACTCCACAGACTCGTCAAGCTCTGGTGGAAGTGAAGTAGATACGGCGGTAAACGACGAAGAGTCTGAAGATGACGAAGATGATAATGTTAGTTATCATACACCCGATCGCGACGACGATGAAGATGAAGAAAGAGAGGAACCTCACTCACCTACGGTTCGTCGATCCGGTGGAAGAAGAGTTCCAAACTTCCGTGAAGACCTGGATGAACCATACGAGACATCCCTTCGAAGGTCATCACGGAACAAGAAGAAGCCTGGAGAGTTTTGGACAGTTAGACCATCAGCAAACACGCATCGTTAGAAGATGACGACGAACCAAAGACCTACAGGAAGCGATGGGTAGGAAGGAGAAGGACGAGTGGAGGAAAGCAATGGAGGAGGAAATGAAGAGTTTGGTTGAGATGCGAACATGGAGGTTGGTTCCCCGACCTTAAAGGGAGAAAGATTATTAAATCAGGATGGCGTGTACAAAACAAAGCGAGATGAGTTGGGAAATCTCGATAAACGAAAGCTAGATTTTGCTAAAGGTTATTCGCAAAAACAAGGAATCGACTATGACGAGAAATTCGCACCTGTCATCAAGCAAGCGACGCTGAGAGTGATGCTTGCGGTCGCTTGTCAAGAAAACATGGAGATTCGACAATACGACGTCAAGACCGCGTTCTTGAATGGAAGCTTGAAGATCATGAGATATATATCGAACAACCAGAAGGATTCGTCGTTGAAGGGAAAGAAGACTGGGTGTGCCTGTGCATGAAGAGCCTCTACGGACTCGTTCAAGCACCAATGTGTTTCAACACCGACTTGAACACGTTCCAAGTCGACGAGGAGAAGTTTACTCGTCAGCGGCGGATCCATGTCTTTACTACAAGCGAAACGGCAAGGACCTCACCTTGAAGGGAGTCTACGTGATGATATCATAGAAGCGTCGACGAGCAAGGAGGAATTAGACCGATCAGAAAAACGGTTCATGAGATGTTACCGAGGTACAAGGGCTCCAAGTTTTCGTTACGTCCTGGGTGCAGTTTGTTATGATCGTGTAAAAGGGAAGATTGTGGTGTTCCAGCAGAGATACATCGAAACGATGGGTCAAAAGTTGGAATTACCGAAAACTCTTTTACACTATACCCCAATGGACGCCGTGAAGAAACTCCTGAAGAACATGGAAGGGGAGATAATGAAAACGAACGAGAAGAATCAAGGATACCGACAGTACACTGGATCCTTGATGCATGCGATGATTGGAACTCGACCTGATATAGCATTCGCGCTCGGAATGAGCGCTAGGTTTCAAGAGAACCCTTACCCAGCGCATTGGGATGCGCTTTACCGAACGTGTGGTTACTTACAGCAAACGAAACAGTTGGGAATTCAGTATTCTCGAAAGGACAAGCTGGAATTGGTGGGATATGCAGACGCCGACATGGGAACTGATCCGGACGACATGAAGTCAACACGTGGTTTTGTAATCACTTTGAACGGGGGAGCTGTGGTATAGGGAACGAAGAAGCAAGCAACGACGGCTCAGTCTACCGCCGAAGCTGAATATGTTTCACTTAGTGAAGCATCGTCGCATATGATATGGGTCAGCCAACTTCTGGGGGAGTTGGGCTATACGTTTAATGACCCTCCGGTGATTTACGGCGACAACACAACGGCAAATTCCCTCGCAAGCACGCCGATATAAGTTCGCGACACGTGGATAGAAGGTTCCATGTCATACGAGATAGAGTTAACGCGAAGAAAATACGTGTGGAGTACCTGAACACGAAGGAGCAACCTGCAGACTTGTTTACGAAAGCTTTGCCTCGAACGAAGTTTGAAGAATTACGAGCAAAGTTTGGGATGGTTAAAGTGGTTGATTAAAACTGCAAGGTTAGAAAGCTGAAGGGGGAGAATGTTGGGTTTATTCATCTTTCTATTTTGTTTCACTCACCCACATTCGTTATTTTGTCTAAGTTATTTTCCCCCGAACCTATTTGTTTACGCGTTATTTAAGTTTTTTGAGTTGATCAGTTTATTGAGCTCCTCATTCCATTTGAGGATGCGTTAATCCCTTAACTTTATTATTTCATGTTTAGTTTATGATACGTAATTGAAGGGATTTACGGATCATGTGGTCTGATGTAAATCCACACTCTCTACATGTATTGCGAAAAGTAGTTAACATTAATATATGGAAGTTTCGTAGTTATTACCTCCCTGTCACCGCTGGAGACTCCATCACTATTCTTTATAGTTTAATTCTCTTTATTAATCATTATAATTTAATTACAATTGAGCCCCGTAACCCTACACGAAGAACCACATGAACTTACTCAAAACGCAGTCATCATGGCAGATGATATGACGAATGAGGGGTGACCGAGACGATCACCCGTCTGAGGATTTGTTATTCAAAATTTGGTTATCTTTATTGACTTGCCTTTAAAAGGGGAGGGACCACGTTTAAGGGTTATGGGGAATTTCATTTCTTTTTTATGTTGAGTTTAATTTCTTTTATTGTTTGTTTATCTTAGAAATGGGGGAGCTCGAGAGGAGACGAGGAGGAGAAGGAGGGGACGAAAGGGGGGTTGGAACGGATTTTGGAGGGAGATTTTTTTTTATCTTGTTCTAAAAAAAGGATAGAGGGAGTCTGTGTTAGTGTGGAGTTGAGCGAGGCAACGGGAGGAAAAATAAAGGTTTTATTTATAGTTTCATTCCAAAAGTTATCCGTTGTTATAATAAAGAAAGGAGGGAAGCGAGAGAATAGGGAAGAATTAGTGGGCTCACTTTATTAAGTCACAACTGGTGGTTGCGTCCAGGAGCCTCAGCAATATCGCTGATAACTGGGAAGAAAAGTACAAATAATGGGAGCCTTCAACCTGAGGGAGCCGGAACGGCACATAGAGAAGTTGGAGACCTACTTGATGAAGAGTGGGATTAGAGCGGATAAGGAGGAGTTAGTGGGTACGTTTAAGAAAGGAGATGCCAAGATTTTGTACCTGGAGATCCAGCGTTTGTGCCATCGTACGTGGACACCTGTGGATGGTTGGTGGACAAGTACGGCAAAGAGAAAACAACGACAAAGACGCTTGAGAGGATCGCGAGGAAAAGCAGAAAGAAGGGATGGGAAGTTCCAAGAGGAATCTACCGAAGCGTGGGACCGGAAGGAGGGATCCATCACGGAAGAGGAAGGGGTTCGAATTTTTGTTGAAGGGTTAAGGGGAAGATTTAGAGACAATCTGGAAACAAAGATAGACCTCTACGATCAGAGAAAAGACAGCTGGATAGCCACGGTCGGTTTGATTGCAGAGGCGACCACGGGCAAGAAGATTAGAAAGATGGACAAAGGGCGAGGGAACCTAGAGAGTAGCGATAGTGAAAGCGAAATATTGTCATCGGATGGCACCAGCGAGTCTTCTGAATTGAGCGATGCCGGGTTATATCTCATAGTACAAAGCCGACGACAACTAAAAAAATTTCGTCGAATTTTGATTTAAATTTGTTAAATCCTGTTCATACGCAACCAATTTAATAAACTGCTTTACTTAAGTCGTCATGTTTTAAATGTTTATTGATTTGGTTAGATGAAAATTTTCACGCCATTTGGCGTAAGTTTTCTAAAGACACGCTAATCATCTCTGCTACTTAACTATATCACATATTATGATTTGGGCCCAACTTACACTAACTATCGTTGCAAAAATAATCATCAACCTCGGTGATATCCACCGAACTAAGGGTTGTAGTTTTGCAAGGGTATGTTGATGTAAGTGAGGAAATCATATTATCTGCATGAAAGTCATAGTTAAAAGAACTTAGCAAAAATCAGAAATTTCTGGTTACACAAACATTATTTTGACCGTAAATTAATTTGTCACTTAAAGGGTGATATTCCCTTCAACGCGAAGGAGATAAAATGACCTTAGAAGGAAAGAACTTGCACAGTTCCCCTTTCAACGAGACTACCTGTTTAAGCACAAACAGCACACTGTTGCCTATAAAAACGGCCAGGTGATCTTCTTGTTCAATCCAAGATTTTCACTACTATTTTATTCCTCTCCTCACTTACACCGACGTTCCCACTCTGACAAAATTGCCATAAACCGGTGTATGCTGCCGCTTTTGCACCAACTCAATTCGTTGATCACAAATATTCACCATTTATTATATGCGGCATAATACCGCCAAATACGTTAAATTTTTCATAATCCGGGAGTAGAATTTTCGGTCATGCAATGGAAACTGGATGTTTTACCGTGACGGAGTGACCCAACTCAACGAGGTTGACAAACCAATGGTCCAACATGATGGGGTGACCAAACAGAACGGGCATATCGCAAATTAATGGTGCTGGCGTATTCTCTATTACGTAAAAGAAAGTGTTGATTAAGATGCACAAATTACCAAGATAAAATAAGATGTAAAATCGGAGCATTCCAATTTATAGTTTTATGAAGGATTGATGGAAGGGAGGGTTGGTTAGTGTTAAGGAAATGTGCTGGCTTGATCAAAATGATACCGTTAATAAATGACCAAGACAATATAAAACGAAAAATTGAAGTATACTAGTTAAAGTTTTATCATGAGGGAGGGACGGAAGGATGGAACACGACAATGAAACACGCAAAGAAACGGTGCTGGATCTATGTTTATAACAAAAGAAGTATAGAACATCACTCAATAGTGCAAGAAGGCTTAACATAAACACTTTCGTTGAAAATGGATAGCTATGATTTTAAACGGAAACATACCCACCTGAATCTAGGTAGGGATCCAGCAGCGTAGTGAAATGAATGGAAGCAACATATAGTGTCAGACAAGGAGCCTATCCACTAGTGGAAGAAAGATCAGGATAAAGAGTATGACGTTGGAGAAGCATAACACCACTTCAACTTGAAGAGCTATCTGGCAACTAAAGGACTTTGGGAGTGAGTGAGGTCTTGATCTTGCGCCATCAGATGATGGCCAGTATTCTTTTGACAAAGGGTAAGCAGAAGGATCAATTGTTGACAGTGCAAGGGTGCAAGGTAATGGTGCTTGGGGAACACAGGATAGGATATTGATTGTTAAATTTCTTAATGATTCGCGTCACGCCATACGAGCTTCCCGACAAGCAAGACGTTACCAACTATAGAAAGGTCATTACATTTTATTATTACATATCTATAGACACGTGTGATAATAAAGCAGCAAAGTTAATTGTTTATTTGATCATTTGATCTCGCAAGCAACGCGTTTCTTTCCTCCATTAAACACTGTGAGATTATTGGATAACCTCACCAAGAGGCATGAATGCGTCGCTTATATAGACGTCGTGCCCTTATTCTTATTTTGTTGTTCCCGTTCCATTCTTTTCCCTATTGGGGTTTTCATAGTTTTTCCCCATAGATACGAGAGAGGTTTTTTAATAAGGAAGGGCGGTCAAAGTGGTATGCCAAATTATGACATGCTACCACGTTGGTTGAGATGCCTGTTGTTGTTATTTGATTCCCCTTTATGTATTGTTTTACTATTTGTAGAAAGTTGAATAGATTTACGTGCACTCTGTAGTCCTGGATTGATCCCACACATACATCCAGGCATGGCTGCCCTTGGGCCATGCTTTCTTCATTCTTCTATTATTCAATATTGTGTTATTTAGTTGTACCTGCGGCGCTCGGGGATAACGCCGCTGGGGGAGACTACACCTTGAACCAAGACACTTGAGTCTAAGAAGGCCTGAGCCCTGGATAGACGCCTCTGCGGCATGATTCCTTCAAAGGTTTGGGTAGTATAACCACCTCTGTTCTTTTTGCAATGACTGGCTATCTAGTTGCCTGTGAGTGGGAGTGCAAGAGATCAGATGAGAACATGTTTAAAACGGCTTATTGCGGTGATTACGAGGCCTTGTACACTACTAAGAGCGGGATGGACTCCCTCCTGTTAACGTTTAGAGAGAATGCGCGATAGATATTGCAGAGAGTACAGGATTGAACTGAAACTTCCACTTGGAGGGGGAAAGTGATCCCTTTTTATAGTCATTTTCAATAAAAAGTCCTCCGGGAACTTAAAGTGCACTTCTCACTCAGATGCTGAGAATTGATGGGACATCTGCATATAACGCCTTTTGATGGCGCTTCTCAGCTTCTGTCGCTTCTCACAGTGGCTGTGACATATGCTGCTGACATATGTCCTTACACATGATAAACATGTAAAAGAGTTTTCGGTAATTCCAGCTTTTGACCATCGTTTCGATGTATCTCTGCTGGACACCACAATCTTCCCTTTTACACGATCATAGCGACATTGCCATCCCAGGACGTATCGAAAACTTGAGCTCTCGTACCTCGGTAATGTCTCATGAACCGTTTTTTCTAATCGGTCTAACTCCTCCTTGCTTGTCAACGCTTCTATGATATGTTGGGTTTCGCTTACTTGACTCACAAGGACGCGTCAAGATCACTCGCACCATTAGTCCGCGGCGTTGGGCGCAACACTAGGAGTGCTCTGGAATTTACGCGTCGTTAGAGTTGAGCGCGAACGCGCCCACTGGACTTCTCATTTACATTCTGGACTCATTTGAATTTCCACTTTGATTTACCTTCCTTGATTGGTTTATTTTCTTTATGCCAGTTTAATTATAACTCTACCTGTTTGTGATTGGACATTCCCTTCTAGCCTTTATTCCCTTTGTTCCCGTCAAGGCTTTCTGATTTGTTTATCTTTGTAATGGAGAGTTTAACGCGTGAGTGTACGCGTCTCCGATAGGTTTACCTTTGTGTTGTCTTTCCTCTTTACTTGTTCGTTTTGTTTCAGTATTTAAAGACTCGTGTGTTGAGTCGAAATAAATTAAGAACGTTGTTTGAGCAAAAGTGCATTTAACTTTGTTTTATTTGAGCCCCGTGAACAACAAGTATTCAACAGTGGTAGCACTTCTCTGACGACATGGGAAAGAAAGACGACTCAGATGACGAGCGCAGCAAGCCAGTCAAGTTTGACGGGCAAGACTTTCACATCTGGAAACGTCGGATGACCACTTAACTCAAAGACAAGGGTCTTTGGGCGATCACTGAGATAGGATTTACGCCGTACGTTAACGAGAACGCTCCAACCAAAGAAGAGAAGGATCTGCGGATCAAGGAGCAGTCGGCTAACGATCGTGCTAAGAACCGGATAGAGTCTCGAGTGACTGATTCGGTCTTACACTTGATTGGAGAGGACTTCACGGCCAAGGAAGCGTGGGAGTGCCTCGTGTCTTCATTTGAGCGTAAATCCCAACCCAACCGCAACGCTCTCACGCTCAAGCTCACGCGTCTCAGAATGAAGGAGGACGCGTCTTTACGCGTATTCGTTGCAGAACTTTCGACAATGGTCAACCAACTCAAGGCAGCCGGCGAAGCTGTCTCCAACGAGCAACACATTGCTCACCTGCTCACCAAACTCCCGGAAGCTTACGACGTCGCGGTTGCCAACATTGAAACGGACGACAAAGCGGTCAAGGACTATAACCTGGTTGTTGCCAGACTTCTCGACTGTGAAGAGAAGATCAAGGACCGCGTGGAGGCATTGGAGGAAGCGGAGGCCTTCTTCACGACTAGAGCACGTAAGGGGAAGAAACCAGCAGGAAAGGACGCGTCGAAAGGTGGAGATAAAAGGTCAGTGACTTGTTTTAAGTGCAAGAAGATAGGACACTATGCAAACAAGTGTCGCTCTGGGAAGAAGAAGGACTCGGGGGAGTCGAGTGATGATACCTCAGAGAACGAGAGAGATGGTGGTGGTAGGAACCGTCATTGTGGAAAGTGGTGGAAGAAGCGCGCCTTGGACAAGAAGAAGTCTGCAAACACGGCGCGTGCGAGTCCAATTGCCTTTATGGCTATTGTGCGTCAGGCTGACGCGGAGGCTGGGGAAGCCTTGTCGGTTAAGCTGGAGAAGCGGGATAACCGATGGATTCTGGACTCTGGAGCCACTCACCATATGACCTTCTTGAAGGAAGGATTGCGGGATTACCGCGCCGCGAGCAGCCGCTTAAAGACTGCAGAGCACGGCGAAGGAATACGCGTGGAGGGAGTAGGAGGCTTAACCCTCAGCATCAAGGTCGGGAAGGCCACGCAAACGATCACGCTCAAGAACGTACTCTATGTGCCGGAGCTCACGCGTAATCTCATCTCTCTGGGTGCAGCAGCGTCGCGTGGCGTTGTTTTGGAGTCATCCAGCGGCAAGTATCGCCTCAGACACGTCGGATCGAACGACGTGACGGCAGAGTTCAAGGTTGAGGACATCCTATTTTATCTGGTGCAGCCAGACACCGCAGAAAACACCACGATGGGTGTGAAAAGCCAGTCGCTCAACAGCGCGCAGATTTGGCATCGACAGATGGGTCACATCTCGATGAAGGCGGTGAAGAAGCTTGAAAAATCGGCAACGGGTGTACGCATCACGTTGTTAACGACGACAACGACGTGCTGTGCAAGGGATGCATTGAGGGGAAGCTTACGCGCTCCTCTCACCCGGAGAGAGTTGAGAAGGACTACAAAGTGCTGGAACGCGTTCACGTGGATTTGGCGGGACCCATGAAGCGGAAGAGCTTGGGAGGGTCGCGTTACTTCATGGTTGTTGTGGACGCGTCAACGGGTTACTGCAACACGTACATGCTCAAGGAAAAGAAGCAAGCGGTTCAGTACATCAAGCAGTACAAGAGAGAGGCCGAGGCACTCACAGGTCGACGGATTGACGCGTTGAGATACTCGGAAAGGAACCCTGAGGAGATGGAACGACTTTGAGAAAAGCCGCATCTCCTGGAGATTGTTGCAGATAACGGTGGGGAATTTAAGAACAAGCAGCTGGAGGCATGGTGCCTGGAGGAAGGCATCAAGCTCACGTTCACCATGCCCTACACGCCTCAGCAGAACGGTGTCGCGGAAAGAATGAATCGGTCGCTCATTGAGAAGGCAAAGTGCATGCTTAGCGACGCAAGTCTCGACGAAAAATTCTGGGGAGAGGCCGATACGTGTGCCACGTACTTGTACAATCGATCTCCTCGTAAGGATGGAATTTCACCTCTTGAAGGCTTCACGGGAAGGAAGCCTAACCTGAAACGCGTTCGAATCTTTGGTTGCGCATGTTACGCGCACGTCCCAAAGGAACGACGGAAGAAGATGGAGAAGAACGCTCGCAAATGCATTTTCTTGGGATACGAGGCGATGGGATATCGTCTTTATGACCCAGTCACGAAGAAAGTAGTGCGCAGCAAGACTGTTGTGTTTGATGAGTTGAACACTGGAGTGTGGGAAGGACACGATGCAGACGTGTCCACCTGGAAGGTACACAGGAAGCTGCTGGACAAGGTGGGAAGCGATTCTGGGAGTTGGGGGAGCAATGAAGACTCCGAGGATTCCGAAGATGAGTCATTGAGCTCTGAGGATGATGGAGATAACGCGTCACAGGTCAGTGAAGACAGCGAAGCGTTGAAGGATGATGTCGAGGATGCTCAGGAAGAGAACGACGCGTCAGAAGAGTTCGAAGACGCGCCAACCTCGCCAAGAAGGACTCCTCAACGCGCTACACGCAGCGTTTCACGTCTCCCGGTACCAGCAACACCACCAGGAGAGGAAGGCACTCGTCGTTATTCCCTGAGGGAGAGGAGGCCAGCAAATGCAGAATGGTTTAAGGCTCAAGCTCCAGTAAAGCGGGCTCCTGCTCCACGTAATCCTGCAGCACACACCGTTACCGTGATGAGTGACGAGGAGGTGACAGATCCAGCAATCGTTGAGGACGCGTTGGGACGTGTCGATTCAGAAGAATGGTTGAAGGCGCTTCAGGAGGAGTACCAGTCGTTTCTGGAACATCAGACATGGCGTCTAGTGCCTCGACCAAAGGGCAAGCACATCATCAAGAGTGGATGGGTGCTCCGTTACAAGCGAAAGGAAAACGGCTCTGTGGAAAGAAGAAAAGCTCGATTCGTTGCGAAGGGATATTCGCAGAAAGAAGGCGTGACTACTTGGAGACTTACGCGCCAGTGATGAATGGGGCGACCTTTCGGACAGCACTCGCGGTGGCAGCTCACGAGGGGATGGTGTTACGCCAATACGACGTCAAGACGGCGTTTCTCAACGGCAATCTCAAGGAGGAGATATACATCGAGCAACCCCAGAGGGTTTTGTGATTTTTGGGAAGGAAGACTGGGTTTGTCTTCTCTTGAAAACCTTGTATGGTTTGAAGCAATCACCTCTTGGATGGAACGAGGTGTTGGATGAGTTTCTCATCTCGATAGGCTTCACACGTTCGCTCTCGGATCCCTGTCTCTACTACCGACGCAACGGCGAGAGGTTATCGTTACTGGTTGTCTATGTTGACGACCTAGTGCACGCGTGTCCTGATCAGGAAGAGGCAGACGCGTTTCAAGACGATCTCAAGCGTCGGTTTACGGTCACAAGCCAGGGGGAGCCAAGATACGCGGTTGGAACACAAGTTCGCTACAATCAACACGAGTGGCATGTGCGTATGAAGCAAGAGGCCTACATCATCTCGATGATGAAGAAGCTACGGGTGCCAGAAGGACATCTCAAGAAGCTTCCGCTAAGGCCAGGAACGCGTCTCAGACGCGTTGAAGACAACGAGACTCCATTGGAAGAAGTGGAGGGACTAGCCTATCGAACAGTGGTCGGTTCATTGATGTACGCGATGGTTAATTCGCGTCCCGATGTGGCATTTGCAGTTGGAATGCTGGCGCGCTACCAGGCGCGTCCTGGACACGAGCACTGGGAGTGTGCTCGTGATTTAGTCGGGTATTTACAGTTGACGCGTAGCTTGGGCATAAGCTATTCGCGTCAAGAGAACAAGTTGAAGCTTGAAGGATTCAGCGACGCGGATCTTGGGAACGATCCGGACGAGAAGAAGTCAATCAGTGGATTCGTCATCATGCTGAATGGAGGAGCTGTGATGTGGGGTGCGCGTAAACAAGCGTCAGTAGCTGTTTCCAGCGCAGAGGCCGATATGTCGCGTTGAGTGAGGCATCGTCGGAGCTCATCTGGTTGAAGCAGCTCCTGGAGGAGATAGGATACTCCTTTGACGATCCACCAACGCTTTGGTGTGATAACACGGCAGCAGAGGCCATTGCAAAGAACCCCATCATCAGCTCGAGGACGCGACACGTGGATCTTCGGTTCCACGCGGTTAGAGATCGCGTTGCCAAGCGTTTGCTTCAGGTGGAGCACATTGGAACCAAGGAACAGCCTGCAGACATGCTCACGAAGGGGCTGGCGCGTAGAGACCTGGAGAGGTGTCGTGAACGCGTGGGGATGGTAGTCGTTGATGATGATGCTTCAGAGATGGGGGAGCCAGAGAAGTCGTGAGTAAAGTTCACGAAAGGGGGAGAATGTTGGGTTTCGCTCACTTGACTCACGAGGACGCGTCAGGATCACTCGCACCATTAGTCCGCGGCGTCGGGCGCAACACTAGAGTGCTCTGGAATTTACGCGTCGTTAGAGTTGAGCGCGAACGCGCCCACTGGACTTCTCATTTACATTCTGGACTCATTTGAATTTCCCACTTTGATTTACCTTCCTTGATTGGTTTATTTTCTTTATGCCACTTTAATTATAACTCTACCTGTTTGTGATTGGATATTCCCTTCTAGCCTTTATTCCCTTTGTTCCCGTCAAGGCTCTCTGATTTGTTTATCTTTGTAGTGGAGAGTTTAACGCGTGAGTGTACGCGTCTCCGATAGGTTTACCTTTGTGTTGTCTTTCCTCTTTACTTGTTCGTTTTGTTTGAGTATTTAAAGACTCGTGTGTTGAGTCAAAATAAATTAAGAACGTTGTTCGAGCAAAAGTGCTCAACGACGCGTAAATTCCAGAGCACTCTAGTGTTGCGCCCGACGCCGCGGACTAATGGTGCGAGTGATCCTGACGCGTCCTTGTGAGTCAAGTAAGCGAAACCCAACAGCCGTGTCTTCCCCCGCTGCCTTCAGTTGCTGAATGGTTGACGAGACCTCTGCGATGTAAGTCTTTAAGTCGTCTTCTTCTTTCATCTTCAAGTTCGTGAGTTTGCGTCTAATCGCGTTTCTGTTTGTCTGAGCCTTTCTCTCATAGGTCTCGATGATTTTACCCCATGTCGCCTTTGCCGTGGATTCATCCTGTATCAACGGTAGGATAATGTCGTGAACTCTTCATTCGATTCTTGCTTTTGCTTTCATGTCCACGTCTTCTTCTTCTAACCTAGTCTTCTTTTCGGCATTTGTAGGCGTGTCAACGACTGCATAGGGCGTCCAGCCCTTTTCGACGATCTTCCAAAGGCCTTTGCCTTTCAAGTACCCGATCATGCGGTACTTCCAGATGTGGAATTGTGTCCCATCAAACATCACAGGTTTGTCGTCGTTCTCTTTCGTCATCTTCTCGTGTTGACAGCTTTCTTTCTTTCTTGGGATGATCACTCTTTTCTCTTTTTACTCTTTGGCCCTCAAATGGATCGATTCACTCCTCCTTCCAACCAGGTGAAGCGCTACCACTTGTAGGGGTTACGGGGCTCAATTGTAATTAAAATAAAATGTATTTATAAAGAGAATTAAACTCTAAAGAATGGTGATGGAGTCTCCAGCGGTGACAGGGAGCTAATCACATCGAAACTTCCATGTATTAATGTTAACTACTTTTCGCAATACATGTAGAGGGTGGGGATTTACATCAGAACTCATGATCCGTAAATCCCTCCAAATTACGTATCATAAGTTAAACATACAAATAATAAAGTTAAGGGATTAACACATCCTCAAATGGAATGAGGAAGCTCCATAAAACTGATCAAATTAAAACTTAAAATAACGCGTAAACAAATAAGGTTCGGGGAAAATAGCTTAGACAGACAATATAACACTTTAACCATCCCAAACTTTGCTCGTAATTCTTCAAACTTCGTTCGAGGCAAAGCTTTCGTAAACAGGTCTGCAGGTTGCTCCTTCGTGTGTAGGTACTCAACGCGTATTTTCTTTGCGTTAACTCTATCTCGTATGACGTGGAACCTTCTATCCACATGTCGAGAACTTTGCGATATTATCGGCGTGCTTGCGAGGGAATTCGCCGTAGTGTTGTCGCCGTAAATCACCGGAGGGTCATTAAACGTATACCCCAACTCTCCCAGAAGTTGACTGACCCAAATTATATGCGACGATGCTTCACTAAGTGAAACATACTCAGCCTCGGCAGTAGACTGAGCCGCCGTTGCTTGCTTTTTCGTTCCCCACACCACAGCTCCCCGGTTCAAAGTGATTACAAACCACTCGTTGACTTCATGGCGTCCGGATCAGTTCCCATGTCGGCGTCTGCATATCCCACCAATCCAGCTTGTCTTTCGAGTATACTGAATTCCCAACGTGCTTTGATGTCATTGTGACGACGATCGAGGCGGATGAGGATCTTGTTGGCGACTACACCCAGGTGGTCGGGCGGCTTTTAGACTTTGAGACCAAGCTGAGAGACAAGGAGGGAAGGGATGATCAGATGGAGGCGTTCTTCGTGAAAGAGAATGTGAAATTCCCGGCAAAGGGAAAAGGACTGGGAAGAAGGAACAGGAAGTACGTACCTGTTACCACTGTGGGAAAGTTGGACACCTCAAGAAAGATTGCTGGTCTAGGAAGAAGAACGACGACTCCGACACCGAGGGTTAAGGGAGCAGCAAGGGCGGGAAACCCAAGTGGAAGAAAAAGAAGGGATCCTGGAAGAAGAAGAAGGGATCAGTCAACACGGCGGAATCAGCAATGGCATTCACCACTGAGGTGAATTTCACGGTGACAGCTAAAGACAATAGGGACATGAGGTGGATCATGGACTCTGGAGCCACTCACCATATACGTTCAATCGAGAATGTCTTGATAATTTTCGTCACGTCTCAAGCAGCGTTGGAACGGCAGAGTCAGGAACAAAGCTCGACGCGACAAGGATGGGGGATGCAGAACTGGAGGTGATGGTGAATGGGGAACCGTCAACAATCATCTTGAGGAACGTTCTGTATGTGCCCGGCATTAAGAGGAACTTGGTGTCGCTTGGGATGGCCAGTGGAAAGGGTCTTGAGGCGCATCCTGTTAAGGGCGGTTACATTCTCAAGTCAGCAAAAGGAGTTGGGATTGCAGAATTCAAGAAGGATGGATCCAACCTATATTACCTGACGGAGGGGAACCCTGAGGGAAACCATACGACAACGGGGGTTAAGAGCTCGGCTCTGAATGACGTTTACACGTGGCACTGTCGAATGGGTCATTTAGGAATGAAGAACGTCAAAACTTTGCCAATGGTGGCAAAGGGAGTCAAGGTGGTTGGAACCGACTCGGATGTTCTGTGTGAGGGGTGTCTGGATGGGAAATTCACCAGGGCGTCGTTTCCGTCAAAGGAGAAGAGATCAAAGAAGCCCTTGGAGAGGGTTCACATTGATCTTGCTGGACCTATGTCAACAAAATCAATTGGAGGGGCTCAGTACTATTTGGTGGCGGTAGACTCAATGTCTGGATACACAATGACGTACCTGCTCAAGGAGAAGTCGCAAGCTGTCAAGTACATCAAGCTGTTCAAAGAAGAAGCGGAGCGACTTACTGGTGGGAGAATCACAAGTATCAATTACTGTGAGAACTCGAAGAAGCTTGAAGAGGCCGTACTCTCACAGGAGCCTGACAGGCTCAGAGAGATTGTAGCTGATAACGGTGGGGAGTTTAAGAACAAGGATCTTCAGGAGTGGTGTTTAGCGAAGGGGATCACGCTCACCTACACCATGCCGTATTCGCCAGAGCAAAATGGAATTGCAGAACGAATGAATCGGACTCTCATGGCGAAGGCAAAATCCATGTTGAGTCATTCTGGCCTGCCTATGAAGTTCTGGGGAGAGGCAGTGATGACGGCTACATACCTCGTTAATCGCTCACCGAGGAAGTCAAATCCAGACTCGATAACGCCTTATGAAGTCTTCACGGGAAAGAAACCGCACCTTGATCTCGTTAGAATTTTTGGATGTGCGTCCTACATGCACGTGCCAAAGCAGCAGAGGAAGAAGGGACAGTACAACGCGAAGAAAGGCGTCTTTGTGGGTTATGAGCCTTTAGGATTTCGGGTGTATGATCCAGTAGGGAAACGCGTGATGAGGAGCAAGTCTGTGATTTTTGACGAGACAAAACTCGGACTTGACTACAAAGGGACGGTGCGTGGGGACTGGACGGAATGGAAGACCAACAATGAGCTGGGGGAAGAGAATGATGATGAAGATTCATCTGAGGATGACTTAAGCAACGGTGATGGGGAACTTGACAGTGAGGTTGAGGACAGTGATACTGAAGATGAGGGTGATGAGAACGTTGGAGGTGCTGAAGCTGGGGTAGACTCAGAAGATGATGGGTCAGCAGACGATTTTTCTTCGGCACCATCAACACCTCAAGGAGGGAGACCGAGGACACCACAGACGCCATCAACACGTCAAGACTCACCTGGAGAAGAGTCCCCAGCAGAAAGATCACCTCTGGTTCAAGGTGTAAGGCGGTCCTCTCGCATTCCAAAGCCAAGGAATCTGGCGTGGTTCACGGTGGGACCGCGTCCAACAGCACACAACACGGAACTCGATGAAGACCCACATACCTATGAAGTAGCATCAAGTCGCTCAGATAGCAAGGAATGGCTAGCAGCCATGGAGGACGAGTACAAGTCTCTACTCGAGAACTCAACATGGGTTCTGGCTCCTCGACCTACCGATAAGAAGACCATCAAGTCTGGATGGGTCTTTAAACGCAAGAGAGGAGAGCATGGAGAGGTTGTTCGATACAAAGCGCGCTTCGTGGCTAAGGGATATAGCCAGAAAGAGGGGGGGATTTCTTTGAGATATTCTCACCAGTTGCTCGGTCGTCAACAATCAGGATCTTCCTTGCCGTAGCTTGCCATGAGCGGTTGGAGCTCAGACAATTTGACGTGAAGATAGCGTTCTTAAATGGGAAGTTGACAGACGTTGAGATCTTTATAGAGCCGCCGGAGGGGTTTGCGGTTGAAGGAAAGGAGGGCATGGTGTGTCGTTTGTTGAGAAGTTTGTATGGGTTAAAGCAAGCACCGCTGGAATGGAATGAGGTCTTTGATGAGTGGATTCGATCAAAGCGCTTCAAGCAGTGCAAGTCGGACCCTTGCCTCTACTGGAAGAGGAACGGAAGGAAGCTCACTCTGTTGGTCATCTATGTTGATGACGTGATTCTCGCGACGACAACTGTTGAGGACGCTATGGCCTTTGAGGAGGACTTGAATAGAGCTTTCCGGTCGGACAGCGCAGGGGGAGCCTAGAATTGCAGTTGGATTGCAAGTCCGTTACAACAGGGAGAAGGGGGAGTTGGGCATCAAACAGGAGAACTACATTGATGGGCTCCTCAAGACGTTTGGGGTGCCATCAAACTACCTCAAGCAGACGCCGATGGAGACTGGGGTGAAGATACAGGCGGAGATGGAGGGAGAGGTGATTCATGAGATGGAGGGCACCTCTTACCGTTCAGTTATCGGCTCCATCATGTATACAATGGCCTCAGTCAGACCTGATATTGCTTACGCCACAGGAATGGTAGCTCGGTACCAAGTAGCTCCTCAGTCTGGACACTGGAACTGCGCAACGCGAATTGTCGCGTATCTTCAACAAACGAAAACCATTGGGATTCAGTATTCAGCTCGGGAGGAGCTGGAACTGGTTGGATATTGTGATGCAGACCTTGGTAATGATGAGGATGGGAAGAAGTCTGTGAGTGGTTATGCGATAACACTCAATGGGGGGGCTGTGTTGTGGGAGTCCAAGAAGCAAATGTCGGTAGCTGTGTCTAGTTCAGAAGCTGAGTACGTGGCATTAAGTGAGGCCTCGTCAGATATGGTCTGGATAGTTCAGTTGTTGGATGAACTTGGCTACAGCTTCAACATTGCACCTGTCATCTACGGGGACAACACTAGCGCCAACGCTGTCGCCCAGAACGCGAAAATCAGCTCTCGATCGCGTCATGTGGACTTACGTTTTCACGCTGTGAGGGATAGGATCAGACAGGGACTGATCAGAGTTGAGCATGTTGGGACGGATGATCAGCCAGCAGATGCTCTCACCAAAGCCTTACCTCGTGGAAAGTTTGAGAATTTTCGGAGGATGATGGGAATGGTGGATTTGGTGGATTGACCAGATAAAGTGTTGAGTTAGACATAGCGTTTGATGTAAGGGGGAGAATGTTGGGTTTTACATCTTCACTTATATGCACTTGTTAGTTTTCGCTATTATGTTGGTTAATGACTCTTGGTCTTTCTACTGTTTGTTTAGTTACTTGGTTTTTGTTCTTCGTGTTATTCTCCATGTCATCGACTGTGCGGGAACTGTGCTGCGACTGTGCAGGCACAGTGATGACAACAGCGGCTTTGCCGACTGTGCTAGGACTGTGCCGACTGTGCAGCTCTTAGTATAAGAACTCGAGGTTTTCCTGTTGAATACTTGTTGTTCACGGGGCTCAATTAAACAAAGTTAAACGCACTTTTGCTCGAACAACGTTCTTGATTTATTTCGACTCAACACACGAGTCTTTAAATACTCAAACAAAACGAACAAGTAAAGAGGAAAGACAACACAAAGGTAAACCTATCGGAGACGCGTACACTCACGCGTTAAACTCTCCACTACAAAGATAAACAAATCAGAGAGCCTTGACGGGAACAAAGGGAATAAAGGCTAGAAGGAATATCCAATCACAAACAGGTAGAGTTATAATTAAAGTGGCATAAAGAAAATAAACCAATCAAGGAAGGTAAATCAAAGTGGGAAATTAAAATGAGTCCAGAATGTAAATGAGAAGTCCAGTGGGCGCGTTCGCGCTCAACTCTAACGACGCGTAAATTCCAGAGCACTCTAGTGTTGCGCCGACGCCGCGGACTAATGGTGCGAGTGATCCTGACGCGTCCTTGTGAGTCAAGTGAGCGAAACCCAACATTCTCCCCCTTTCGTGAACTTCACTCACAACTTCTCTGGCTCCCCATCTCTGAAGCATCATCATCAACGACTACCATCCCCGCGCGTTCACGACACCTCTCCAGGTCTCTACGCGCCAGCCCCTTCGTGAGCATGTCTGCAGGCTGTCCTTGGTTCCAATGTGCTCCACCTGAAGCAAACGCTTGGCAACGCGATCTCTAACCGCGTGGAACCGAAGATCCACCTGTCGCGTCCTCGAGCTGATGATGGGGTTCTTTGCAATGGCCTCTGCTGCCGTGTTATCACACCAAAGCGTTGGTGGATCGTCAAAGGAGTATCCTATCTCCTCCAGAAGCTGCTTCAACCAGATGAGCTCCGACGATGCCTCACTCAACGCGACGTATTCGGCCTCTGCGCTGGAAACAGCTACTGACGCTTGTTTACGCGCACCCCACATCACAGCTCCTCCAATCAGCATGATGACGAATCCACTGATTGACTTCTTCTCGTCCGGATCATTCCCAAGATCCGCGTCGCTGAATCCTTCAAGCTTCAACTTGTTCTCTTGACGCGAATAGCTTATGCCCAAGCTACGCGTCAACTGTAAATACCCGACTAAATCACGAGCACACTCCCAGTGCTCGTGTCCAGGACGCGCCTGGTAGCGCGCCAGCATTCCAACTGCAAATGCCACATCGGGACGCGAATTAACCATCGCGTACATCAATGAACCGACCACTGTTCGATAGGCTAGTCCCTCCACTTCTTCCAATGGAGTCTCGTTGTCTTCAACGCGTCTGAGACGCGTTCCTGGCCTTAGCGGAAGCTTCTTGAGATGTCCTTCTGGCACCCGTAGCTTCTTCATCATCGAGATGATGTAGGCCTCTTGCTTCATACGCACATGCCACTCATGTTGACTGTAGCGAACTTGGGTTCCGACCGGCGTATCTTGGCTCCCCCTGGCTTGTGACCGTAAACCGACGCTTGAGATCGTCTTGAAACGCGTCTGCCTCTTCCTGATCAGGACACGCGTGCACTAGGTCGTCAACATAGACAACCAGTAGTGATAACCTCTCGCCGTTGCGTTGGTAGTAAAGACAGGGATCCGAGAGCGAACGTGTGAAGCCTATCGAGATGAGAAACTCATCCAACACCTCGTTCCATCCAAGAGGTGATTGCTTCAAACCGTACAAGGTCTTCAAGAGAAGACAAACCCAGTCTTCCTTCCCAACAATCACAAAAACCCTCTGGTTGCTCGATGTATATCCTCCTTGAGATTGCCGTTGAGAAACGCCGTCTTGACGTCGTATTGGCGTAACACCATCCCCTCGTGAGCTGCCACCGCGAGTGCTGTCCGAAAGGTCGCCCCATTCATCACTGGCGCGTAAGTCTCCAAAGTAGTCCACGCCTTCTTTCTGCGAATATCCCTTCGCAACGAATCGAGCTTTTCTTCTTTCCACAGAGCCGTTTTCCTTTCGCTTGTAACGGAGCACCCATCCACTCTTGATGATGTGCTTGCCGTTTGGTCGAGGCACCAGATGCCACGTCTGATGCTCCAGCAACGACTGGTACTCCTCCTGAAGAGCCTTCATCCATTTCTTCTGAATCAACGCGTCCCAACGCGTCCTCAACGGTTGCTGGATCTATAGGGTGTTTTACGGGGCTCTTTGTAATTATAGTAATAAACTTAATAAACTATTAATGTATAATGAACTGGTGAACGAGGTCTCCAAAGGTGACGACTAATTAATACTGATGACAACTAACTTATTATTAAGAACCTTCTTCACAACAATACAGGTAAGTTGAGGGTGGCACACCTCGCCATAAGGTCTTCTGACCGTCCATCTCTCATTGTCACGGATACAGTTGTAGGAGGCAAAACATGCGGGGATTAACGCTGACTCAAATGGTATGAGCAGCAAAACAAATAAAGAATTTAAACTCCGAATTGGGTTATATCCTATAGTACAAAACCGACGACTAGTAATAAAATTTCGTCGAATTTCAGATCATATACGTTCGCATACAAACGTGTACCATGGTATGACGGTAGTATTTTTCGTTGTAAAATGATGTTTCGAGTAGGTTGTTTTGACCGCGGTATACCTGTGTATACCATGCTGTTGTGAAAATTATAGCTTTAATACAAATTGTCAATGGATATTTTTTAGCCCCAGGCCACCGTATACGGCTTGAAACTTAGTACCTAAATTTTGTCAAATCGTTATCAAATGCAAATTGTCAACGAATTCATTAAACAGTATACCACCGTATACAGCTTTAAACTTTGAACTATAGAATTGTCAATTCCGGAAAGATGACTATTTTTATCCCCAGGCCACCGTATACGGCTTGAAACTTAGTACCTTAATTTTGTCAAATCGTTATCAAATGCAAATTGTCAACGAATTCATAAAACGGTATACCACCGTATACAGCTTTAAACTTTGAACTATAGAATTGTCAATTCCGGAAAGATGACTACTTTTCATGAAATAATTTATGGTTAGGAAATACCACTGCGTACGGCCTCATACTTTAGCCTATATAATTGTCAATTTTATAATCCTAACCGATTTGTCAATGAATCATAAAAACGGTATACCACGGTATACGGCTTCACACTATAACTTGTATGATGGTCAACTTTAACCGTGTGCTGCAAGCGACCATAGCGTCAGTCCTTGTATAATATATAGCAGATATCACTGATCTACCAACAATGTAAATGGACAATCAGGTATTCATCTGATATCAATAGGCAATATTCACTCAATTTACGTTTTTTTTCTATGCCACATAAGGGCTCGATATAAAAAAGGGAGAACATGGTATATATTTCCTTCTTCTTTAAAAATCTAAGTAGTGTATAGTTATTCTTTTAGTAACTGTTATTAGTAGCAGTACTAGTTATGAGCGCTACATAAGGAGTATTGAGGAAGTGAGATAATTTAATTATCATCGCTTCATATATACATTTTCGCAGACGTACGTGCGGACGTATGCGTACGCATACAAACGTTTGCGCTTACAGTCGGAAGCGTACGTACGCGAGCGTACGTAAGCGTACGCTTACGTACGCAATCGTTGATTTACGTGCGTAGACATACGCTTTCTTGCGCCATTGCTTATATAGAAGTGCTAATGCTGTGTACATTAACATTACATCTTAACTACTTTACCAAAATTTTTACGGCATTTATTCATATGATTGAGTTTACATAATTATCGATATCTGTCGCTTCTCCGAGATGATCTGGAGTTGTACCTACTAATTTTCATAGGTGAACTCCCGCGCTCTGAAGAGCTGTAATCAGTTCGAGATCTTGATCGGTCAGTTCCTCTAGATGACAAAGGCCTTGAGTAACCTCTAGCAGTACTTCGAGTCCTTCTTTGTTTTTCGGGAGAAAAGCTTGCTGGTTTTCTAATGCGTTCGGATCGGCGAGGCGGCGATGAGTCTTCCGAAAAGCGAGGTAATGGCCTTGACACACGTGATGAAGTACGGCTGTTATCAGGAATAGTTTGGTGTTCAACGGGGGCAATCCTGACCCTTGGACGTATCCCTTTTTAATTTATTATGGTTAGATTAATTTTTTTCCAGACTCGAACCGAATCAAATGTAATAGAACAATATTCAAATTAAGACGTACCGCTGCCACTTTCGAATGACGAATCCAGCTTTTCGGCAATATCAGTGAGCTTCTTGTCGAATTCGTCCAATATGTTTTTAAATGAAAGAAGCGATGCTTCGAAGCTGTCTTTCATTTCGTCCTGCGCTTTGTGTAAAAACGTGAAGTTGGATATCATGGTCCTCTGTATCGCATTGTTTTCGTGCATCATTAATTGAAGACTGTCATTCTGTGCAGCTGCAGTCTGTAGGTTTGAACCTCCGACGCCAACAATGTAGCAGTCATTTAATCTTTTCAGCTCGCTAATCCCAAAGCCTATTTAAACGTTAACAACCATCACCATTATAAAAAATTAAACAGATAAGAATTTCACGGTATGCGTTAATATACAGCATTGTGCCGCGCGGTTAAACATACTGCTGCAGTAAAATGCTGTATATTGCGGCATACTGTGGTTACCACAGTATGTCGCGGTATACCACGTACAACTGCTGTATGCGTTGATAGACTATGGCATACCACAGTTTCCGTTGGTAGATGTGTATAACGCAATAAATTTGCAGCCGTTTCTCACCTGGAACATGCTGCTGAAATCCTGGTGACGTATAAGCCTTGGCTGCCATAGCCCCCGGGTAAGTAGCTAATAAGAGAATTCCAGCGTTGATTTTTCGACTCATGTTATCAGCCTAGATACAGGGGTAAGAATGTTTATGAAATGTTAAACTGCACTTACCGTTTTGAACGAGATGCTCCCAATGCCGTCGAAAAAAGGAATTCGTCATTGATCTAGTTTGTGCAGGGCAGTTCACATTGGGAAATGCGTTTCTTCGGTTGTTGGACTGCTTCACACTTACTTAAACAAAAAGGGTGAGCTATTGTTTGCCATATTCAAGTTAATGTACCATCCTGTATAACTTGGCCACTTCTAATTTTGTATGCACCTTCAATGGGAAGAGGAAGAGGAACAGGAAGAGGAGGAGGAGGAGAAGCCGCCGGAAGAGAGTCTGAATGGGATCTGTTACGGCTTTGATTTGTATGTTGGTAGTTTGCTGATTGTTCACGTTGTCCTTATAAGTTCAGAGTTGTCAACAATATACCAGCATTGAACTCACTGTTTTCATTTGAAGTGTCTCCCCGTGCGGCGGTACTTCTATCAACCATTCGAACATATCTTCGTGAGAGTCTTTGACTACGATTCGAGTCTTCATTCAACGCATCAACCTCCATCATCTCCTCAATCTGAGTTGGCTCATCATCATCGTCACTGTAAGTTGGCTCCTCAGGGCTTCCCGAGCCATCATAATCTATAGATTGTGTGTATAAAGATCAAAGTTAATAACGTTCAAAGGCTTATTATTCAATGTATTCTGTATTCACCATCATCATATGTGTTCTGCAGTTGTTGCCGTTGAACTTCACCGTTCTTATCCATATTCTTTGAGTCCAAAAAAAATTTGTTGTCAATGCGTCAAGCATGTTAATACAACTGTTTATTGTTAAATACCCTCTATGTCTTTGCATAGCATTTATAAACGTTCGGCTTGTTGGCCTTATATTGTTTAGCTGCATGGTGAATATGTACCAAAATAAACCGTATCTGTTGAAAAAAAGTAGAAAATCATGGTATACGCTTGTATGCTGTGGTTTACGTAGAGTTCAGTGGGTTGGCTGGTTAGGGAATAACTCACAGCAAACATGCGAATTATGTTACATTAAAAGTATGCAATGGTATGCCATAATATTTAACGGTATGTAATGGTATGCAATTTATACGCTGATAGATGCTTGTGCTCAACGGATTTATTTGAAGTCCAACAGCAAATATCCGTATGACTGCTACAGTAACACTAAAGAAAATCGTTGCAAAAAATGTATTGCCCATGTTGTGACGAAGAGGTGGAGTCCATCACAACAGCAAGGCATTTGGAGGACCACTTGCGCAGTACTAGCGCCAATGGGCATGCAATGCGTGGTCCTATCATTACCATGATGATGAGACTGGATTCCTCGGCATCCGTATACCAGGGTCTGGCCTCGATACTTGGCGGTTCCCACGCCACCATTCAGCAACCTCAACGAAGTACAGCAACAGAAAAACGCGGTGCGAAGGGCCACTATCATTTGCAAACGGTCACAGCAACCCGAAAGTAAGTTAGCTATGATGTTAAATTCTTATTATGGTAAAAGTATATTAGGAGTCACAACGCGATTATATCGCCTGACTGAGGCGGAGAAGAAAGCCATGGATGTGCTACTCACGGAGAAAGTCAGGATTGCAGCATTGATGGACTCCCTCCCAAAGTTAGGGTTTGATCCCGCCGTTGCCGAAAGTTTACGTTTAAAGATTGCAAAGGTAGGATACACTCGAGTTCATGTATTGACGCTACTAGGCAAAAAATGCATACATCAGCGCCTTCCAGGACACCTGGTCCCCGGAAAGCCCTCGAGTTGCTGGTTATCTCATCGACGAAGATAACCATGTTATCATCGAATGGGCCGACAAAGAATCGGAGGTCGTTGCTGTGGTATTTGAATTTGAATCATTTAAATGATAATCGTTATTAGCCTGATGAGCCACGCAAGCAAGAGCCCCTGCCACGTAAAAAGCCTGCCCCTTACGAAAAGGTTAGATTCACCGGCAAGCCTGCTGAGGAAGAGGAAAGTGACGTCGAGGAATCGACGTCACGGTATGAACCGACCGTGGTATCCTACGTCAAAGGTATGTAAACTATCCTATCGGACTTACAAGAATAGAGCACGAGATAGAGGTCGTCAAGCCAAAACAGGAACGGTCGGTTAAAGGTATTTTGAGCGTCGTTATGTCATGCGGAGTTGATTTCTAATTTCTTCTGTGTGTGATATTTAGCAGCGAAGGTTCCGCCTAAATTGAGCATCGACGTGGCGAAAAGTAAGAAGGCTCATGTCGAAGAAGAGATGGAGATAACGGAGGAGCCGTTGCCGACCGCTGGAAAAGGTGAGTTTAACCGTACATAGTATACCACGGCATACCACGGTATTCCAAAACGTACTGCTGCTGTTAACCATACATCGCCAAGTACTCACAAGGTTTTTGTTAGGAAAAGGTTCGATAACCTCGCCGTCATCAAAGGGAAAGGGTAAGTCTATGGAATATATATTCAAAGTTTTTTAAAAAACTGTGTATAGATGTGGTATTTGAACGTTGGACTAACATTAATTTTAGAAAAGGGTACTACGTCTACCTCGTCTAAGACTAAAAAGCCCGGTAAGTTTCAGCATTATGTCGGCATTTTCGAATTTACAAAAATGTTTATTTAAAGCACCGGAGGAGGAAGAGGCCGCAAAACCGAGTAAGTTTAATTATTTTTAATTTACAATATTTATTATTTACAATTCTTTTGCTTACGCTAATTGAATGCAGCTAAGTCGCCAACAACCCAATCGCCCAAGTCTCCAAAGCGCCAAAACATCCTGTTACGTTGCGTAGGTTTAAAGTTCTATTGTATTTTCTTTTATCATCTACTTTTAACATTTAACACTTGTTACGGCTTGCGGCCGTATGCGATGGTATACTGCTATAAATAGCCGTATACCTTGGTTTATAACCGCATTTTGCATATGCTGCCGTCTACGACAGTATGCTGATTTTAATAATTATTTTTTTTCTATATAAGACGAGGAGGAAGAGGAGGCTGTTCCCGCCGCAAAACCAAGTAAATTATTATGTTTTATTTACAATTCTTTTGCTTACGCTAATTGAATGCAGCTAAGTCGCCAACAACCCAATCGCCCAAGTCTCCAAAGGCGCCAAAACATCCTGTTACGTTGCGTAGGTTTAAAGTTCTATTGTATTTTCTTTTATCATCTACTTTAACATTTAACACTTGTTACGGCTTGCGGCCGTATGCAATGGTATACTGTTATAATTAGACGTATACCTTTGTCTATACCCGCTTAAGGCCGTATACTTAGGGTAATTTTTTTCTAAACCCTTTTTTATTGCAGCCAAGAACGTGTCTATCGCGTCTATCGCGTCGAAGGCAAGAAAAAGA